>OY720643.1:1277886-1858690 GCA_963169105.1 Ceriagrion tenellum | reverse complement strand
GAAAGAGCACTCACGGTAGAGACAAATCCGCCAACGGAAATGTGTGAGATTTAAAGCGAATACCCATCCATGAAAAATTTTCCATCCCCTCGATGCAACTTCCACGTTTTCTCCTCAAGCATGATAATAATTTTGCAGCACATGGGCTCGTTTAATTTTAAAAAATGAGGCCTATCCATCTTAGAGTCTCTTTTAATCCTAAAAGGAAGGGAAGCATACTCAAGAATTTGTGACTAAGTTGTGCAAATATGTTTTTACAATGTCGATAGTCAACGGGATTCACAGCGGTGTAAAATTGCTGCGTCATGAAATCAATGGTATCTCAAGATGTGCTGCAACTAATTTAGTATCTAAAATGAAAACTAAACTGCAGCTATCAAAATTCAGGCAATATCTAGTGTTGATATTAAAAGGTTTGACGTATAATCATAGAGAAGAATGAGATTAGGAATATTAGCACAGAAATGAGCAGTATTATGAGTAAAAGAGTCCCATTAACAATCTATTGGAACGAGTATAAAAATTTTGAAGCAGCGCTGCCATGGTGATAATAATATACTCAGTTACATTTGATAACGTTAAAAAAAATACTTTGGTCACCAAAATTCGATGGAGTGGACAGATTTGGTATAGTCAGTTAAGAAAGGTAAAAAACTGTTGACATGACCTTATGACTCAGACATAGACCTCCACCTTGGTTTTGCTTCTCTCGTCATTTTCATCCCTAATCTACATTCAAAGGTGTTTAATGATTGACTGTATATTTAAAACTAGCAAAGGTATCCGTTGAAATTCAACGGGGGATGAAAGAAAGACAGGGCTTATAGGTTGTAGGTTCGAGTCGCTCATGAGGTGTATTTGTTTTTCTAGTCAAATCAGCTGTAATTTTAGTTTTATTTTTTAATTCAGCAGATGATAACCGCATTATATTATGCTTACCAATTTTCGACATTCTTTTGTTGTACCATAGAAATTAAACTACAGGCCATTAACATTCCAGAGGCTAGTTGCATTAATATAACATCGTGGCATTCTCCTGATTTTCTCAGCTTAATTTTAGTTATATTTTTTTAATTCAGCAGATGAAAACCGCATTACATTATGTTTACCGAATTTCAACAGTCTTTTGCAGTAACATATGGAAACTAAACTACTGACCATTTGTATTCCAGGGGCTTTTGCATTAATATAGCATCGTGGCATTCTCCTGTTTTACATGGATCCAACTTAAATTAGTCCACTTGAAATGAATTTTGCCAATTTTAGACAAAAATATCCCTGAAAATATCGTAATCAGCAAAATTTTAGTATACGGCCTAGATTTCCACTGTATATATGAGGACCCCAGAAGTCAAGGGGTCTAAGTAACAAAACCATTGTTTAGAGAAAACTTAAGTCAAAGTTGAAAATGTTTGGTACAACCCACTAAGTAGTTAAGAGGCATTACCCTAGATAGCAGCACCTGTCAAGAAAATCACTTGGATCCCTTTGTCACCTAAAAGATTAATATTTTCACATCCCATTCCTGTACCCAACTTATTTTTTTCAAAAATGTCACTTAGACCCCTTGACATCTGGGGCCCACATATCTCTAAATATAAAATCCAGCCATCGTTGCAAAGGCCCCATTTCCCTTCCAAGGCTAATGCTAATTCCACGGTTACCAAGGAAATATCCTATTGTTGGAACATTGGGCCCTCTAGGGCCCCAGCGTGACTAACGACCCCATGATTGTTGTACATTCAGAATAGGTATATTTTACGCGTTTCTAGCACAGGCTAGAATTATCTTCCAGGGCCAATTTTTGGCGATAAAAGGGCCCACTTGAGGGCCTTTTAGGGTCCTAAGGCCCTTGTTCTATAGCCTATGCGTGAATCAGATATATCAAGTATCTTCCTGCCAAATTTTGTTTCAATCGATATAGTGGTTTATGAGTGATTGAGTAACAGACAGACAGACAGACACCACTAGATTTTTTAATATATTTGTAAGATAAATCTCTGTTAACTTAGCCAGGATTTAGCTACATTTGTTGAAATGTGGAAGATAAATTAATATCTACATTTAAGTAGGCGCCAAAAACGTGTAGCTAGTGGGGGGCTATCTAAGTAAGGCAATGACTTTTTTAGTACGAAAGTAGATTTTGTGGTGATTAGCTTCAACCTTCCCTTATTTATGACTAAATTAGATGAGTTAAGGTATTCAAGTTCTACACAGTGATCCCATTGCTCAAAATCGTGACGACGAGAAACTATTTCCATTTTTACGTGGAATACACTTATTCCATCTCCTTCTTATCAATTTACCTCTAACTTCAACCTAAACTTCAACCTCAAGTGGTATTTCCCTGAAATGTTTCTATGAAAATTCGTGGATATATCTCCCTAATATAAGCTTGAAATATCACTTAGTTGAGTTGATGTTTTTCGGATTAATGAATATATCTATGAAAACGTTTTTATTACATAATTTTAACGTTTAGTTTGTGCTGGGGTCTTAAGTATTATCTGCACTTATATATTCTACTTTTATAGGACGTGGTTAACTCGAATGTCTGATTCTCTTTGAAGTGTTTCGGAAGTAACAACGGGGTTCCCAAACAACAGGAACAGCCGCCTCTTGTCTGACTCTCACTTAGCCTAAATAATTTGGCCTCCGATACAAATGGCATTTGTGTGGAAATTGCAACCACTTAGTGTTTAATTTTCAACGGCGGAGTTTATGGCTCGAGTGATATTGGCTGGCCATGAAAATTTTAACCAAATTAGAATTGCTATTTTATCATCGGATATCACTTTCCCTTCGTACTGAGGAAATTTCGCTCAAGAGCAAGTTCATTCATTACATTTAAATAGTTTCAGGTCAGTCTAGAGCCTGAGGAGCTAGGTCTGAGGATCAGGCTTAGGGCCTGAAATACGACCGTTCTGGTGCGAGAATATGTGCGTGAAAATTGTTACATGGGCTATAAAAACACCGTTGGGAGATAACAGAAAAAAAATCTTGAAGCAAAACAGTTATCAACATGTCTCCTTCTTTGGAGTCTTTTATACTTCGCTGATAATCCTGGAGGCTATTGCATATTTATTCCTAATGAGCAAATGGTGCCATTTGGAAATGTTATCATATAGCTCCAATATTCGCTATAATTTTAAAATTCTTAATATGAATATATAAAATTGAAATATCTAAAAATCAATGTTTTATGAAATGCATCGCAAAAGTATATCTGGGCATTAAATAGTGAATAGGCAGACATCTTCCAAAACATAGACACGGAAGCCAATAATGCTTTATTCAAAGATTTAATACGAGTTAAGCCTCCCGTCCCTATGGCTAATTTTAATCTGATCTCCTACAATGCAGTGCAATTGAAGCGGGAGAGGATGGCATTTTCCGTGAATTAATTTCAAAATTCTGTTTTAAATGTCATCATGTAAACAATTAAAACTATTAATTTGTCCACCTACTCCGCAAAAAAAGAATCGTTTACCCCAGTAATAAATTTAAATGTGTATGGATTCAGGGAATTTAATGTTACATGAACAACTGCTCTTTTTGGTCAAAATTTCATGGTAAATGAAGTAGCGGCCTAAATACAGCAAATCTCTTGGGCTAATTTCTTCTTGGGTGTCCCATCAGTGGAAGTAAAAACAACCCACTATGGAGGTTGATTCCTTTTTCCGGGTTTTCCGCCGCGTTGGTTCATGCTTGGGGACGATATTTCGCCGGCTGTCCTGCTGGCTTCCTGGTTACATGGACCTGAGGAAGCCAGCAGGACAGCCGGCGAAATATCGTCCCCAAGCATGAACCAACGCGGCGGAAAACCCGGAAAAAGGAATCAACCTCCATCAAAGCCCCGCGGAAGCCTTCAACAGAACTTCAACACAACCCACTATTGTTTATATTGTTTTAAAGAATATGAAATTTCTTGAAAATTATGTGGTAGTTAGCGAAACCACATATCTAAAACAAAAAAACACGTTTTTTTGTCGTGTGCTGGCAATTATATTATTCAATTTTTTACACATCTCATAAGTTTCCTCGCAAATTGGCTCCAAATCTTAGTATTGAAATTTACTAAAACATAGTGACATGCTTCCTTCGATGTGCTTAGAAAAACGTGTATCGTACTTCAGATTAGGTCCATGGCATGTTTTCCAATGGATGTAGAAAGAAACCATTAAAGCTGATTGGATTGGTTGTTGTTTGGGGAGGATAGCGACAGCTGAGGTGTCATTAGGAACTGATAGCCGAGTCAAATGGACTTAAGTGGTGATGGGGAATCAAAACTTAGTGCTGATAATTTTAGATCAATGAAAAATAAATGTAGATGAGGAAGATGATACGATCGTATTTATAAACATTTTTAGACCCTTTAGGCGTAACGAAACATAATTTCCATTTGTAGTCATTTGCTTAACTTAATTCACTTGCTTTATCCCGTTGAAATATTTCTCTGACATTGACCAAACCCAAGTGTGTGCACAAAAGGTGAGTTCTGGTTTAGTTACGGCGTCGTTGATTCTCTCCCCTTTCCTAGAGGTAGATTCGGAAGTGATCGCTTGATATTCGATGTTTTAAAAACTTGCAGATACGTTGACGCGAAGGATGAGCGGGATTGCGAAATTAAATGCACACATCAGAGCTGAGAATGAAGTAATATCGAGTTAAGGCAGAAAATATTCCTTGAAAATCTTATAAAAGAAAATTCGGAAACAGGTGAAGTATTCGAAATTGGAGGTATAGCATTGGGTAACGGTGAATATGTAAGTGATTGGAAAAATTAAGAGCAAAGATTTACTCAAGAAAGGGGAAGAGCATGCTCTGAGAGTTTCTTAGAAAAATATTCGTCGAACATAACAAGTGACGCAGTTCAGAAGTTTTAAGACGAAAGGAAGTTATCGGTACTTAATATTTAGAAATTCTAGATTGGGAAAATGTTGCGTTCAAAGGAGGAATGATGAGCGATATGCCAGGACTACAGTGCATGAAAAAATGGCGTCCATAAGTTAGGCATTAGACATTATCGATTCTCATTAACACCATGCTACTTCATTTGAGATTTAGCTAACCATTTAAATGTTGCTTTGGAGGAGGTAATTATTTCCCTAAGCATGTACCAGCGATTAATCATATTATCATAATGTATTCGCTTTTTAATTATATGCTGTTAAATAACGCATAGTTATGCTCAAGGGCGTATTGCATGAAGTAAAGAGTCTAATATTTGACTCAAAGAGAATTTGGTTTAGAAAAGCTGCTATATGTATCTGGAGATGCTAATGTTAAAAAGTAAGCTATGAATGTCAGTTTAGAAATCTTATAATAGTTGGGAGAGGCTAACAAGTTTTTGCGCCACTATTTTATTAAATAGGTTTCATTCATACAGAGGACAATACGGTTCTAAAATGCTGGGAATGATCTTACCGGCAGAAATCTGAGTTTATTGCTGAAATTAAGTTAAAATACGTAAACTATTGATAATGATGTCATGATAGAGAGTAGTGACATCCCTCTTAAATCCTGGCAATTAAGACCACCGTGACCTTGATTTCCAAAAATATTAATAAAATTTAATTATCATGCGGTTGTTGCCATAGTCAATCATTTGATAGGAATGCAGGAGTATCTGTGTGTGGTTAATCCACCCTGGAACACAATACTTTATAATGATAAAATAGTCTATTATTGCTATAGCTAAGAGTTTTCCTGTCATTCCACGTTTATAATTTCAAATATGTTGTAGGTAACCAGCTAAAAAGAGCCTATCGCTGCGCCCAGTTATTGGGAATATAATCACGGCGTAAAACTCATTTTAAAAATATGGAGCGGGGTATTACGCTGCATAAAATTCATGAGTAGCTTTTTGGCAACCCGATACAGCGTTGGTAGGATGTCTTTAGGGATTTTATTGAGAAAAGTCGGACAAAATAAGTGTATAAGCTGGGAGAAATACAAAGAAATTCGAAAACGAAGCGATGAATGAGAAATGAAAAAGGGATTCGTGTCTAGTAAAAATAATTAGATGTTAGAAATGCTTAGGTAAAGATATATATTTTTCCTATGACGGAAATGTGCTGGACAAGTGGAGGGGAGGGACCGGAAGTATTATTATACTCGTGTTTGCGAGTAGAACGAACAATGTGGAGGATATAGAAAGAATCAGGAGTGCATTTAGGAATGAAAATACGAGTTACACAGTACCAAGTAAATAATCTGAGTCAATTATGAGATCTGTCTTTATGGCTAGAGGGAACATAGGGAAAGAAATTCAACTAAATCAATGCATTCTTAAGGATAATGGTTATCATTTACAACTTTACTGGAGTAACTCTGTTCGCAACTGTAAAGCGGTGAAAATGATCGCCGCATCAACCCGTTGGTACTTTATATTGGGGAATTGAGGGAACCATTGAGGGAGTTTGAGATGGTGGGCAAGGTGTGGTATGGGGAAAGTGGATGAAAACCCGGTGTCTGCCTTTGCATTCAGTCAGCATTTGCTTACGGTAAGAGAAAGGCGAACATCGGAAAAATATCTGTCACTCTCCATCTGACGGACAGAGTACTACGATATAAGTGTTCTCCACATATCACCTGAGCACCGGAACATCTTCCCCAATGACGGGAATCGAATTAAGACCCTCTGGATTAGAAGTCATTGCTGTCGCACCAACTCAATCTCCGCCCTCGACTCGTCCTAAAAGTGCAATTAAAAGTGGTTCGAACGGTTTTCATCTCTAAACAGATTTGCACGAAACTTTGCGAACGAGTTCTTATTTGTAATATGTATCTTTATGTGAAAGTGAATTACATTGCAATTGGTCGATTCGGTTTATTGGCAACTTAGTGTAATTTGAACATGTAACCAACTGGAATTTGGTATATGCATATTTCGAAATAATTCGAACGATAGGTGCGCAGAGTTTTTTCTCAACGTGAAATAATATATTTCTCACTACTATAATGTTGGCTAGCAAACACTTAGGCCATAATTTCTTACTAAAAACATGTATTTACGTATAATTTTTGTTTCTTGATTGTATTCCTCACCATAAATCCAAATTTTAACTGTTTCATTTAAGACGAAAATTTTTAAATATATTTCTTCACCATTAATTTTTAAATATATTTCTTCACCATTTATATAACTAAATGATTGGTTACTTCCACCGTATAAACGGATACACTTAAATCGAGTGTGGCCCATGAATTTTTTCCATCGTTCTTGAAAAGTTATTAAAATGTGGCCTCAATGACCTACGATTACCGCTCCAAACGCCCCCATTTGCTGCGCTGGTTCGTATTCCTATGCGCGGAGAGATGAAGAACGTCAGTGAAAACGATGACGAAATATACTCCTTATACGCATACAGAGAGACAGGCAAAGTGATGTAAAGATATATTCGTCTTGTGCAGCGAAAGGTAACGGACTAAAATTCTAGACTAAAGGACGGTTGCTGCGGAAGGAAAGGAAGTAAGTGGGGAAATGGACGGGCGAATCGGCGGTTAGTGCTTCACGGTAAGTACACACTCAGACACGTCGAGGCTCAGGAGGTTACGCTCTACGCTGTGATCTGTTGAAAATTTCAGGCCAGGGGACTTTCATGATGACAAACGGAGGGCATTAATTTAATCTTGTCCTACATCTCCGGAATTGACTGAAGCAGAATATGAGATATACATTGTTTAATTGAGGAGACAAAATTATTTCTCATCAAGTACAATTAGTAACTGGAAAAAATAGAATCGAGTAACTGAGACGATCATAAGCCATATATTTGCCCTTTGTCATTTTCCTCTTTGAGGTCGATTTCCTATTCGTATTCCTTTTGTGAAATTCTCTACGACAAAGGAAGCGTGGCAGGTCACAAAAGTAGGAGGGCCAAGTAGAGCAGTTTAATTACTTCGGTTGTACGCTAAGTAACAAGATGTAGTTGGGAAGACTTAAGGAGGAGAATTGCGCCAGCGAAAGAAACCTTATAGAAGAGAGCTGATGACTGGAACCTTGGGTTAGGCTGTGAAGAAGAGGCTGGTTAAGAGCTTGATATGGAGTGCAGCATTGTGTGGATCAGAAACGTGGAGTCTGAGAGGAGAAGAGTGGAGTAGGTTGCAGGCTTTCGAGATGTGGGTGTGGAGGAGAATGGAGACAAACGAGGAAGCGCTTGGTACGACGGGAGAGGGAAAGAAACATCTCGATGTGACTGAAAGGAGGAATAGGAGGAGGCTGGGAGAGGAGAATATGGGAGGCGAAGGACTGCTCTCAAGTCCGTGGCAGAGGGAAGGAAGGAAGTTGGATGAAAATGGGTGAGGGAAGGGTTGGACTGGCGCCGAGATGAAAAATGTGGCGAGACATAATATAACAGGGCTCTCTATTTGCTATAATACCAAGCATTCTCTTTGATTTCCACATAAACACACCCTAGCGTGTAGACTGCTCAATGTTAATGAAAATGATAGTTCCTTTTGCCTATTCCCTCCATGTTTCGTAGGTGTTGTCCAAACATTACTCACCATACGACAATGAAGCTCGCATTGCAATATGTTAATTGAACGGCGATCTTTGAGGTATATTAGTCTCTGAATTCCTGGTTTCACCATGTCTGGTTAGACAAACTGTCGGTAACGTACCCAATGTGGAGACGCTGTCCGGAATATGAATGGAATGTCGGATGTTCCTTACCAAAATCGAATCTGTGATTATGTGACTCGTGTAAACGGAAATTCTCCGCTAAGCGACGCTGAAAGTTACCCAGATGTTAAAGTCTGAGGTGTACACTATGGATTCATTCCTGAGAGCGAATATATGATTCAGCTATTTGTACTACAGTTTCGTACGAATAATGGAAAAAAATGAAAACAGACAAATGAACGTGCAAGAGAAAACATTCTGGACATGGTGGATTCTGACAAGGCGCTTGATGAGAGAACGAGGAATATGTTATAATTCGTGCGCGTTAGTGTATTTAATTTTGCGTGAATGTTTTGAAGACCATGATCGATAATTGTCGGTGGGTTGTGAATTGTGCAAGGGGCCTTGTGACACTGATTTGAAAAATAATTGGGTGCAAAACATAGAAGCGAAATGGAATTGAGACTGATCAACATTTTCATGGATAAATATGTGAGAGAAAGTGATAGTGACGTAAAGTGATAGTGACGACTTTTGAAGATCTACTGAGAAGCATGAAACTGATGAAAATTGATAAATATTAAAGTATTTATTTTTTTACGTAAAGAATGGGGGCATTGGTTGTCTGATTAAGGCGAATGGTGAAATAATTTAGCCAGTGAACGATTTTGAGAAAGCTGACCTAATTTTTATCAACTTGCACTCACAAAGGTTATAGAAGTAGGCAAAACGTCATGCGAATACTAGAGGAGAGGTTGTCGGAGGCTCTCGGATAATGGAAAATAATGAGTATTTGTCGAAGGAAGCGCAAATCCTGTGGCACAAAAATGCACTCCTCCCACCGTCACTTCGCGGGATTGGAGGTAGGACACTGTAGCTGTACGTATGCGTTGAAAGTTGCGGTACGGCAATCGAGACGACAGGAATAACACTATGCTACCCTGCGAGCCACCGCAGAGGCTTGTAGTATTTGGTGCTCAGACCCCAGCCTCGATCAGTTATTATTATCAGACGGCTGGGATAGGACAGGGATGAGCTGTGAGTTAAGTTATTTTCGTGTCATTTTGTAATAATCACTAATGGTTCGAGGAAAGAAGGAATTTTTGTATTATTCATTAGAGTAGATTTTCTCTGTTATCACATCACTCCCTTCTGTTCCGGAGATATCGCGAGGGGATAAAATTATATCCTCCGTGTTCTATTGTTGAGACTCACCTGTTCGGAGTTTTTCAAGTAATCTGAGCCTAGAGTGTAGTCTCCTAGTCTTTATCGGTTCCAACCATTGAGGAAGATGGGCCACCATCTTAGTTCCCCCCCCCCCATATCCCTCAGTACTGACCTTCGGTGTGTGCCTTCTTTCCTTTATCTTTTCATAGTGCCTTCGATAACCCTATTATAATCAGAAAACATTTACGTCCGACTGATAGGAAGTATTTGCCGTGCACTTGCTTACAGTATGTGTATGATTGTTGAAGTGAAACTTAAATTAAATAAAGCTAGCGGAGAAATAAAATCTAAGTAACTTTATGTCTGAAATCTCGATTATTTTATCATAGATACGTTCTTCTTAGCATTTATCTTGAACTCAACGATAGGAGGTTCTATCATATCGAGGCCGCGCGAATATTAGCATTGCAACCGGCTAAACGATTGTACTCGTACTTGTTATCATTTCTGGAGAAGGCTTTTTAGTAGCTCAGCAATGGGGAAGTTGAATGTCTTAAAATTAAATCTTTTCCCCTATCAACTAAAACACTTTAATAACCGTTGCAACGCTACTATAAACGCTATTAAACACAATGATTACTTCGATGGCAACCTTACATATGCGCCGCATGTGCTTTACTTTTGCTGCTTATTATTTTGAACTCATCCTGAACGGATTAGTGGACCACTTCGAGGTTGCTGACTATATTCAATATTTCTATTAATGTCAATATTACAGATATCACGTTTTTATAGCAGCTATTGAGCATTTACCTCCATTCATAAACGGATCTTTACTGAGGAAAACTTTCGTTATTTTCTGAGTTTAATTCACTCCGTTTAACGACATCCTATTGTAATTTCTATTCATGATTTTATTAAACTTTCACTGAATCGCATTGTGAATTGCTACACTAAATTATCCGTCATTTCTGCACTTGTCCACATTGTCCGAAATAGTTGGTGTAGAGAATCAGATTCCAAAAATTTCACTCATGAATGATATGAGTTTGGTTTGTAAACCAAATCCTCGGGCTTCATTTAGTGAGGCTGTTTGATGAAATGGCCTACATACACGGCAGTAGGTTGCAAAACTAGCATCAACCTTCATTCCTACGGCGTCATCACAAATCATCGATAGCTTTAAAAGATGACCATAAGGTCATTAGCTCTCGTGAGACTTGTATTATTTCTGGTGTAACCTAGGTTTTATTGGAAGGTCTGTTTAAGTGTTTCTAAGAGAAAACGATTATTGAAGTGTGCCAGGAAAACATCAAGGAAATTATTAAACTTTTCGTTGACTGAGTCACAGCTGTAAACCGAGTCCCATATTCTCAACTGAAGAGAATTACATGAGTTTACCTCAATATTAGGGGTGAAAAATCGTTTCTTGATAAACAGTTTATAGTTTGGTAAGACTTTTATTGCTATAGGGATATTCAATTATGTCGTTAAGGTTTGATGATCAAGAAAATGGAGCTCAACTGCCTCACTCATTTGGACTGCAAATTACAGAATATGTTTTCTATAATAGAGGATATATATCCTGTAAGGTTATCAATAATAAATACCCTAGAAAGGCTGGTCTAGCCGCCCCTAGAGACTAAACTATAAGTGAAGAAGTAGTGAAATAGCAATAATGTTGCTATTATTGTATCTCATAAATATGAAGGGGCAAAAGTGAAAGGTTACTAAGTTTCCAAAGAATTGAATGGGAAATAAATATGAAATATCATTCAGATTAAGTAAAAATAGTCAAATGATGCACACCGTCCTAGTGTTAATAAATTTCTTTCTTCGTATTCTTAAGTAATTTTTTTGTATTTCCAACTTATAAATGCTCAAGAAATACTCTTGTGTTCATCATCTTTAAGATGTGTGATTCTCTCCTGCGTCAGTTCAACTTTCGTTGAACACTAATCTCCAACTCCACGCAATAATTGGAACCTTGTGATTCTCGGTATCTTCCACTTTGGCTTCATTGTCGTCACCTAGCTCCACATTGTGATTGCTTCCAATGTTCTTTCTTCCGCTTCTTTTATCAATCAATCTTCATCACTCACCCGTATGAGAGCGCTCTCCAAATATATGCGCTTCAATGATGTTCCGTTCCTCTCCGAATCGCCGCTGGCTGTCAGCAGTCTCCCATTGAAGTGGAACACTTGCGTGGGATGTTCTGCCCGCGATACTTTTTACCTCATCTGATATCAACTTATTATTTTTCCCAGATTGAAAAATGCATTCTCTAGCTCTGGAGATTAGAGGTACTATCGTTTCCAATAGTCTGAGTGCATCCACTTTGCCCCATTCTACGGTTTGTGCGGTGGGAAAAATTTTGAAATTTGGCACTACTTGCGGACTGTGTCTTCAGCTGGGCTAGCTTCAATCGGGAGACGACGTTGGGGAATGAGTTACCGACGGAAGGGTCGACGGGGACGGAGTAAAACACGAGAGAGGAAAGCCCTATCGGAATGCACCGAAGGTTATTCGCGCTCATGTGGTTGCGACGCGACGATGGAAGTCTCCGACTGGTGTGATTTTCGCTCTTGAAATTCACATTTGTGCTCACGAGTGACCCACTCTGTAAAAGCGGCGAGGTAGCCGCGTGGTTAAGACTGCCTCACAAGGCGAATATGAAACATTCGCGGTTTCGATGCTCAGTCGTTGTCTTTTTTTGCACTCAAGTAATTTCAATATGACTGTGACAATTAACCTCGAGTACAGTCTCTTTACATCAACGCACCCGGTACTGTTTATCATATTACAGGAATTCAATAATGATGCAGGACAACCTAATACGAAAGATGGCTCCTTGAATTCTTATTTCTCCTTAAGCCAATCTATTCACAGTGAATAAATACTTAAACGTCTTCGGAAATTAGCGGATGTTATTAGTGAAATTAACATGATCTGCAAAATATGACGGCGAAAATATTTACGCTGTCATAATACTGTAACTATCTAGTTTCTAGCCTATGTTTAATAAACAAATTAATCCTAAAATTCATAATCCATAAATAATACAAATTCCTTGGTAACTTTGTGGTGTTCAATTTTTCAGAGAATGTTACCATTAAATTCTCTTCATAATCCATATCATCTCCAAAAATTATGTAGATTTCTTCTGGTACAATCGGTTGTGTGTATTTTTTCATTCCAAAATAAAGCATACGAAGCATTCCAAAGAAAAGCGGTCTTGCGTCGAGTCCGTACCATTAATTAGGATATTGGTAAACCATAGAATACTCCTGAGTATGTTCGATGAACGCAAAGCCAGTCGCTTTCAGACCGTCGCAATGGAACGTGATCCTTCTGCCGAGCTCTTTGTCGCTAGCAGAGGCAAGATTGTTGGAATGGTGGCCGCCGGGATGCAAATCTCCGAGATTGCCAGAAGAATGGGTGTTCATCGGTGTTCATAGATACAAATCCAGCAATATTTTGAGGGCAAAAACATCTGTGCGTGTTACTGCAAGCTTTTGTGGGGGAATGACCGCTTCTGGCCCTGGACCATTAGTGAGGACGTCGACTCGAATGAACACGCTGGAGTACGTTAACGTATTAGAAGATAATCTGATACCGTTCTGAGGTTGCTCCGGACGGGAAAACAAATTTTGTACAGGACAACTGCTCTATACATACGGCCAGACTTTTCTTTCGAAATAAGCAATTAGTGGTGTTACCTAGGCCGGCATGTTCACCAGATTTTAATCGCATCGAAAACCTATGGGAACTTATGGTTCAGGAGTGGAAATTTGTTGATATAAAATCTGTGGAGGAATTAGAAGCCCATGTCCGGGAGTTATGGGATTCCTTCCGCAGACGGCCCCAAATATGCGAAAACTTAGTCGCATCAATGAATCGCCGGTTACAGGAAGTGGTGGATTCTGGGGGTGAAGAAAAAAGTATTAAAAAATCGAAAGAATTACATGTGTTTACTTTTTTCACCCCTTTCCTTTCGGCTGCATAGAGAGAAGACGACGAATCACAATCCGTTGCGGCTAATAAACAATTGGTAGAATTATGACAGCGTGAATATATTCGCCGTCCTTTTTTGCAGATCATGTTAATTTTACTAATAACATCCACTCATTTCAGAAGAAATGAAGAAAATATGAACTTTGGAAGCTAGTCTGGTGGTCTGTCAATTGAATAAATAGTGTCAACGACAGGAAAGAAGCAAGGATTAACAATTCCCTTTTTAAATTCTTTTATCCTTTTCCCGCCCAGAAATGAATACCTCACAGAAATTATCGGAGAAGGGGTTAACAAAGAACGGTGACTCCGGTTTTCGAAAAACTATGCGGTATCCAATGATATGTTAAAATAATATATCCAGTGGCGTAGCCAGGTTTTGGGTCTAGGGGGCGCCAGGGTCGGGGAAATTTTTGGGGGTGCCGACTCATAAATTCACCAGTTTACTAAACATACTGTTACATACTTCTACTGTATTATTTTTCTCTTAATATACTATCCAAATTTGTGGACCTTGTAGAATTTATTTTTGAAAATTAAGTTATGAAATTGATTCACGCACGTATTTGGGACTTAGGAGTGGAAACATTAACAGACTCATGGGAGCCAGAACACAGGATTCGGGGGGGAGGGGGCTTTCGCTCCCCCTACGCAACTGAATATATCCAGAACACAATAATCGTCAGAAGACTACGGTAAATAAATAACTGGATACTTTTTTCGGCCCGAGCCGTATGATTTACTTTCGCTCGTTCACCCACTTGCCGAGAAACCCTCTTTCTATAGCATCAATACGGTTTTTCACAGCATATTATTTCTTTGAGAACTAGGAGTTTGAATAAGAGGCCTATCTAAGAAACTTCGATGATATGTATCATTCGCGGATCACCAAAAATAACATGCCTAGAATACTACTAGATATTTAGGTGGTAAAAAGAGAGATTGGTTTCGAGCATAGGAATCTTACCTCACGCGAGTATTTGCCGTGCACAATGTTTGACCAAGAATATTCAGCTAGTGAGTGTGTGTGCGGCAGTGAAGTGTGTGGCAGGGGTATTTAGAGCCCAAGCCACGAAGAGAGGAGAAATAGAAAAGAGAACTGGAGAGAGAAGGTGTTAGAGAAGTGCCGAGGGATCCGTCCGTTCATTTCTCTTCTTCATGTTGTGGCAATTAGGGTTGTGTGCAAAGAAAGAGTTGTTTTTTTTTTCTAGCAGTTCGATAGCGGATCTCTCCTATTTTGTAACTTCTACCAAATTTAAAGACTGTATTATGAATTTACCCAAATAAAATCTCTATATAGGTGTTTGATAGGTGTACTAGCTGATTTCATACAGCGTTATCAAAATAGAGCCAAGAAAAACTACATTGTGACCTAATTGCTGACGCTATAAAAATTATTGGATTGAAAATGTCTCATCTTTGGATTTGGAATGCAAGAGCCTCGATTTGGTTCAGACTCAGGGAGCTTTTTCCAAGAACGCTAAGAGTAATACGCACCGACTCCCAAAGTAAGTCCCTAATCAAACAAACCTAATCTTGTATACTTCTTCAGCAGATGATTTTTCATACCCTCACAAGGTTAAGAGTAGGATGTTGTTATGCAAAAAATTTATTGATTTTTTCTGTTCAAGAAACTGCATCAGCATTAAAAATTCAATGGACGCTTTAGGTACCTTATTTGTATGTTGAAATCTGAATTGTATATTCAAATGATATGAATAAAACTACGCTGCCGTATTTATTAAGCATGAAACTAGCCTTTTTTCAGCATGAGCTTGTCCTCTTATATGTTAGTTGCGTCAAAGCATTCTGGCGATATGTTCCTTCATCATGGCGAGATTTAATCACTCAGTCATTGTTGCAGATTGCTCATGGATTTCACGTGAGTTAAAATTTTATTGGACAAACCTATTTTACATATTATCCAATGGAAATTAAGTCTGGGTCACAAATTTAGTTTTCAAACAAGTAGAATGCAGATATGAAAATTTTAATATTATCCCGTGCTGTGTCGTTCCCAATGTTTTCTGTGATAATCTTGAAAAATATGCTTGTCTGTATCTCGCCAGATGACAGCATATAAGATCGCATTTGATATTGAGCTCACAAAGTAGCCTGACCTAAATCCTACCTAGACTTATGCAATTATTAATCTGTTCCGAAAAATGTATCTTTTTATGCGCTTCGCTCTTCTCTTGAAAAATTCTCGCGTCTTCAAAGGATTAGCCGAATTCCATTTGGTCGAATTTCCTCGTCTTCCCTTGAATTATTCATGTTTTGGTGAGGAGGGCGTGCGATGTTAAGCGTCCTGGACGCACTGCACCATCATCCAATTGCGACGTGGAAAATGGGTTTAACTACTATTTGTGGAGTCATTGAAATTAAGGATACCAGGCTGAGAATCACATCTCCCGTGATTCATACTTGAGAAACTCTTACTTTGCTGAGCCAATTGTTTTCATAAGACGCTCTGAAATTATGTGATATCTCATGAGAATCAGCACTTGAAATTATGATGAGGTATCACTCCACGCCATTATGAAAGGACTGTGTTACATACAGCTCCTTTTGGGAACCAGGAAAATACATTTTATTAAGACAAGCCCATAACACCCAGTTTTAAGTCCTCACCACAATATGATAGCCTTTTCAATAACTCGATTACGTTATAACTTGGCTTTCGTATGTAATGTCAAGCTTTTGGTAAGTTTATTTTAGAGTTATCGGTCGGAAAACAGTGGTTTTCAAAGCGAGAAAATTTATGGTGAGAGATAATAAAACGGATCTTCTAGTGCTCGTAATGTAACACTGTGGCTTTGATATGTATCGTGCGACTTAGATACACTATTGGCTCCCGATTTCTTCCTCGAGAATCGGTCTCTAAACTCAGATTGTTCTTCAGTTTATTTCATGCATTTTCTTCTACTATCCCTCATCTGTCGATTCCTTTCCGTCATTATAAGACTCCATCCCGTCACCGTCCCCCGTGGGATCATAGTAGGTATGTATAGGACATTTGCAGACAGTTAAAGTGCCTTTAAGTGTACTTTTGGTACTTGAGGCGTAGTACGCGGATAAATTTCAATAAATTGTGATTAATCCCTCATTTTTTGAGGAAAAATGTACAAAACCAAAAAGATTGAAAAACTCATGGTGAATTTCTCATTTCCTCTTTGCATCCCTTGTGTCATGTTTTCTTATCTTTCTCCGTGCAGCAGTTTCATTTTATTTGGTTTTACTGTCATTCTTTTGTCCGTAATGCTCTCACTCCATTAATTTGTAATTTTTAAGCTTCGATTCCTTTTATCCATTGCTCTGCGATATCCATTGCCATTGCTGTATCATCCGAATATGTTAGAGATTTGATCTAGATATTATCAAGTGAAAATCTTCATACCATTTTCATTCAAACATTTTTTAAATAGAACAAGTTATAATTGTCATGGTATGAAATGCTACACCCTTTGATTAAAATGAGTGTCAGTAATTATGTCAAATTCAGAGGATTTCTGGACTGGATAAAAATCTCTGGGCGTCAGATGGGAGGCCTAAAAGTGGAAAAAACTACTAATACCATCCTTCGCTATTTCTCTGTCTTACTTTAAGATTCCGGGTAACCACGACATCAATTGGTCTCCATACCTAAGTAAAAAGCTTGATGAAAGCCTTATCGTGTTCGACGAATAAAAGCACTATTTTTTCCGAAGAATCATTCGTAGCTATGAATGGATTTATTTTCCTACTTGGTGGTTAAGATTTTCATTAAAAGATAGCTTAACTTATAGATAGTTTAACTTTTATTAACTTTTCATGAATGTTGAAAAAATTCTTCATACGCTTTCCACGTAAGTACATCTGTAATACGTGGAAAATAATCGCACAGGTCGTAATATAAATGATGCAACAACTATATTTTAAAGACTTCTTTTTAAAAAACTTGTGAAGACTTGGGTTTAAGTCGGGGAATTCGAAATTTAAGTGGATATCGTATGTAAATACATATTTCCTACTCAGAATAATACCTTTGTAATTGATAGCTACCATTGTTACGATACGAAACGTATTATTTTACGAATAAGCGAAAGCCTATTCCTGCAGAATCAAATTGACACGAAATTTGCCGTGTGCCATAAGGATACGTATTAATGTAACATATAAATGTCAAGATTACGTGCTCAATTTATAATACATACATTCTTTCGCGTTTACTTAAAAATTCTACACATTCTTTAACTAATACACCAAGTTCAGTTATGTTACGTGATAAAATACTGCTAAAATGCCAAACAATCAAATCGGTAACATACATTTTTTCGCCTTTATCTGTAAATTATACTAATAAGTGGACGTTTGCAAAGTTTTACGACAATCTGTGGCCGAATGCTATGATAGTAACCGAAAATCCTTCCAAACACTTCGATTGGAGGAGGATCGTCCAGGCTTACTTAGTTCGCGCGATCTAGTGAAGAACGGCGAGGGGCTATGTCGCCGATGCAGATGGTCGCTTGTCCTCTCCCACCTCTGCCCAGAGACATCTCCACGCCCCTTGTTTGTGACAGTAAAGGGTGTTCCTCGGCAAATGCTCGTGCAGTCCGCTCGGAAGTGTGGAGTTGCCCGAAAGTGCACATGCATGCGAAAATTATAATGAAGAAATAATCATTCACCTTCACCCGCCTCTCAAACCCCTCTCTACCCCTCTACGTCGCACCAAGTGCGTTGTCCTATCGCCATATTTGTCCTCCAATATCAATTGGGGGACTTGGTGCCTTGTGGTGGAACCGAAGTCCAACTGGCTTAAGCACTAGGAGATTAAGATCAACGGACCTAGCCCCGGTCAAGGCGAATGACTTTTCACTCGTGGAGTTTTTATGCTTAAATGTGATTATATTAATATTTGATTATATTATCTGAAGTTCTGTTTCTGCCGATGTACCCGTATTTAAATTTTGATTACGTGTTAAAAAATTTATTTTTCGTGTTCGGGATCGTGTTAATGTGGTGATGATGAAATAACTTCGCGGTGAATACGAAATTTGTAACCTGCCTGTTCCTCTTTCTGTATTTCCCTAATGTTGTTCTCATGATCCGATCTACCGCAGCATGTTATATTTCGTAAGATGTTTCGATAATAAGCTTCGCAAGGGCTTTCGATCCAATCCCAGTGGTGGCGGAGATTTAACTGTGGAATCTTTACCCAACTGGTGCCATACAGAGATTACTTTAATGGTTTAGTCCGTCGGGTGGAACCATAGGCAGCGGACCCATAAGAGCCTATAGGCGTCAACACTGATCCTTTGGGACACATGACACTCTCGAGACAAAGGATTAGCAAAGGGTAGTGGTAGTAAGAAATGCCATGAAAAAAATGCTGCGAAAAGCTTGGACCTAACTGCAGATTTATGTTTTGCTATAGGTAAGGGCGTGACGGAGACGGAACTTGATGCCTTTCTTCTTCTTCTTTCACGGAATTTGTTAATTGACAGGTCTCAATGGAACTGTAGTTTCTATGTATTTCTGTTTTGGGCTAGGTTTTTCGTTGCCTTGTTGTTCTCTCACCATATCAGTCACCACGCTAAATCTATTCCTTCCCTTTTCTCTCCCTCCATTAATCTTTCCTTCTATGACGACTTTCTGCAAACAATTTCTCCTTAATATGTAGCCCATCTAAATTGCTATTCTCTCCTTTACACTTTTCAATACAGCTAGCTCCTCTCCAACCCTTTTCAGTACCTCTTCATTATTAACCTTATCTCTTCATCGAGTACCCATTCCCTTTACCCTTTGACCCTGGAGAAAATACCGCGATAAAACCTTAAAATTTAAGTATTGTGGAAGTTTGTGAATTTTTCGACTGGAACAATATCCTAAAAAGATAAATTATTCTCAATAGTCCTTATGCATATTGAAACACCGTCGTTCTCCGCTGAAATGGGCCACTTCGAGAGTTAGTTATGGCGCAAGTATAATGTCAGAGTTTATCCCAGGAAATGGACTAATGCTCTGTGCATTTTTATTTCTTAAAACCTCTTGTTTGGCCCTCCCAGCCTGTTATATAGTGATTGCAATGTCAACAGTTAGGTGTATGTAATTTAGTCATTTAGGTAGGTCTAATTGCGTTCTAGGAATTTCCCTGCGTATGGCGGTGTGCAGACACACTTTTAATAATGCAACTCTTACATTTGTGCGTCACTGCAGTGCGATCGTATGATGATTTGGCGTGTTTTTGGCGAGAAGGAAAGGAAATTTTTGTGAGACGGAATGTGGAACAGTGATACATATTGATTGACTCAATTCTGAAGTGAGAGGGATTTAAATAATAAAAAAATATGAGATTCTGTCGATAGAATTGGACCAACGGCTATATTTTGTCACCAAGTGACGGCGGAATTCTTTAAAAAGAGTTAAAAACGCTGGTTTTTACAAAATATTCCTTGTATCTACCGTCTCGATAACGGCATAACGGCGTGTTTTGCATTCCTTTCGGCCTCATTTGCGTCCAAATCGAGGGAATGAGTATTGGGATCCGCGTGGAGAGGATAATGTAATATCTCTTATATTTTGTGAATACTATATACCTAGTGCCTCTCTCGTGTCGTTTCTCATTCCTTGGTATTCCAGCTCCACTGCAAGACCATGCTCCCTCACTTGATCGAATGATTTCAAGAAATCTGAATAGTTATTGGGCCATTTCTTGGTCATTTTCTTCTATTTATTTGAGGAAAATATTTCTGCTATGTTTAGCATCGTTTATTCTTCTAATGAGAGTATTTCGTTTGCTTTTGTTTACTCCACATACTGTGAAATAAGTTTATTGCATAGTGTCTTGTTGTAACGGACATGACTAAAAAGAGAGAACTCTTAGTATTTTCCACACTTGAAACTTTTCTTGAAATTCTGAAAATTCTTGAAAACTTTTTTGAGTCCATCATACTTCCTCCTTATTGCCTTACTTTACTTCGGCCTTGGATTCCCTGCTGTGTGGTTTTAACAATATCCTCAGTTTCACTCTTAAATTCGATTTTAATGTACTTATCTTTTCTGTTGGTACAATTATCCTTTATTCATTTTGAAACTCCCACTAGCCCAGATCAGCCTCTTCAGTAGTCCGGTGACATAATAAAACCTATAAGTCTGTTGAATTTTTTGACGAATTATCCATCTCACGTTATAGTTTTTATTCAGTGGGCAATTAAGGCGTTTTACCTGGAATTTATACAAACATCCATAAAAATAGCGTTAATAAATAGAAGAGCACAATATTGAAGACGGGGGAGTGTAAAGAGGAAAACACTTTTCTAGAATGGTTTCTGTTCATTCGAAACGGTGCGGACAGATCGAGGGTATCTGTGTTAATATTCATTCCAGATTCCACTCTGTTTAAATGAATCTCTATATAGTCCTCGATGAACCCTCACATTTTGCATTGCTTTGTGCGTAAACGTTTGAAAATTTCCAAAATATCATAAGGGAGCGTGATATCTTTTGAGCAGAGAGGCGGTCAGTATCTTTTTTTTTATTTTCACCAAGTAGTAAACTAGTGAAACTCCTTTCCTTTCCTTGCAGAGAGTCTTGCATGTTCACTCGTTCAATTCCCGCTCACATTTGGATCTCCATTTACATCGCACGCATTCGTGTGTGCAGTTTCCTTAACGGTCAACCTGTTGGACACAGGTCTCATCGCACAAATCCGAAAAACTTTCTTGAGTTCATTATTCATTCAGTTTCGGCTCCTATTCAGTTTCTGTGTAACTTGCTCTTTCAAAAAATTTTATGAATGTAAAACTGCAACATTGGCCTTTAATTTTATATATATATATATAACCAAATATAACCGGGATTTTTTGTCTTCAATTCTCGATTCAATAACTTTGAGGATACCGTGACAGCTAGGGCATTCCCAGAGTGGAGTCACCCGCACTGGCACATATATTCAATAACAATGGACTCTGCTATTACGGCCTGTTGCCCTTTCTCATACTACTCATGGTTGGTTTACATTTGCAGAAGCCTGCTTGTTTTGGAATTACTAAGTTTTAACCTCTCATTTGTGAATAATTATTTATTATTTTTTGTTGGTTTGCCTAGTCTTTGAAATCACCGTGTCACCCGTTAACGATGTTCTGAGCCTCGAGAAAGATGGTAAGCATTCAAGCTTGACGGATCAATTAATATTGCTGATTAAGATAATAATTAAGTGGAAAATTTGGAAGGTTCTACGTGGATTGAAACACCAACGTGATGCCCACCAGCTGGTTTCATTTCATCTTCTTTAAAATTAGCCTCGTAACTAACGGTGGACTTTGCGGGAATTTTCATGTAGTTTGACATTGTTATCAAGGGGGATAATTGTTAATTTTTTTTGTTGGAGGCCTTGTTTCTCTGTGCCCTGTTGCACGAGACAGCGCTCTCATGGAGTCGACGACGGGGGTTCCGGCGTCTGGCCGACTGTATGGGGGGCCCACCCAACCACCCTCCCTTTGGTGGTCTTTCCTCTAAGAAGAGACTAAATTACCACGCTAAGCAATTATTTTTGCAGACGTAGAACTGAGGGTTGAACTCGCGTTGACTTCCGGCACCGTATCTTTGCCACTCGAATGTCAGTCAACTCTCGGGAAAAACGTCAAAGGTCGTATGTATAATACCTCCTGCGAATACGGAAACGCCATCGAGCTCATTCTTTTTTCCCTCCACGCTTCTGATAATTCGATTTAAATACCATCTCCAGATTCATGGCAAGGAAGAGGCCTCTGTAGTTGGGATTCAAATGGATTGCGTATGATTGGTGCAAAATTGATAAATCGTATGTGACCTTTACTCATTGCTTTTTCGCAGTTACTCTTAAAGAAAATTCCATCTGTTATCAAGAAAGAAAATTAAAATTTAGGCAGGTTAGGTTTCAATGAAATATGAAATCTTAAGCTAAATATTTTAGAAAAAACGAAAAACGTGGGCCGCCAGAATTAAACATTGACATACCTTTTTAATTGAGTCGTATTATAAAGAGTGCAAGGGGTGTTTTATTAGCATTTTACGGACTGAGGTATGAAAAACTTCTCTTTATAAAATTCCACAACCTTTCATACTTACCCATTCAGATTACAACTCCAAAATGCCATTTTCAAATCAGTAAAGCTGTAATCTGGGTAGGTAATTAAATTTCGTAACTTAAAAAAATTAAATTTATCATTTCATAATATGGTTCCTACTGTTAAACCCAGCTAATTTGATATAACGTAATAATTCGAACATTTTCCATGCTTTTGTTATGTAGAGGCTGTGAGTTACTTTTCTTTAATTAAAAACGAATTTTATACAACTTGTTAATACAAATCAGTCATCCTGATACATGTTTTCTGGCGTCATAAATTAGGCCAAAAAAATGGTGAACAAAATCATGACCTGATGTGAGGTGACATTCATCACTCGAAGTTTTTTGAATAATGAACCTTAAAAAATATGTAGCTATCAGTCTGAAATTACATAGTTTTATTATGGTATTTAAGCCTATGAGAACTCAGAAATTTTTAGTTTAGGTAGTTTAAAGCTGTTGAATAAGATGAACCAAATAAAATTAAGGGTCATAAGTTTTGAAGCTTTAAGAGGAATCTGATAATTCGTGAATTCGCAAACTTTGAATTGAATAACCCAATAGAAAGAGTTTTCTGTCGCTCAATTAGATGAAATTAGTAGTTAAATTTCCAAAGGTAAACAGTTCAACCAAATCTTTTTCGTGAAGCATTTCCAAAGTGAAATCTGAAATGTGTTGGTCAGAAGGCCAATGATTAATTGCTACTTTGTTCAATCTTTCATTAAGAAGTTCTTAAGATGATGTTGAATCCCAAATGTAATAGTAAATGACTCTCCGGTTCAGGGGCCATTTTTCCTGGACCATTTCAAGGGCGATTTCGTTAAAATCGACAAATATCACTTATAGATTTTCTATAACACTGCTTGTTTACATGATATTTTTTCCTGAGAGATAACACTTCCGGTTTTTGGGCTTTGAAATCGATTCCTTACGCTCAGCTAAAAAAAGAATGAGACGCCACTCATGGATCCCGAATGCTCTTCAGGCCACAAAAACAACTACAGATGAATTGATATAACACTTTCTTATCAGATAAATGAATTGAGTTCAAACATGGGTTAGATGGACAACATCAGGTGAGCCTGACCTCTAAAGGACCTGAGGTTTGTTGTAGCGCATATAAATCATAGTCTAATCAAATAAATACGTCTAGTGCAAAATTGCTATTTCTATTTCGCATTATATTAAAATTTCACCAAGTACGCCTGATACTTCTCCTTCAGAAACTAGGAAGTATATTTTCTGTTAGCGTTTGGGTTTATTTTGTTTTTTTTTCCAATAAACTAGTTCTTGAGATTTGACTTCGAAATAGTATTGAATTCCGTTGTGTGGCTATATGACTAATTGCTTTATTTCAATGGGCGCTTATGAATCACTGCTGTGGCTGCAACGGACTCCAATATTGGACAGTATGACTACATTGACTGATAAATAAATATAAATCTATGCAGAGCAATCGTCTCCTCGTTGATAAGTGTTTATTTTTCTCCAACGGAGTTGCCTCTCTTGCGTAAATTGATCCATGAGGTTATGTAAAATACCTCTAGATAATTTCCTATTTATTCATTCCCTAACTCGTTTGACTAACTTAATGGTTTCGAAAGCAAGTGTTGGCAATCGCGAGACTGGAAAATAATGTATTTTTCTCGCCGGAGGGCCGACTCGGAGCATTTCCGCTGGCATCTTCGGCGCATTGTCTCAAGAATATCGTCTGGTGAAACGTTTATTATCGCCTTAGTCTATGCGGCCATAAAACAACGGAATCGAAATTATAGAGTACACTGATACTGACTACACTCCATAGGCTTATTATCAGATCGAACGACCAGTAACACCAGAAAAATATCATAAAATCAAATGGAATGATGCAGGTACCGCCAAATTCCGATTTCGGAGAGCCATTCTTCTAACGCGAAAGTAGTTGTTTAGTATCTTTTACGCGTATACTATATTTTAAGCTAAGAATTTTTTTTCAACGGATGAATTTCGTTTGTGAAAATAAATTTTTATTTTGAAGATTCCTATAGATTCAAGAAAAAATTATGCTTAAGTACTAAAACTAATGAATAAATCGAAAATATAATAGTATGTACCATACGATACTAACAATTTAAGTCTCTCTTATCATGACACGGCGTGACGTTAGCGCCCGAGCGAAGAGCGATAACACGATGTGTGATTATAAGAGACACCTAAGTCACTTGTATCGTGTACTAATTTATAACTCATGTGATTTAAATTCGCCGTGCAGTGTAAGAGTTTCATGAGTCTGAATATTACAAATCGAAATTTACAATCAGCTATAGTTACCGTTGACCGTATTCTCTTAGGGTTTTTGCCGCGTCGATCCATTTTTGGGGGACAACAGTTTCCCCTGCCTTCCAGCTGGCTTCGTCATGTGCTAAATGAAATGCAGGTCATTTTTTTAACGGTGTTAGTCAGGTGCGCGCTCATTGGCCAGATGGGAATTCGAAATCGATTGTTGGAAGAGCCGTTAAAACGTTGAAGCTAGCAGATAGACGTCTTCTCCATTAAAGTTCTCTGTGTTCTTCGCTATTTCGATAGCTTCCCTTATTAGCCGAGGGAAATACTTATTTTCTCTGGCGATGATCTTACACCCGTTAAAATTAATTACGTTGCCACGTTCCGAAAATGCGTGCTCTGCGACTGCGGATAGGCGAAAAATTTTCTTTTCGGTTGCTCTTAGATGTTCTTCCAACCTGCATTTCAGGGATCTAGATGTTTGTCCGATGTACGATTTTCCACAGCTGCATGTTATTTCGTACACTCCTTCGTAAATATCCGATGGGAGACGATATTTTTCATTACAAAGGAGGTCAGAGGTCTTGTCACTTCGGAATCTGGTCAAGATGTGCTTGACGAGAACTCTTGCTATTTTTTGCGAAATCCCGGCTACGTAAGGGAAAATAGCGTAGGCCTTAGCCTTCTGTTCTTTTCTCCTCTATTTTTTCAGCTCTTTTCATCCATAGAAGTATGCATGGCAGCGTTACGTTTACCGTTTTCATCGCGTGATATGTTTTGAATCATTTTTCGGCTGTAGCCAATCATTTGCAGCGTTGTCAGGAGGTGTTGTTTTTCTCTCGTGAGTGAATCTGCGTCAGAGATGGCATGTGCTCTGTGGAAAAGAGTGCGAATGACTGATGCTTTTTGGCCAGGATGATGGTGGGATTTGGCAACGATCTGATTTCCCTCCTTCAGCATTAGCCTTTATATTGACACCCAACGCTTCCTTCGACGAGTCTGTCCTAATTTCTTCCCTGTATCCGATGGAATACCTTTCCCCTCGAAGAACTCTCCTCTTCTCGCGATAAGATGCGTTCTCATCCCTTTCCTTGGAATAGGACGGATCGAAAAAATCGATTTTTCGCAGAGAAACGTGACCTTCTGGAAAAAGTAGTCAAAGTGACTCAAAATAAGGCCAGAAAAATTTGGGACATGTAGGTTGACTCTTGACCCTCGCGCCGTGGCCATTTATGGGGAGGGGGGCTGAAAATGGAAAAATTCATGGTTTTACAGCGGTTCTCTATGGAGTTTGCCGAGTTGCGATACTTTATGGCAAATATTTCGTCCATTTGGACGTATCTGCAGCCGTTAAGTCACAAATTGCCTATTTTGAGTGCGCGGCCGCGCGAAATCACACAGCGTCACAGCGAAACGGTCAGCAGCCCCCTCCTCCTGCCCGCTCGCCACAAACGCCGGAAAACTCATCATGCATGTGTCTTCCAGTCGTTGGTCTAACTAATATTCGACAATTTAACCTATTTTCCAAGGAATAAAAATTACGGGACAATTATTTGAAATTGATATAATACACCGTCATCATTCAGGGAGTAAAGAAAAACTTCCTGATTGTGCAGGAATTATGTAGTCTACTTTAACAATTATTTTTCAACATGGAGAAAGATTGCAAAAATAGTTACCAGAGCTCACCACGTGGAGGTACCTGCACTATGAGCTCCCCGCCCACCCACCCACTCAAAAAAATTGAGGAACGCATTTCCTTTATCAGATTAGATGTTACCTGAAAAATAATCAAGTGGTCATTTTTAGAGCCAATCGGTTTATCTATGTGTAAGTATTCGTCTTTAAAAATATTTTCATTGAACACTAAAGGTCACTATCGACTTATTTGTTTTAAAGTCTGGCAGATAAAAGTAAAACTTACTTACCCTATCACAGCATGAACTGAGACTTGATTTCGAAGGTCGGCATTTTGGTTCTGCTTTGTAGTCTTTGAAGTACTTCTAATTGTCTCTCCTCGTCTTTTGCAGATGTCAGTGAAGCTTGGGTTACCTCTTTCACCAATCTTTCCACTGCTTGCGTATGGCATGGAAAATTTAGTTCAAAAGTTGAGCAATGCTCGAGTAACTCTTGAATTTCTTCAGCCGTGAGATGGGATAGAGCAGGAGGGTCAATGTTCTCGTCCCATTTGCTTAGCAGCGTGTAGTCTTCAGCATCAAAATAAAAATCCGGTAATTCAAAAGTTCTTGGATTTTCGGTCGCACTCGTATTTCTTTGTGCCTCTAAGATTTTTCTCTAAGATCTCTTCGCACTTCCTCTCGATGGTCAGCAATCATTGAGAGGAGTAAATTTTCTGGGTGCCCGAAAAACCCGTTTCTCTGAATAACAGGATCAATGATGTTTTTAATATCTTCCGGCAAATATCTCGACCAATTTATAAGTTTCCATAAATTTACAGCACCGTCGTGTATACAATGGTTTTGCTTCACTGAAAACCAGACAGGTGCGTATACTTTTTGAATGAACGATGCAAGATTTATTAAAATAGCGCTGGGATTTTCAGTGGAGACATAGAGCCTCAGTAGTCGGTTGGCCGTAGTGAGCCAGCGAGAATGGGCCACTTTTCCTGGAGTTTTTCTGGCCAAATTTTCCGAGTAAAATCCTTTCGACACAGCATTGGAAATTTCCAAAAAATACTGCTGGTCAGTGCTCAGCAATTTCAATTTTACTTCGTGGGACCAATTTGTTGTTATTGGCTCGAATATTATGATATCAAGAGTGTGGCAGTCTTGAAGGGAGGAGACAATAGGTTCTGCAAACAAAGTTGGACCCTTAGTTTGCCCGTCTAATTTTTCAACCAAATGCCGCAGCGTTAAGTCAATCAAGTGCAATTGGCAAATAGACCACTGTAAGGGACGTCGGAGCTGTGCTTCCAGCAAACGGATGATGCCTCCTTTCTGACCTGTATTCACTTTGGTGCCGTCGCATCCAATTACTTTTAAATTTGAAAAATCAATATTTTCTTTCGCAAAAAAATCAAGAATTGCAGATGTTATGTTTCTTGCAGATCCTCCTGTGGGGGAGACAAACCTTAAAAAGTGGGAGCCTGGCTCTTCAACTAGCACGACATGTTCCTCCCTAACCTTAGATTGATAATTTCTCTTGCCTATTTTCTCCAGTTTGTTTCATCCTTTCTGCCGTCAAAATACAACCCTTTATTTGCACTTATTGATTTTTCTCTTTTTGCTTTCATTGAATTTAGCATCTTCTTTTTCTTTCTTCGTAAGTAATTCCGGTCCACTACCTTTGACGTGTCCTCCGGAGTCAAGAGCTTTGCGTCGGCTAAAGTTGCGCTGACGATCATTGCTGCTGCTTGAGGGACATGCCGGTTCTTGCATATACCTCCGCCACAGTTGGCAATTGAAGACGCATTTGCCCCGAAGAAGGTCCAGGTTTATTTTCATCCCTTATCGTTTGAGGAACATTGAGGTCCAAGTTGGCTGATTCCTCTTCGCTTGAATTTTCTCCGCATGTTGAGGATGAAAATTCTCGATGTTCACTTTTTTCGTCTTCAAGAATAAAAGATTTTGACTCGACGCCCTCCGACGATCCTCTTCTGAGTTTTCTTTTCAATCGTCGAGTTTCTGAGGCATCCAATCCTCCAAATAGCATCTTTCGTTCTGTCCTTTGTTCCCTCAAAAATGCACCTTCATTTGGGGGAACGTTATCTTCCTTCTTACATTTACACTCTTTGATTCTTTTACAGCTACATGCACAAATATCACATAGTTTATGAGATTCATTTCAAAATGTATCAATTTTTTTTGTTAATGTGACACCTTTCGTAGGCTTGCTTGCACTTTTTCTTAAGCCGTAGTACGTCTTATGGTACCGTAAAATCATTTTGATCACACCACGTTCCGGAATGATTGGAATAGAGGCGCGTCTCCCAAGTTCGGACACTTTTTTCGCTACTACACTAGCTACTTGATGAACCGTGGCCTCCCTACCTGCGTTTACGGATCTCAATGTGTTGCGAACTTAAAAAAAAATATTTTATCTATTCTTTAAAAGTTTGCAACGTCGATTCCTTTAATTTCGACGAAACACCAAAAAAGGGACAATTTTCCTCACGACGCATCCTTTGTTTGGCATTTTTCAAGACCAAATTAAGGCACAGTTAAAATATTCAAATCAATGATGGATTTAACTTGAATAGCGGCGCACTTATTTCCAAATTCGCACTAAAAATAAAAACCACAGCACTGACCAACAGAGAGAACGCATAGTGAAAAGCACGACTTCACTGAATGCCTAGTAGCGAACCGCAGGCACTGTATATGCTCACTGAAATAGCAAGGTGCAATTTTCCACTAAATGAAATGGTGCTAGGCGCTGACAATGTATACATATTTTGGAGGCGGTAGGGGAAGGAGGGGAGAAAGGAGAGGCGATGTGTGGGAAAACAGAAGATGACAGGGAGGAGAAGGGGTATGAAGCGAGGGTATTGGGGGTTTTACCAGGGTTAACCCAACTTTACCAGGAACTTTACCAGGTTCCAGGTTTACCAGGTTTAACTTTACCAGGTTCAACCCCTTCTTCTCCCAACCATCCTTCGGTTTTCCCCCTTATCGCCTCACTTTTCCCCCTTCCTTGTCCTACCGCCTCCAAAATATGTATATATTGTTAGCGCCTGGAACCCTCCAAAAGTCACCTGAGGAAATTTGGAAGTGATATATCAGTTTCAAATAATTCTTCCGTAATTGTTATTCCCTGGAAAATAGGTTTGATTGTCGAATATTAGTTAGACCAACGGCTGGTAGACACATGCATGATGAGTTTTCCTGCGTTCGTGGCGAATGGGCAGGAGACGCGACCGGGCAGGAGGAAGGGCGGGGGGGGGGGCTGCTGACCGTTTCGCTGCGACGCTGCGGGGGGCGTTGCGTGATTTCGCGCGGCCGCGCACTCAAAATAGGCAATTTGTGACTTAACGGCTGCAGATACATCCAAATGGACGAAATTTTCGTTCTTGAGGGTCGGCAAAACCCATGGGGAACCGCTATAAAAATATGCATTTTTCCATTTTCAGCCCCCCTCCCCATAAATGGCCACGGCGCGAGGGTCTAGAGTCAACCTACATGTCCCAAATTTTTCTGGCCTTATTTTGAGTCACTTTGACTACTTTTTCCAGAAGGCCACGTTTCCCCGCGAAAAATCGATTTTTCCGATCCGCCCTACCTTGGACTTGCCCGAGGACTTCCTATCGCTTTGCCGCGCCCTCCCCAGGTGGAACTCAAGGGATGTAATTTCGCCCCATCACCCTCAACACCCAATGACAGGCGTTCAATTCCACTTAAGTGCGAAGAGATGGTACTAAATGAAGCCCTATTTGCTCTCGACGTTTGGAGCCACCCATGTCTGAAAGTACTCTAATTAAAAATGGAGAGCGTTGATTGTCCGGTTGAGAACTTCTTTGGGGCTGTACGTTCACGGAGCCGCAGTTTGCCACGCATCGGGTGTCGATGTCAAAGCAGTATAGTTCACTGTACATTGGCTAATAAGTCACCCAGTACAACCTCAATGGCTAGCCATGCCCTCTCAACAGGACTGGAAACTCACGTCTGCACCAATGCCTCTATTTCTCTATCGCTTTGAAAGTCCGTTTTGACCTTAAACTGCTTGCTGCCTTCACCAATGTGTATACTTACCTGCAAATCACTGCAAAACTGAAGAAATCCATTCAATGCAATGCATTTTCATTCTATATCATTCGAACGCTGGAAACAATTGGAAGACTTTAATGGAGACGGGGAATTTTTAAAAGTAATACAATACTCTTACTACTTCAATCTACATTTTGTCACTACTTAGAACGTCACTCAGCCTAAAGCTCTGTCTTTCTAATACGAGGATCGAGGGTTCGTGTCCCACCTGGGTGAACTGAGAGATGTGTGTTTGTATTTCGTCTGTAGCTGTCCGTTGATACACCCACTGTAGAAGGCCGATGGAGTCGTTATCCGAGCGGTCCGAAATGAAAGAGTAAAGAATGTTTATGGATGGTCATTTATTTCAGGAGGCGGTTATTGGTTGGATTCAATTAGTTTGAATACTCGTCCATTATCATTTTTGCCCATCAATAAGATTGATTTGTTGGACATGCAAGAACTCAATTGCCGGACCTTCATTAGCCTTTTAAATAATATACATCAAATGCGTACTTCGAAAACTGCTGTTTTGAGCTATTCATATGGCTGGAAAATTATGCCTCTGAAACTTTGGGAACCCTGTTTGCTGTTTAGGAAGGCTATGGAAGGGAGTTCTTTCTCCTATATAATGTTACTAAACCTGTGCATTTTATACTTTGACTGAGATCGGGCCCTGAGAGTGCAGGCGGTCTTGATGGAGTTCACATTTGGAGTTCGATTTCGGAGCCGTGTGCGTCGGAACGGAGCGGTGAAATAGCAAACATGCAGACGTTTCGATAGATTTGTAATGATGGAAGTTGATCAATTTACGGTGGGTCGATATCACTGGTACAGCCATTTTAAGGAATGAATCTTTAAGCCGTAATTTATTTTGAGCAGATTTGACCCTTCCATATGTCTACAGCGGTAAATGTCCGTCACACACCTTTCAAAAATTGTTTTCGACCCTTTTCACATAGCGTATCGCCGCGAAATTAATGTGACAAAAACTAGAAAGATGCCGGTATCTAGTGATAATATTATTTTGGGGGAATAAGTAATGTACGATAAGCAGGAAATTTTTAAAGCTTGAGGTGACGTTTTTCCCGGCCGCCATTGCACTGTTTCCACTTTTGATCGCAGCGTGGCGCGACAATCGCTGAGTTGCGTTTATCTACTAACATCTCCCGTTCCATGTTATTTACGTATATTTTCTAGAAAAAAGTCTCCCTCGAAACGGTTGGTGATTAGAAGGGTGGAAATATGAGGTGTAGGCATGTAGAGACGTATATTTTCTAGAAAAAATCTCCCTCGAGACGGTTGGTGATTACAAGGTTGGAAATATGAGGTGTAGACATGTAGAGACGTATATTTTCTAGAAAAAAATCTCCCTCGAGACGGTTGGTGATTAGAATTGTGGAAATATGAGGTGTGGGCATGTAGAGACGTATATTTTCTAGAAAAAAATCTCCCTCGAGACGGTTGGTGATTATAAGGGTGGAAATAGGTGGTGTAGGCATGTAGAGACGTATATAGCGTATATTGTAGAGGTGAAGTTAGAAATATCCCTCTGTCGGAGCTTTCGCGAAACTGGGACAATGGCGTCGAAAAAGTCGGAAAAACGACGAAAATTGGTCATTTTCTAACGTGAATATCTCAAAAACCTGTGGCTTAACAACTTAGCTGTAACTTTCTTTTGTACTGTGATTCTTCAAGAACTAAACTATGTCACAGCCATTATCCTTAAGATCACCAATTTCCGGGAATAAGTGTTTGAAAGGTGTGTGACGGAAGCGGACATTTACCTTCTACAGCTTCAAAAGATTGCAACTTAACATACCTCTTGATAATGTTTCGCAAATGTATTTTTGCCTCTTAAAAGCTGCTATAATTTACAAGTGTAAGATAAATAGCAACTTATTTTTAACGGATGGGATATTGGAATCTCTGTTTTTGTAACTCAAGGTAAAAAAGAACCTAAACACGTTGATGTAGCAGACATTCGGTTATCATGAGCTAGTATTTGTTCATCGTCACTGTCCACATTGTGATCAGCAGTTTTTTTCATTGAATGATAAAAACAAATATTTTATTAAAAATATAAAAAAAAATTACGCATATTGACATGCAAGATTACATAGTTGTACTGATGAAAACCTCTAGTCTTTTTGCGTATAGAAAGGCATTAGGTATGAGAAAATATTTTATTTATGACCAACTATATCAACAGTGGGAAATAGTTAAAAGAAAACGAAAGAAAATGAACTTATTAAACGAGAATGAATTTGTCTGTCATTCTCCGATTTTTGACTCCATTGTTAAATAACTTTACCTCCTCCAACAAACCACCCTCTCTCCTCACAACACCCTCCCCCCCTCCCCCTCCCCTTTTCCATTTTCTCCCACTTGTCCTTCTATCCTTTCACAGTGTGACGTAAACACGGTGTTTCACGTATTATATAAGCCCATATCTGTTTATGTTGTATTTGTCTTGCCTGAGGATGACTGTTGTTCAGTTGAAATACGTGTAGCAAGAGGTGAAATAAAAACTAGTAGACAGTACAAAATCGTTTGAGCTTTTATTTAAGTTAAAAAAGTTTAAAAAACATACACTTGTTAATTATTGCAGCTTTTGACAAGCTCTTGTCTCAATAGCACTCTTAACCAGCTGGTCAACAATTTTCCCGACGTAAATACATTCGTTTTTGGTTAACTTGGAACAGGAAATAACTCAAAGGAATCTTCTCCTGAGAGTGGTTCTTTCCGGTCTCGTGAGGTACTACTTGATTATGTTAATAAATACATATGATGTCGATATAATTCGACTTAAAAGTATATCTAGTAGCCTTGGTTATTCTTATTTCGGCTCTTCTAGTGTTTATTCATCCAAATCTGATCCACTTTTTGTCTGCTTTATTTTAAGCGGAATTTCATGCACCGGTAGCATTCCAACTAAGCTGACTATTTTTTATTTCATTTTTGGATGAGTCAGTGCTGAGAAGGAAGCTAATTTACTCGAATTGAATTGATTATCAATTTTAATTATAAAAATGAAAGATAAATTGGTTATTTTTGCCTCTAGATTAATCTTTTCTAGATTAATCTGTTGATACCTAAATAGAACTCGTTTTTTCTTTTGGTAATGCCTTTTTCCCAAAGTTAATTTCTGCCACTGCAAAGTTCTGGAATCAATTTCTATCAAACAAAATGACTTAAGTTGTGAAGCACGGTGACAGTAGAGTTAATCCCTACACAAGAATGGAGAAAATCAATACATATGTTTGTTCTTACCACTGTGTATCCCTTTTACATTCAGTATCATAACGTGGGGTTATAAACTTATTATTATCCGATTGAAATTAGGAAATGAATAACTGTAACATTTTTAAAAGGGTTAAAATTTTTCTCCATCTAATGAAGGTAGTTACCGATGGTTATAGGCGTTCGAAAAAAATATTTTTTTTTTCATTTCGACACCTGCTCCTGAATTGTCGTTTTTGTTCACTTTTTAGTTCTACATTCTTCGATATTTAATTTGGTTTCCGCACGGTCGTCACATTTCAGTTAAATTAGTCGTTTAAACTGTATCTTCTGTTTGTTTGTTTGTTCTCACGCAGTTTGGGCGCGGCTGATGACAATCGGCCGCTCGTTCCATCAATCACAGAATCGTTCATGCTCTGCAACCTTCGCTCCTCCCCCTCCTCCTATAATCTCCCATTCCCCCTCCATTCCCCACCCTCCCTCCCTCACCCTCCCCTTCGATTATATATTCCCCCTTCCCCCCGCCCTCGTCCTCCTTTCAATTTTGTTTTCCATAATCGAACGCGAAAATTGTTTCTGCATTCTCCGACGAGGAATATAAGGAAAACTAATTAGACCATGAATTTCAAAACCGCCGACGTAATTATTCACTGATTAGCGGACTTTTTTTTTCGAAGCTCAGGCGACTGTTTTCAACCTCCGGATATTGAGATTTGATGGGAAAAGAGAGACGTACAAGTGATCAATATATATATATTCAAAGGTCCGTGGTTCCATTCCCGGTCCAGTCGAATTTTTTTCTGCTTGGAATCGGCAATCATTACATCTTCACACCTCCATTGTGTCTGTTGATTTTATGTGATCCTATCCACTTTCTTTCTACCTTTCTGTATAAGCTAGCAACGAACGTTAAATATGTATATACATATAACGTGAACGAACGAACGATTATATATATTATATATATATATATATATATATATATATATATATATATATATATATATATATATATATATATATATATATATAATAAATAATAAATAAATTGATAAATTCATTGTGTCCATTTGGCGAAGTTTTCTATTGTGTGTGTATATATATATATATAATCATTTATATACGTTTTATATATACGTTCATTCACTCAGACCGCTCAGCGGCAAATACTCACATAAATGTGCATACAGAAAGGTAGAAAGAAAGTGGATAGGAAAACACAAAATTTACAAACACAATGGTGGTGTGAAGATGAAATGATGGCCGATTATTCCAAGCAGAAAAAATTCGACTGGACCGGGAATCGAACCACGGACCTTTGGATGTCGCGTCCACTGCTCAGACCACCGAGCTACCCAGTCTACTAAGAGTCCACTGGAATCGACGGGGGGTTTATAGGAACAGACACTCCCCAAGGCATGACCCACGAGACCGGCCAATAGATGGCGCCAGGGCTGCATTTCACCCACCGTCAGAGAGAGAATGACACACACAGAAGGCGAAATGAAAGAATAACTCAAGCACACAGACAGTGGTGAAAGATATAGGCACACTGCCTGTGTGCTTGAGTTATTCTTTCATTTCGCCTTCTGTGTGTGTCATTCTCTCTCTGACGGTGGGTGAAACTACACTTAGGATCACTCGAGTGACGAATATATAAACGGTTTGCCACAGGAGTTTCTTGATATTTGTAGTGGCACCGAAATATCAAGAAACTCTGTGGTCATTTTTTTTGCGTTTCTCTGTGTTTATCGATTGCCTTCATATAGATCAGTGAGTTTTCTTTTTTGTGTGTTCTATGTGTAACTGCCAGTCACGCCTGTGACATTTTTTATTATATATATATATATATATAATATAAATCTTCGTCACAGGGTGACACTAAACATAAAACATAAAAAAGCAAACTCACGAGTTAAAATTTTTTAACGTTCATTTTTTAAAGTTCATTCTATCACTGACGAAGGTGCGGGCGACCCACCGAAAATTTTAACTCGTGAGTTTGCTTTTTTATGTTTTATGTTTAGTGTCACCCTGTGACGAAGATTTATATTGTTTGCCACGTTCGTGGAATCTTCGCAAGAACTTTATATATATATATATATATATATATATATATATATATATATATATATATATATATATATATATATAAAGGTCACAGGCGTGACTAGCAGTTACATATAGAGCACAAAAAAAAGTAAAACTCACAGAAATTTTGATATATTTCGGCGGACACAACCGCCTTCGTCAGAATGCTAGAAGGTAGTCCTACCTTCTAACATTCTGACGAAGGCGGTTGTGTCCGCCGAAATATATCAAAATTTCTGTGAGTTTTACTTTTTTTGTGCTCTATATGTAACTGCTAGTCACGCCTGTGACCTTTTTTTATATCTGTGCACTACAAGTGTTTTTCGCCAAGTGGATATATATATATATATATATATGTATGTATATATATAATATAAAGCTTCGTCACAGGGTGACACTAAACATAAAACATATAAAATGGAAACTCACGAGTTTAAAATTTTCGGTGGGTCGCCCGCACCTTCATCAGTGATAGAATCAAATATATATAATCAATGTGGAATATATATATATATATATATATATATATATATATATATATATATATATATATATATATATATATATATATTCCACATTCCACCACAATTCGACCAGAAAATTGGCAAAATTGACCCTTGAGGTAACCGATTTCGACCAAATTTGGCAAATCGTCTTCATTTGATTACAATATGAAAATCCCTAAGCCATTTTGTAATCCATTCAACGGTTTATGAGATATTGCAATGTTGTAAAACAAGAATTTTACAAAAGCGTCGTCGCATTTGACGGCATATCTCCGGCAATAAGGAAGATAAAAATGCATGCAATGACTTATTTTAAAGGTATTAAACTGAGAAAGATAATTAATGGATGATTACATAAAATTTAAACAATTAAATAAAGTTTATAACAAATTCAAATGTTCAAATCGATTTTTGACGATGTAGTTATGCCTTCGATCTTCCTCATTTTTTAATGTGTTGTAGATACCACCCTCCTCTACAAGTTAAAAAAATTTGGTAGGGGTATTATTTCATTTAAGAAAGAAAAACATTTTTGAGTGAAGGCGTAACGCTGGTCTCCCGCCGCGGCGGCGTCCGGCTCTCGCGCCGAACGTTCAGTAGTCGGTTCTCCAGATCTCATCAGTGCCCTTCCTTTTCCATCTTCTTTTCACCGATTTTAACTGTATACCGACCCTTTGATTCCCTTTACCCATGTCATTCGCTATTTGCTTCCCACTGAAGTGACCGTCGCTTTATAATCTAGGATTAGCGACAACATGCTTAACAGCGGGGGCGACCATGGGCCCACCAGCGGCCGTGCTCCGAGAATAATAGTCAAACCTCGCCCCGTCTTAGACCTCCAATGCTACTTTCCTCTCTTCCCCTATCTCATTCTCCTCACATACCCTTTATTATGTTCCTCCTAGTCCGTCACTCGGGGACTTTCTTTCAAATGTTGCATAGAAATGCCATTCAGAATCACCGTCGAAATCTTCTTAGTGATGCAACTGATTCTTCATGTTGTAGCGGTTCTTATATTGAGCCACAGCACCGTCAGAATAGTAAATTATTCTACTTAAATTATGTACTCTTCTTAGAAGAAAAGTTATCAGTTTCGCTTGAAAGGTATAGAATGCACTCACGTTATGTTCCATACAGTCTGAAATAATAACCAAATCAAAAAACGCGGCGCGCCGCCGCGGCGGGAGACGGCGTTACGCCTTCACTCAAAAAATTTTTTCTTTCTTAAATGAAATAATACCCCTACCAAATTTTTTTTAACTTGTAGAGGAGGGTGGTATCTACAACACATTAAAAAATGAGGAAGATCGAAGGCATAACTACATCGTCAAAAATCGATTTGAACATTTGAATTTGTTATAAACTTTATTTAATTGTTTAAATTTTATGTAATAATCCATTAATTATCTTTCTCAATTTCATACCTTTAAAATAAGTCATTGCGTGCATTTTTATCTTCCTTGTTTCCGGAGATATGCTGTCAAATGCGACGACGCTTTTGTAAAATTCTTGTTTTACAACATTGCAATATCTCGTAAACCGTTGCATGGATTACAAAATGGCTTTGGGGTTTTTATTTTGTAATCAAATGAAGACGATTTGCCAAATTAGATCGAAATCGGTTACCTCAAGGGTCAATTTTGCCAATTTTCTGGTCGAATTGTGGTGGACTGACCCATATATATATAATCGTTCGTTCATTCACTCAGACCGCTCAGCGGCAAATACATACAAATAAAGGTTAAAACAGAAAGGAAGAAAGAAAGTGGATAGGAACACATTGCGTTCGTCAATTTTATGTGTTCCTATTCACTTTCTTTCTTCCTTTCTGTTTGAACCTTTATTTGTATATATATACAAATACACCCCCTTTTTACCCCCCTGCAAGTTTCCTCTATAATTGTGTTTGTGGTCATTTGGCGAAGTTTTCTATTGTATATGTGTGTGTATGTATGTATGTGTGTGTGTATATATATATATATATATATATATATATATATATATATATATATATATATATATATATATATATATATATATATATATATATAATATAAAACTTCGTCACAGGGTGACACTAAACATAAAAAGGAAATACACGAGTTTAAATTTTTCGGTGGGTCGCCTGCACCTTCATCAGTGATAGAATGATTCTATCACTGATGGAATGATAAATAAATAAATAAATAAATATATATATATACACACACACACACACACACACACATATTCAGGATTTTTTTTGGGCTGGACATTATGATGAATGCTTACTTGGTTAATTTAACTGATGGATTCAATATTTCGATAAATGCAAAAGCTGATGAATATACTTGCTGGAAAGTTGACCTGACAATAATCCGAACTTTTTTATTTCAACCGTTTACTTAGATATGTATTACCGGTTTTGTCATCATCTTCAGATCCACACGGGTGTTCTCGCTCCGTCTTTTCCCTCAGTTGTTATGTCTTAACCCACGTCCTCACCCCACCCACCTTATTTTCCTCTTTGTAATCTCACCACTGACTCCAATATTTATATAAATGGCCAAGCAATGACAAAGATCAGTGTATCTGAAGATGCTGATTGCGGCACACTGCCGCAAGTGATACTACATTTTAAAATTAACCTTGGGTGTTTATCATTTCGTCCCATTGCCATTATTGCCTCCCTTTTCCCCATGCTTACTGCTCTCCTACAATGACCAAGCAGAAAATTCAAAATTAGCGGACATGGTGACTTAACCGTTGAAATTTTTCCGAGAGAATGAAATACGATTTGAACGGAAATTGAGCCCGAATCATCTATTTGAGAGCAAAGCGTGATATTTTCAACACCGTACAGTTTTCTCATTCAAAAAGAAATGTATAACCATTAAACGGTAGGGCCTCACATCTTCCTTTTATTTCTTCCTTAAATTCTCTCTTATTAATGACTCTTTTTTGTTCTCATTATGATTGATTATAAAGTAAAAAATAGTTTCCCCCTCTATAGAATATAAATATACTTTATTTATTATTATTTACTCTTAATATTTCTTGCTGGCTAACGATTTCCCTTTGAATACTTGCCAACGCCGTAAGTGTCAATGCGTCGCTGGCAGAGGGAAACACTGCTTAACAGGATCACCTGAGTAGCAGTGCCTACGATAAAATGTTGAAATTGTTGGAGTGATCTTCCGGTGGAGATAGTTTTATGTGGAATCAAGCACTCTTATCTTTAAGGCGGCTGGAGTGGTAATCGTGAGTTCCCATCTTGATGACTTTTAAGTCGAAAAAAATTCTTGTGCCACACTAAGTAAATCAGTTTGTACGGATGAAATTACCTTGTATGTAATTTTATAAACAATGCGAGAGTCATGCTATGAAATATTCGTCTTCATTAAAGAATTGTTATGACTGGTTTACGTTTAAAAATAGAACGAATTATTTCGAAATATATGTCAAATGCTATAAAAATACGTGTTAAAATAGAACTTGTTCAATTGCCAAGGAACGAAATCGATAACATGCAAATTTCCTTACTTTTTCTCTGAATATTTCTAATAAGTACACTTTAACAAGTTTCGCGCAGAGCTTTACTTAAACGAAGGACGCTCCTACGCTATTCACTTCTTTCTTCGTCTCGGCATGAGTCTTCATCCCTCTTGTAAAGCACAGTTCCCTTCTCCCCCTGCTCCCCTTCTTTACTCCCCACTACTTTATTCCCCTCTTCATTTCAGCCCACACTTCAGCCCTCCTCTCGCCACTCGCAGTATTTCTCAACCGTCGACTCTGCCTCCTCCTCATGTCTGTCTCCAATCCTCCCCCACCGTCCCATCTACTTCCTCCTCCGTATTCCTTTCTGTCCGTTACACTGCCTCCGTTTTCCGATACGACTGCATTCCAAACGCCACTAGGTTTTTAATATAGTATTTTATAGAGTCTACGATTATGTTCCTCATACTATGGTTCGCTACGAGTGACTACTCAAGCTTAGTAAAATTCACAAGCTATTTCTTTAAATTGAGGAACAAGAGCCCCGTTTTTACCTGTTACTCTCCGTCTCTTTCGTGAATGTAATATTATATCTCATTTATTATTTTAGAAAGATTAAATCCATCTTCATTCCGTATTCCCCCCTTGGAATATCTGGTGAATCTGTCAAAATTTAAAATCTCATCTACATTCATTAACCAACGCCTGAACGTCAGAAAATTAAATAATTTATCAGCTGAAGTCGTAATTTTTTTGCAAAGCAAACTCTTTCCACGCCACTCACTACTCTGTTCTGCTATTTTCTCGGAATGAATGGTAATGAGTCAAGGCGACAACCGGCAATCTTGCCATACCTCGCGACCTACTGCCCGTAACTGCGATCCGCCTTCGATCACCACCACGTGTGACATCCAGCCAAGTATACGTTTCGCACGAGTCTTCTGTCTCTCCAACCAATTGCTATTTTCTTAAAAAATTCACTAATTTTGCCAATTTCACTAAATCGGGTAGAAAATGTCCTGATTATATTCGCAATTGCTCTCCTCAGGACTTGTCATCGCCGAAACTACATTAGAAGTTTATAATTCCAAACTGATCATTATCTCTGTGGAAATTTCCTTCAGTTTCCAGGCCTTTGTTTATGACTCTCATTGAAAGTTTTGCTGTGGATAGTCAAACTAGTTGTTTCTTAGTTATCGGAAGTATACGCTCTCATATTTTTCTTCTAAAGAATGAAAACTTGCCGAAAATTCCTCTGTCCATGTTTTTTCTTTTTAATCTAAAAAATTGTCTCCGGAAGAGTTTTTTTCTCTGTAATTGTCTTCTCTTCAGCAATAATCTTCAGTAATTTTGTAGTAATACTAACCCACTCCCTCATTTATCCTTTGCCCTCTTTTCTTGTAACTCGCCCACTTTTCCGCGCCCTATTATCCTTGCCTCTATGGCTATACTCCTCCACTGTTCATCACTTTCATTCTCTTTAACCGCAGTCCGCATAACCACTGTCATATTATTACTCTTCCCTCCTTTTGGACCCGATTCTTTTTCAATTCGAGTCGCATCCTCCCTGTCTTATTCCATCTCTGGCATCTAATGGTCTACATATTTTAAGGTTTCTATTGAATTGTTCACCATTAATACTCAACAAGTAATTTAGTAAAACAGACATTGATGCTAAAAAAGTGTTCACCTGCTGCGAGGAAATTATCCACCATGAAATGACTCCCGGCGACTTCCTGTTCCACTTAGGCTCAGCTCTATCGTTGAGACTGAGGTTGATCAGTCTACTCGGGCTTCTGCCTCTCCAGCGAGACACTGCCGGAAAAGCTATCGCAGCGCTATGTCCTCACGTGAATGTACGCCGCATATACCTCTTAATGGTGGGTCGTGGGCATGCTGGCTCTCAAGGTAGTCCACGTAGGACAGGATACTACATCTACATCTACGTAATACCCTGCGAGCCACCACGAGGGTGTGTGGCAGGGGGTGAAGATCACCGAACATGCACTATTGCCATATAAGTAGGATATGTAATGTAGACATGCTAGAAAATAGGGTCATCGTTTATTAGTTACTACAGTAGATTATTAGTTATTGCAAGTTATTGCAGTAGTTATTACAATAGAATATTAGTTACTACGGTATAGTACAGGTTAAAATCTACATAATAAGGAAGGGATTATTGGTAGTTATTACATGCATCATGCACTACAGACTATTCTAACTATGTTTCACCTACCTATCCCTTTTGCTACGTTGCCTATTGTTCTCTCTTATGGTACGCGGGAAAAATGACATTTTAAATCTATCGGTACGACAATCTATCTCTCTAATTTTGTTAATATGGTCAAACCTAGAATTATACACAGGGGTTCTTAATATATATCTAAAGTCATCTGTGAACAAATCGGTTTCGAATTTACTTAAAAGGTTTAACCTAAATTTTAACCTGCGTTCTGATAGTAATTCCCATCCCAGTTCTTCTATTAAGCTCGTAACACTTATACATTTATCAATACGGCCTTTAACAAACCTAGCGGATCTCCTTTGCACGCACTCTAATTCTTTAATCATACCTTCCTCGTACGGATCCCATATACTAGCGGCATATTCAAAATGAGGCCTGACAAGTGTAAAATACCTTCTTTCTCGGACTCTCTCATCGAATTTGCCTAGAACCCTTTTTACGAATCCTAATCTACGGTTTGCTACACTAGTTATTTCCCTGATGTGTTTCCCCCATGACATGTCTTCACTGATGGTGACGCCTAAGTATTTAATTGATTCTACGTTACATATTTTGTTTTCTTTGATGCTATAATTATTCCGGGGAAGGCCATTCTTTTTCCAAAAATTCATAAACGCGCATTTCTTCAAATTTAATTCTAGTTGCCATCTATCACACCAATCATCAATCGCATCTAAATCCTTAGCTAAACACTGTCTGTCCTCCTCATTTCTAATTTCCTTATACACTACTGCATCATCGGCAAAAAGACGGAGCTTGCTATTTTTTACTACACTATTTAAGTCGTTTACGTACAGAAGAAATAAAATTGGGCCTATCACGCTTCCCTGGGGAACATCCGATGTAACTTTTACTTCGCCTGAGCTGACACCATCTAATACCACCCTTTGAACGCGTTCATGTAAGAAGTTTCCTATCCAGCCTACTATATTACTGTCTATTCCGTATGATGCTAACTTCGCGAGTAACTTACAGTGGGGAACCTTGTCAAAAGCTTTTCTAAAGTCAAGAAACGCTGCATCTACCTGTACGTTACCTTCTCCTGAAACTAAAATATCGTGCACAAAAAGACCTAATTGAGTTTCGCAAGACCGTCCTTTTCTGAACCCATGCTGGTTTGTTATTAATAAATCCTGGCTGTCGAGGTGTCCCATTATTGATGTAACTATTATATGCTCTATAATTTTACATGATAGTGACGTTAATGATATTGGTCTATAATTACATGGCTGTTCCCTATCTCCGCTTTTATTAATTGGGGTCACGTTTGCTATCTTCCAGTCTTTGGGAACCGCGTGTTCTTCGAGGGATTTGTTAAATATTACTTTAAGATACGGAACCATTTCGAGAGCTAATTCTTTATAAACACGAGCTGGAATTTCATCAGGACCTGAGGACTTGTTCGGGCTAATGTTACTTAGTAAGGATACGATTCCGCTACAAGATATATCGATTGGGGGCATTGGTTGTTGAAATCGGTCTGGTATGGTTTCGCGGAAACTATGCATAGGTTGAGTAAAAACACTCTGAAAAAAGTAATTCAAACAATTGGCCTTATCTAAACTGGAAGTTACTATTTCGCCTCTATCGTTTTTCAAGGAATTGACCGTTGACTTTTTAGTTCCCTGTACTTCCCTAACATATGACCAAAATGCTTTCGGATTTCTCTCTAGTTGTTCTCCAAGTACTTTTCTCTTGAATTCGCTAAACGCCTTTCTAAGGGGTGTTTTTGCGGCTGATTTACAAATTTTATAATGCTGGATGGTATTTTTTAGGTCGCTATTAGCTACATTTTTCTTCATTTTTCTTAGTTTCGCATGGCTAACTCGTTGGCGTTTTAAACATTTTCTAACCTCCGCGTTGTACCACCTTGGTTCCCTATTCTCGCTCTTATACTTATGAGGTATATATCTGTTGACAAGTGACCGTGTAATTTGGAGGAACTCTTTCCATGTATTGTCTGTATCGCTATTTTTGCTAATGTTCTCGAATTTTTCAAAAGATGTCTTTAAGTCAAGCCTAAATCCGTTAAAATCTGCTTTACTAAAAAGGTAAATCTTTCTTTTTAATGTAAAATTTTTTTCAGTGTTGAGGGAAAATTTTACGTATACTACCTTGTGGTCGCTTATTCCATCGACATTTTCAACTTCAATTACTTTTTCAGGGATGTTTGTGGCAAGTAAATCGAGAACATTTTCCCCTCTATTAGGCAAATTTACTATTTGATGTAGTGCGTGTGATGCGAATAGGTTAAGCAATGACTCGCAGATTTCTTTGTCCCTACCTCCAGACTTATGACTGCATGTTTTCCAATCTATCGATGTTGTATTGAAATCTCCACCTACAATTATCTGTCGTTCGTTACTATGGGAATTAATGGACCTGATCTGTTTCTCGAGTTCTAATACTGAGTGTACATCGGAATGGGGTGGTCTATAGTAGGTACAAACATAAATTACTTTCGAATTAGCACATTGAATGGAACACCATACACTTTCTATTATATTATGGGGAATAACTTCTATTTTGCTGACTATTGTGTTCTTAACTGCGATAAATACTCCCCCTCCTGGTCGACTCTCTCTATTTCTCCTGTATACCCTAAAATTTACTGGAAAAACTTCACTATCAGCAATAAACTCAAGCTCAAACACTACTAGCTCAAGTAGAAGAGTGAAAACGTGCCTCGAGTATTGCTAGGATTTGGTTTCTCATGTAGTACATTGGCGATAAATTTCCAAAACTAATCGGTAGAGGTCCGTAACCGTCAGCAGGAAAAGTTGTGCGCATAAACTGGATAATTGATACTTGGATTATAAGAGGTGTACGAGGAAAAGAAAGAATTTGTTTCAGAAAATGAGTCTAGTTGGTATTTTGTTTGGTTGTGGAGCCAAGCGCAAAGAGCATGACATTTAACTGATGACACTGGTTTAGCATTGTGGACAGAAACTGAAGATAGCACATATGGTAGACATTGTGTTGATGGGATTCTCAATGAGAGAGTTAAGAAGCTAGTTAGAAAATAGTAACCTATAACATAGAAAATTCGAGTTAGTACCCCATAGATCACTTTGGGTTCGTATCAAAGTTAGCTTTCGCTGAGCTGTGATTGTACCATGTGATGCGCCTGTCGACGCAGAAAGTCAGAATATGAGTTTTGGGGAAAACTAAAATCGTTACTGAAAAATTGCGACCCAGATGAATGGAAAATTGCACAAGGTGATAATGAATGGCTGGGCTGGTTGAAGGCGAGGTGTATCTGAGATCATCCAGTTGGGCCTTTAGGCGACTCGCTAGTGAGTGGTAAAGGTGAAACATTTGTTTGTTCTTACATAAAGGATTTTTTGTTTCGAATACATGATTTAAACATAAGAAAATTCATATTTTGACTCGGCATGGGGGTGGTTGTAAGAGTTTAATTGCAATGAGGCATTTGAAAGATCTTGATTGATATAATTGCGTACGATGAAAGTGTGAAAGAATTAGTAACAGACGCTGGGTTCGCTGGGACGAGTGGATCTGGGTGGAAAGTGGATTTTCAGGAGAAGTCGTGCACATTATCATATGAGAGTAAATGCAAAGAGGCCCTTAGACATTAGCAATCGATAAATCGATGTTTACACCCTGATTCTCCAATTTCAGGGTGATGGAATAGACTTATCCTCATCAGTAAGCAGTCGCTCGGATTCCGGTTGCGAAATTCAGCCACCATCGGGAATGAATAAGTGGTAGGAATTTTTTCGAAGTTTGGCGATTGGTTCTCTTCGCCATGTGGTTCGAAAAAAATGCGCTAGAGAGATGTTTTGGAACCGCAATTCGATCCGGCGATGTGTCCCAGTCTTTAAAACAGCGTGAAATATTTTCCCCTCAACCGGCAAGGGAAGCAGAAGGCATCTTGGACGACCCTCGAGACTAGTGGGAGCGAGAGAAAACATATGCACTCAAGCACTTGGAGAGGAGAGGCTTTGGATGGGAAAAGGAAAAGATTTTCTGAAGATGAAAAGAAGACTTTTTCATCCTCACTGCTCTCTCTCTCATTCTCCAAGGGACGAGACGTCTTCCTTCCAGGCATGTGTTCGTATAAAGGAGACCCATGAAGTGGCACTAGGAATCCACCATTTTCCCATCCCATCCCCTCTTACCCCACTCTGTTCACCCCACCGAGTTCCACCCATCCCCACCCCCTCCTCCTCCTCCGCGGGAAAATCGCCAGACGCCTCCTTGTGCGATTCTTTCGCGGTGAATCGTCCCGCAATTGAAGGACGGAAGGATTGTCTTCTTTGGGCGGGTAGGAAAGCAGATAGAGAGAGGAAAGGAGAGATGAAGAAATCAATTTCCGTCGTTAAGGAAGAAGGGAAGAGTCTCCGGTCTTTTCCTTCGAGGAGGAAACAAAGGCAAAGACGGAGGCGAGCGATCGGAATGCGGCCAAGGAGCAAGGAGCAGGGCCGCTATGCGGGAGGGAAGCCCTGATTGGTCGAATGGAGGGGAGGTTGAAAGGAGAGAGTGGAACACGATCCGCCAATGGCAATCCCACACAAAAGGATCGCTGCGATTTAATGAAGCGGAATATCCGGAGGGCGAATCGGTTCGAGAGCACGGAAGGACATCTGGCGGATTCTGGAGGCAAATTAGGGAGAGCTGGATGCTCTGTTCGTTACTCGGTGGAGAGAGAATAGACAATGGTTTGGAAGGGTTTTGAGGTTACAGCATTCGAAGACTGGAAAGCAAGTCAAAAACTTAGGAGAATTTGATAGACAACTATTTATTTGCCAAAAAGTCCATTTGGACCGTAACAAGAGGATGTTATGCGATTAATGTCTTTTTTTATGAGAGAAATCGGCCCTCAAACAAAGATACTCGCATCAATAGAAGAATTGTTATTCCCGCCTAATTCATTAAATATACAACGCTTGTTAAAATTTCTAGGAGCTAATTGTAGCTTTAGTAAGGATGATGCTAAACACGCATTGTGTTTAAGTTATTACTCCCTTGAAATGCTTAGCTTTGAGCAATAGTGGGAGGGATATTCCAGCGAGTTTATGTGGTAAAGATCATATAAACTCATACCTTATCTCCATCACACCCCACTGTAACAGTTGGAACATAAACAAGCATTTCATGCGATACCTCATTAGCAGAATCCAGTCGTGACTTAATTTGTGTTTTAACGGCTGCGTGAAACACAAATCTATTAATGGATCATTCCACGTCAGTGGAATCATCACATCAGCAGTGAGTTGACCCTTGGTGTCACCGATTCGAACCAAAATTTTTGTGTGGGTTCCATCTGGCGTCAAATGAAAAAGTGTATATCGCGTTTATGGAAAAAAATATTTTTGACAGATATATAGACGATCAAAGTTTCGACCATTTTGCGCTTAGACCTTTTTTCTTTTTGCTATATCTCCTAAACAAAAATAGCAAGAGAAAAAACTGACATCTTATTTTATTTTTAAAAAAATGTGCAGCAACAAAGTGTTATTATTTTTGTAAATAAACTAAATTTTTTTGAAATTGTTTAAATTTTAAATGTTTAAATTTTAATTACAAAAATACAGCTATTTTTAAATTTAAATTTTTTTCTACTTTGACACGATAGTCTTTTGTCTTATCTCAGAAACAAGTTTGGTCGTGGGCAGTGCATAAACAATGGAGATATTTAACTTCAAAGATTGGACTACGCCCTCGTTCGCCACGAGGGTCGGCGTGAAAATGATGTGCCGCTGTACTCTGAGAATTGCTACCTTGGTCCGTGTAAATGCTAGTGCAATACTTTATACACCACTTTAAAGATTATTTTATTTTATTTTCATCAATATTTTTTATTCTATAATATAACCAAAAATTGAGACACGTTACTGCAAAAGTCGACACCGCACTACTTAGATAAACTTAGCAGTTTGGTCAACTTCATGAACTTTGTAACTGTAACTCCTGACATATTGCAGCACAATATGACAGGAGGAGTCGACGTCCTGGAGTCGTGTCGGAGTGGAAATTGGCTCTACCAAGATAAGTGAGTCGGAAAGGTGAAGATTACTGAGGAAAGGACTGAAAGTTATCCACCCTGGGATTCGATTTGGATTTGGTGGAAAGCTTGAATATTGACCATTAAAGCAACCATACCCTAAATTTCTTGCTTCTATACTATCATAGCTAGTTATTTTAGGATAGCGTTAACCTCCTGGAGGAAAACATCTTGAGGTAAAGGGATAGTGTTTGGATGTAAACGTGAAAGATGAGAAGAAAGCGTCTCCTGCTGCTGTGTAACCATTTAGACTATAATATATATTTCAGCTAATGCGGCATAATCGAAACGTGTGGCGTGTTCTATAAAGAAATAACATCGAACAATACCGCAATGGATCAAGAGTAAAAATATGCCTAACCCCATTAATATCCAAATATTTTTGATAGAACGTTCGTCATCTATATTTCTGGCAAAATAAAAAGGAATCATAAGGTCTGACAGAACATAAAATGTAATATAAGTTCAAATAAAATAAAAAATGAATAAATCAGTCTTCAGTGTAGTGAAAATGCTAAGCATTTTTTCCCGGCATCTCGACCAAAACGCTTTTCGTGGTAAACATTTCCTTTGAAGGGAATATATCTTCTGCTTTTTGTTACTGCACCGCCTCGTTCGTAATTGTGTTTATTTCCTCGCCTTGCTTGATACAATGTCAGCCAATTCGCGTCACCATTCAACTTTCCCTATGTAAGGCACACCTAACATTCGCTGAATGCTCTATCCTCTAAGCCCTCCCTGGAGACGGCCTATTTCCAGTTTCACGCCTACTCATCATGGTCTGAGATGAATAATGGCGATAGGTGTACGAAGTTGGAAATGACATCTCTTCAGACTCTAAAATTTTGATATTAGGCAGCAGAAATATGGATTTATCTCAGTGAATAATAACGGGAACGTCTTTAGTTAAACGATTATCATAAAACATGTTGCATAAAATATACTGAGACCTTGGCCTAAGCGTTCAAATAAAAGTTCGCCCTCAAAAGTTACTAACGTTTTCATGGAAGATTTCGAGGAGAATGCACATTCTTCAGCCCGCCTACGACCCAAGCATTTTTTCCGTCACGTGGATGACAAGTTCATTGTATGGCCACAAGGAAGTGATTCCCTGGATCTTTTCTTGGACCATATGAATGGGCAGAACCCGAATATCAATTTCACTATGGAGACAGAGATAAATAACCGCATTCCTTTCTTGGACATCCTGTTACAACGGAAGGAAGATGGCAGCCTGGGACATATCGTCTATCGCAAGCCAACGTACGTGGACCTACACCTAAACAACATTAGTCATCATCACCCATCGCATTGGATGGGGGCAGTGTAATCAACTCTTTTCCATCGAGCCAAGGCCATTGTTGATGCGGAGAGTCTTCCCTGGGAGCTAAAACATCTCAAGAAGACCTTTCGTCAAAATTGATACAGTGAGAGGGACATCGCTTTGGCCTTTACAAGGGCCGTCGATCCCGAAGACCGGAAAACGGAAGAAGAGCGCCCAAAACCAGCTGCCAGAGCCTTACGTTTCTACGATTTCCGGCAAAATTGCGAGGATTCTAAGCAGATACGGCATTGAGAGTCACTTCCGCCCTTGCTCCACGCTAAGACAACAAATTGTGATTGCGACTCCTGTGGTCTCCTTACTCCAGGAGTTTATCGCATTCCATGCGAATGTGGCTCGGCGTACGTGGGAGAGACTGGGAGAGACCATTGCGACCAGAATAAAGGAACATAATAGACATTTCAGGCTCAGACAACCTGAGATATCAGACGTGGCTGAACACAGCGTTAATAATGACATTAATAGTGCCATCCAGTGGGACAAGGCAAAGGTTTTTTGCCGCTCCAACAAATTCTAAGAAATACTCACGAAGGAAGCTGTTGAAATCAGGCTGGAGGAGAAAAATGGTGTGTCTAGTCTTTTTTCGAGGTTGCAGCCTGTGTCGCTGCTTATGCTCTTTTTCGAAGTAATGAGGTCACCGCCTCATTTGTTATCTTTGGAGGATTTTCTCCTGAGATGGGTTGTTAAAATATATAGTCAAATATTCAAATCATAGCCTGGTCTCTTATTTTTATCTCTCACTATGTCATGGTATAATACTAATTTTTTTAATAGCACATTGCCACTATTACTTATGCCTTTGTAATATTTTTCGGCAACGATTCTTATTTTTATCTTTGAGAGATATTACGCCCATCACTTTGTATAGCTTATTGTTCACTTTGATCCTTCTGACGTTAAAAATTGATCTTTCGTGTTTTTCTAGTCTTTTGAGACGTCCGTTTGTTAGCAGTCCCGCCCAGGCTGATGCTGTGTAAAGGATTACCAGTTGTATGTAACTGTTGTACATTAGGAGAAAAATTTCAACAGAGACGTGGGTTATCATTTAAGTACCGCTTTAAAACCGGTGCTCAGAAGGATCCGAGAGGTCAGAAAAAGGCGGGAGTACTCTGACCAATCAGGAGCCTCCTGACCCAGCTGCCGGCCCTGTATGTTACGGCACTAAGGAAGTCACGACATTCTGCCCTGAAGACGATGGACGACTCGGCCATTGACACGTCGACACTCATGGAGTCCGGTGGACTTCACAAATAGAACTACTCAAATTATCACGTTGGGAAAGACTCAAATCTTACTGAAGCCATAAAGATTTTCACTGCTCCCATTGCCAAAGAATCATTGGCATGACACCGAAGACAATTCAATTCATTCTTCTGCTGACTCTCGGAGCGAACGGACGTGCCTGCCTGACCTCTCCCTGGAACCGGTCAATCCCCTCTGCGAGGCAGACAGAGGCAGACCTGCGCTTTGCACCTGCTTTCCCGTTGCCGTAGTTTGTTGTACTGTGTACTGATAAGTAGACATTTGTTTTGGTTTTATTTTTATTTTTTTCGCTGTGCTAGAGAGTGTGTGTCCTTATTTATCTCGTAGTTTAGTTAGCTCTTTGCCAGGTGTGAGGACTGTGTTTTAGTTATTTTGTAGTAGTGCTATTGTTACTTTGCTCATTGTTACCGAATTTAGGATCGCTCAGTTCTTTTGAGTATAGTCATCTTTTTGTAGTTAAGCTTTTTTCCTTGGGAGTTCATTGCGAGTAGTGCTAGGATGTCTTCGAATAGGTCACCTGTTGGGGTGATCAAAAACGCCGGCGAGTGTGCGGCTCTCCGAGCCCGCATCGCCGAGTTGGAGAGAATCCTGCGGGAACTCCAGTCTAAGGTCGAAAGAGTGGTATGCGTCCCGAAGGTGGATGGAAATTTGGGTCGCTCCTCGAAAGTTCGCCGTGCCCTACGGGCTGCACGAGTTCGCTCGATTGCTAACAGCGGCTGGACGATCGAAAGTTTGCGTGAAGGTCCTTCTTCCGATGAAGGGGCAGTACAACTCCGTAAACCGGAGGTCTGGAGGGTCGCGTCTCGGAGGAGTTGAGGTAAGGTCACTCTAAAGCGTGGTTCAGGAGATGCTTCGGCACCTCCCATTCCCGTTTCGAACAGGTACCAGTTGCTTTCGGATGGAAATTCCGAGGTGCCTGACGTGCCTACTCCCACTCCGTGACCGGCACCTAGGAAGAGTCGTCAGAGTGGGAAGGGGGGGATTGTAGTGATAGGTAGTAGTAACGTCCGCCGTGTGATAGTCCCTTTGCGGGAAAGGGCAGGCCATGAGGGTATAAGCCACCGTGTAACGTCATGGTGCATTCCAAGTGGCGGTGTTCCGCAGGTGACGCAGGCGGTTGGCGCGGCGGTCCGGGGCACGAAGTGCTCAAGTCTGCAGATTGTGGCCCATGTCGGCGTCAACGACGCAATGGACCGTGGATCCGAGGAGATCCTTCATTCCTTCAGGGAATGAAGGATCTCCTCCGGAAGGAAGGGCAGGGCCTGGACTCCGAAGTGAAGCGGGTAAGTCGCGACGAAGGGGTTGACATGACGCTTGCAATTTGTACTCTTGTCCCGAGGATCGATCGTGGACCCCTGGTTTGGAGCTGAGTGGAAGGCATAAACCAGAGGTTGCATCGCTTCTGCACGGACATTGGAGCCTCCTTCGTCGACCTTCGGCCGGAAATCCGATCGTATCGAACCCCTCTGAACCGTTCAGGTGTCCATTACACGGCCGAGGCAGCTATCTGTGTAGCTAGCAGCATATTTGATCACTGTAGACCTTTTTTATGATAAAGGATAGGACAGAGAGTAGGTCAGCTAGTGGGTCGAATCGGGTACCATCACGGAAAAATTTAATAGAAAAAATATCCAAGAAATCATTGACTCTAACGAGAACAGTAAGAGGCCAGTTTAAAAAAATAGCAGTAATTTACCTTGGAATATATGTAAGAAAGCTAGTTTTAATGAGAATACATTCACCGGGAATACGCTCATTGATAAGTTCTTTTCTGTAGTGGTAGTAAACCTCCGTAGCTTAAGAAATAAAGTAGCTGACTTCTACCATCTAATTGAAACTACTGACACAGACTTAATTATGGGGACGGAAAGTTGGTTGTGTAAAGAAATCGCAGATAATGAAGTCTTCCCTTTAGACTCTTTAGACTTTCGACTCTATCTTTATAGAAAAGATAGAGTCGAAAGAACCGGGGGAGGAGTTTTTATTGCAGTGAAGGATTGATATATTAGTAGGAGGGAGTCATTTTCCGACGATCAGGTAGAAAGCGTATGGTGCTCCATTCAAAATCCTAAAGCAAAAACAATCTATGTGTGCGCATATTACAGACCACCAGATACCCATATAAGCTCAATATTAGGACTAGAAAGTCAACTCAGTAAATTAACCAATAAAAAAAAGACTGTCATATTATAATCGGTGGGGATTTCAATCTTCCGTCCATAGACTGGGACACGTACAGTCTTATCACTGGGGGAAAGACAAAGACCTTTGTGAGTCTCTCCTGTATACATTCACATCTCACTCACTGCATCAATTAGTCACTGCTCCAACTAGAGGGAAAAATACACTTCATCTTTTAGCGACAAATATTCCACACATGGTTGTAAACGTAGGTACTGATGCATCTACGTAATACCCTGCGAGCCACCACGAGGATGTGTGGCAGGGGGTGAAGATCACCAAACATGCACTATTGCCATGCAAATAGGATATTTAAGATTTAAGGGAGATATGCTAGATAATAGGGTCACATGCAGCAATATGGTTAGTATCCACATAATAAGAAAGGGATTATTGGTTTTTATTACATGCATCATGCACTTCAGACTACCCTACCGATATTTCACCTACCTATCCTTTTGCTACGCTGCCTATTGTTCTCTCTTATGGTGCGCGGGAAAAATGACATTTTAAATCTATCGGTACGACAATCTATCTCTCTAATCTTGTAAATATGATCAAACCTAGCATAATACGCAGGTGTTCTCAATATATATCTAACGTCATCTGTGAACAAATCGGTTTCGAATTTACTTAAAAGATTTAATGGCTTGCATGGCAATAGTGCATGTGTGGTTTGATAAGGGAATATGCGACCACAAGATAGTTAAAGCTAATTTTTCTGCAAGCATGATCAAGAAACATAATCCACAAAGAAAAATCTACTTGTTTGATAACGCTGACTAAAAAGGTAGGAAGCGAGAGTTGCAAAATTCATTTACTAATTTTCAAAAAATAAGTATCAACAGTAATACTGAGGTTTTGTGGAATACTTTCCTCAATGTTACACGATCAGTAGTTAGCAAATACATACCTAGTAAATGGAAAAGAGCCAATGCTGAGCCTAAGTACTATAACGCGGAGGTTAGAAAAACATTAAAACACCAGAGAACAAGTCATGCTAGGTTAAAAAGAGCAAAAATAAACGAATCCTCCGAAGAACTATACACAGTCACCGAAAATTACAAAATATCTAAACTCTTAGCAAAAAAAGCGTGCCGAAGGGCGTTAGCTGATTTCAAAAGTAAATTACTGGGAGAACAATTGAACGATAATCCCAAGGCATTTTGGTCGTATATTAGGGAGAGGTCCATGCTCCGAGTTCCGCCGTATTCGCGGAGGGTCGAGTCGCAATATGAGGCTTACCATATGCAGCTTGGTACCTAGGACGGATCGGGGTTCGATGGTTTGGAGCCGAGTGGAAGGCATAAACCAAAGACTCCGTGAAGTCTGTGGGAGCGAGGGGGCGGAGTTCTTAGATCTCAGGCCGGTGATGAATTTGTGTCGGGTGCCACTAAACCGCTCGGGTGTCCATTATACGTACGAGGCATCGCAGAAGGTATCGTGCAGGATATTTGAGCATACCCAGCGAGTTTAGCATAGATGGTAGGCAAGAGAGTAGGTCAGTTAGTGGGGGCGAAATCAGTGCTTTTCCGGAAAGTCAGATAATAAAGAGTACACAAAGCTTAGTGCCTAGAAAAATCTTAATAGATAACAATAAATTAGAAATATTTAGGGAGAAGAGTACCTCAAATAGTGGGCCATTAAATAACATGCCACTCACCAGGATAGCAAAGAATAGCAAGTTGACCAGACAACACAGTATAGGTTTATCGGGACGTAAGAAAGCACAGAAAAAGGAAAAACGTACAAATCAAAACAACACCCATGAATTTCCAAACTGTAACTTTCCCAATAATTTAGAAAACACGAACCCCACAAATACAATAGGCAGACATATTAAAATAGAGGAATTTTCAGTAGTGGTTGTTAATTGTCGTAGTTTAAGAAGCAAGATACCTGAATTCCATCACCTTATAGAGAGTACTAATTCTGACATAATTATAGGAACCGAAAGTTGGTTAACAAGCGATATTGCTGATAGTGAAGTGTTTCCAGTAAATTTTAGGGTATACAGGAGAAATAGAGAGAGTCGACTGGGAGGGGGAGTATTTATCGCAGTTAAGAACACAATAGTCAGCAAAATAGAAGTGATTCCCCATAATATAATAGAAAGTGTATGGTGTTCCATTCAATGTGCTAATTCGAAAGTAATTTATGTTTGTACCTACTATAGACCACCCCATTCCGATGTACACTCAGTATTAGAACTCGAGAAACAGATCAGGTCCATTAATTCCCATAGTAAGGAACGACCGATAATTGTAGGTGGAGATTTCAATACAACATCGATAGATTGGAAAACATGCAGTCATAAGTCTGGAGGTAGGGACAAAGAAATCTGCGAGTCATTGCTTAACCTATTCGCATCACACGCACTACATCAAATAGTAAATTTGCCTAATAGAGGGGAAAATGTTCTCGATTTACTTGCCACAAACATCCCTGAAAAAGTAATTGAAGTTGAAAATGTCGATGGAATAAGCGACCACAAGGTAGTATACGTAAAATTTTCCCTCAACACTGAAAAAAATTTTACATTAAAAAGAAAGATTTACCTTTTTAGTAAAGCAGATTTTAACGGATTTAGGCTTGACTTAAAGACATCTTTTGAAAAATTCGAGAACATTAGCAAAAATAGCGATACAGACAATACATGGAAAGAGTTCCTCCAAATTACACGGTCACTTGTCAACAGATATATACCTCATAAGTATAAGAGCGAGAATAGGGAACCAAGGTGGTACAACGCGGAGGTTAGAAAATGTTTAAAACGCCAACGAGTTAGCCATGCGAAACTAAGAAAAATGAAGAAAAATGTAGCTAATAGCGACCTAAAAAATACCATCCAGCATTATAAAATTTGTAAATCAGCCGCAAAAACACCCCTTAGAAAGGCGTTTAGCGAATTCAAGAGAAAAGTACTTGGAGAACAACTAGAGAGAAATCCGAAAGCATTTTGGTCATATGTTAGGGAAGTACAGGGAACTAAAAAGTCAACGGTCAATTCCTTGAAAAACGATAGAGGCGAAATAGTAACTTCCAGTTTAGATAAGGCCAATTGTTTGAATTACTTTTTTCAGAGTGTTTTTACTCAACCTATGCATAGTTTCCGCGAAACCATACCAGACCGATTTCAACAACCAATGCCCCCAATCGATATATCTTGTAGCGGAATCGTATCCTTACTAAGTAACATTAGCCCGAACAAGTCCTCAGGTCCTGATGAAATTCCAGCTCGTGTTTATAAAGAATTAGCTCTCGAAATGGTTCCGTATCTTAAAGTAATATTTAACAAATCCCTCGAAGAACACGCGGTTCCCAAAGACTGGAAGATAGCAAACGTGACCCCAATTAATAAAAGCGGAGATAGGGAACAGCCATGTAATTATAGACCAATATCATTAACGTCACTATCATGTAAAATTATAGAGCATATAATAGTTACATCAATAATGGGACACCTCGACAGCCAGGATTTATTAATAACAAACCAGCATGGGTTCAGAAAAGGACGGTCTTGCGAAACTCAATTAGGTCTTTTTGTGCACGATATTTTAGTTTCAGGAGAAGGTAACGTACAGGTAGATGCAGCGTTTCTTGACTTTAGAAAAGCTTTTGACAAGGTTCCCCACTGTAAGTTACTCGCGAAGTTAGCATCATACGGAATAGACAGTAATATAGTAGGCTGGATAGGAAACTTCTTACATGAACGCGTTCAAAGGGTGGTATTAGATGGTGTCAGCTCAGGCGAAGTAAAAGTTACATCGGATGTTCCCCAGGGAAGCGTGATAGGCCCAATTTTATTTCTTCTGTACGTAAACGACTTAAATAGTGTAGTAAAAAATAGCAAGCTCCGTCTTTTTGCCGATGATGCAGTAGTGTATAAGGAAATTAGAAATGAGGAGGACAGACAGTGTTTAGCTAAGGATTTAGATGCGATTGATGATTGGTGTGATAGATGGCAACTAGAATTAAATTTGAAGAAATGCGCGTTTATGAATTTTTGGAAAAAGAATGGCCTTCCCCGGAATAATTATAGCATCAAAGAAAACAAAATATGTAACGTAGATTCAATTAAATACTTAGGCGTCACCATCAGTGAAGACATGTCATGGGGGAAACACATCAGGGAAATAACTAGTGTAGCAAACCGTAGATTAGGATTCGTAAAAAGGGTTCTAGGCAAATTCGATGAGAGAGTCCGAGAAAGAAGGTATTTTACACTTGTCAGGCCTCATTTTGAATATGCCTCTAGTATATGGGATCCGTACGAGGAAGGTATGATTAAAGAATTAGAGTGCGTGCAAAGGAGATCCGCTAGGTTTGTTAAAGGCCGTATTGATAAATGTATAAGTGTTACGAGCTTAATAGAAGAACTGGGATGGGAATTACTATCAGAACGCAGGTTAAAATTTAGGTTAAACCTTTTTAAGTAAATTCGAAACCGATTTGTTCACAGATGACGTTAGATATTAATTAAGAACCCCTGCGTATTATGCTAGGTTTGACTATATTAACAAAATTAGAGAGATAGATTGTCGTACCGATAGATTTAAAATGTCATTTTTCCCGCGTACCATAAGAGAGAACAATAGGCAACGTAGCAAAAGGGATAGGTAGGTGAAACATAGTTAGAATAGTCTGTAGTGCATGATTAATGTAATAACTACCAATAATCCCTTCCTTATTATGTAGATTTTAACCTGTACTATACCGTAGTAACTAATATTCTATTGTAATAACTACTGCAATAACTTGCAATAACTAATAATCTACTGTAGTAACTAATAAACGATGACCCTATTTTCTAGCATGTCTACATTACATATCCTACTTATATGGCAATAGTGCATGTTTGGTGATCTTCACCCCCTGCCACACACCCTCGTGGTGGCTCGCAGGGTATTACGTAGGGGAAAAGCCAACCAACAGTCTACAAAAAGCCAATCCGTTATACTCATTTTTCAAAAGTTTTTTCAGTACTTATACACCACAGCTTTTCGATCCGCAGCCAGTTCGTTCCCAAACATGTATGCCTGAAATTATTATAAATTGTCGCGGCATAGAACATCAGCTAAAAAATATCAACCCCAACAAATCCCCGGTCCAGGTCAAATACCTGCTCGCGTATATAAAACATTGGCATCAGACATAGCGCCTTACTTAGAATTAATATTTACCAAATCTTTAGTAGATCACGTAGTGCCTAAGGACTGGAGAGTAGCAAATGTCACACCTATACATATTCAAAAGCGGCGACAGGGAAGACCCTAGTAACTATAGGCCTATTTCTCTCACATCCATTTCCAGTAAGGTATTTGAACACATAATCGTAAGCTCCATTATAGTCATTTAGATAGGGAGGAATTATTAATAAATAACCAACGCGGATTTCGAAAGGGTAGATTTTGCGAAACCCAATTGGACCTCTTGGTTTATGACATCTTGCTCTCGGGTGAAAATAATGTTCAAGTTGACGCGATATTCCTCGATTTTAAGAAAGCTTTCGATAAGGTACCTCACGTTAAGTTGTTCTCAAAACTTGAAGCATATGGAATAGATAAAAACATTATTAGTTGGATTAATCAATTCTTACATGGGCGGGAACAAAGGGTTGTCATAGACGGTATCATGTCAAACACAGCTAGCGTTACATCGGGTGTTCCTCAGGGAAGTGTAATTGGTCCACTTTTATTTCTCTTGTACATAAATGATATTAGCAACGTGGTTAAAAGTAAGCTTAGACTCTTCGCAGACGACGCGGTTGTGTATAGGGATATTAACAATTCCGAAGATAGCGACTCGTTAACAATCGACCTACTTGCTATTCATGCTTGGTGCGAAAAGTGGCAGATGGAACTAAACATAAAAAAGTGCGTAGCAGTCAGCTTTTGGAAAAAGAAAAATAGGCCAGGTAGGGCTTACAGAATTAATAATACGGAAATTATTCACGCCGAGTCTGTTAAGTACTAAGGGGAACCAATTACTCACGACATATCTCGGGGTAAACATATTCGGGAAATATGCGGTCAAGCATACAGGAAGCTAGGCTTGCTTTGAAATGTGATGAGAAAGTGAAAGAACGTTGTTATTTTTCAATCGTTAGGCCTCATCTAGAATATGCTGCCAGAGTATAAGATCCATATGAAGCGGAGTTAATATCGGAATTAGATCGCGTGCAGCGAAGAGGAGCTAGGTATGTGAAACGATGCTACGATAAGTTGGCTAGTGTGTTTGGATTGTTAGAAGAATTAGAATGGGAATCACTGTCTAAGCATAGATTAAATTATAGGCTTAACCTCCTAACTAAATTTCAGGAAAAACATTTCCTTGACGGCGTGAAAAACATATATCCTCGTACTACGGTAGATTAGATCGCGCCATTAAAATTAGAGAGCTAGATTGTAGAACCGATAGGTATAAAATGTCATTTTTTCCGCGTGCCATTCGGGGCCATAACAGCTGTGATCGTCGTCATGAATAGTGTAAACAGTGACATTAGCTAGATTGTATATCTCTTTCTTTATATATTTTACGTTCTTATTTATGCACGATGTAAATATTGATGCCCTTATTTATGCATGAGATTTTGAATCTGTAGTAGTAGTCCTTGTTCCCCTTGCATGTTAGAACGATTGACGATAAAATATTTCTTGGTTAGTAGATTTTAATGGGCGCGTTGCATGTGTGGTACGCTGGTTCCAATGCACTTTCGGTGTTATGCCGTATTATTGATGCATGCCTGGTGTGGTAGCACCCCCTGCCACACACCCTTTGGGTGGCTTTCAGGGTATGACGTAGATGTAGATGTAGACAACTCCGGGGCTCAAAGACGGCCTTCCTCCTCGACTCCTCTCCACGTTCGCCCTCGTGCTTGGCTTGCCCTCCTCACACCCCTGTCTGCTCCTCTCATTAGACCATTATAAACAGATTGGTGTTGTCGTCCGTTGCTAAGTCTGTTATCGAAGATGAAGGATAAAATCCCATTAACAGAAAAGAGTGGAGTGTACCAGCTTCAGTGTGAATGTTCTCCGGTTTACATCGGCCAGACAGGTCGGCAGTTCCGATATAGGGTTAAAGAACATCACGCTTGTTTCATAAACTCTAACGACACTTCCCATTTCTCAAAACATCTACGTGAGCAAGGACATTTGAGTGACTTCATCCCGAAAATCTCCACATTGAAAAGAAAGGCCTCGGCCTAGATGCTCTTGAGCAATGAGAGATTTTAAAAACTGTGGTCTCTGTTAGTGGATTGGACGAAATCGTCAACGATACTTTGTATGCCTCCCGTTCTCCCCTCCTAGACCTCCCACTGGTTCGGGCTACCTGCTCATCATAACAACCTCATGCGTCACACGACTCTAAACCTTTCCGACACCCACCACTTACCCTCACCCCTCCCCCACTCCTCCCGCCCCGCCGACCTTCCTTCCCCCCCCCCCCCAAAAAAAAAACCCTACCCGCTCCTTCCTCATGTATGTGTATATATATATACTCACTGTGATAAAAGTTTTCTGTAGTCACCTGATGATACCTGAGTGTCGAAACCTAGGTAGTGGAAGGAAAATAAAATTTTTGAAAAATCAAGTTTATTCATTGATTTAATATTCATTATTTTTACTCATAAACAGGGTTCTCTGCTCCTCTTGGGTCACCCGCTCTTTGCCCATTTCTTCTAAAAAATCACTTATGCTGAAATAAGTGTGAAAAGATAATGCGAAGGTCCTCATGCGAAGGACCCCAAGGAGGTCTTATCCTTGGTCCCTGAAGCCAGGGCCCTTCCCCCTTCGAAGTCCATCCATTACATGAAACATTCGATGTACGATGTGAGTGTGAGAGTCCAAAGGCTGGTGCCATTTGAAGTGCAAGCCACTAACAGCGGGCACGAGGCAAAGAGTTCAGCCATAGATCGGCAACTCGCACATTACACACACGATAATTTCCTTAGTTGGCCACTAAACTACCGTGTGGAATTACAATGAGTTCATTCTTTAAAAATTTGACATGTACCACGACGCATAGCCTAAAAACATCGAATATCAATGAATTTCCGTCCTTGGGTTGAATTCTTTGGTAATTTTCCACACCGATCGCACTAACAAGTTGAGGTGGAGGAAAGGGAAGTTGACTCGTGAGTTCAAGGATTGGATTGGATATTTGGGGAGGCGACCGACGGCTAAGGTCATTTGCGCCATAGGGGATAGGTTAGGGGGGAAGGGTGGATAGAAACCCGGCGTCGGCATTGGCCTGCTCTTAACGAAAGGCGCCAAGGGGATCACGGCTTAATGTCTCATCCGACAGACGGAGTACTCTATTTGAAGTGCCCTCCACAAGACACTCATGTAGGGATCGGGTTCCTCTGAAAAACATCCGCCTCTGCAGGGAATTGAACCCTGGCCGCCCGGGTGGTAGGCGAGTACTCTAGCCACCACACCAACCCGATCCTGTGAGTTCAAGGACAGGTGTGAGAATTCCATGTACATATTCTGACACCCATTTCAACAATCATGTCTCCAGAACAAGGGAATCAGCTTCTGCAGAATAACCAGTCTTTTTGCGGTTCGAAGATATTTTCGACAAATGTTTTAGTGATGAATCACAAAGAAACTGAGCCCTATAGAAAAAATATCTAATGTTATTTTCGCATTCAACTTTGCTTAGAACACCCATAAATTGTCTTGTGATAAAACTTATTTTGACCAGTGTAAGTGGAAATATGAGAATGTCTCTTCTTTCATTTTAATTTATTGTACTAATAGTCTACATATTTTTGATGCATTGTGATTATATTATCGTACTTTATCATCCATATAAAACTGAAATGAATAAGCATGTATTCGAAGTTAATTTGATTCATTTTGTTTGTCAGCAGTTTTCTTTGCTAAATGTTTTAAGTTCAACTGGAGAATTGTGTATATTGATCTTTTAAACCAACTTGATGAAAAAGAAGCCTACGCCACATTAGGTGATGATCTCAATAGCCATTCCAAATTTGATATTATATTTTTGGGAAACCTAACGGGAAAACCTAAGATCTTTCATCGTCATTTTATTTGTTTTCATCTAGTTTTTTTCGAAATTTTTCTATATAGCTTTCTAGCTTTCGAATTCGCCTTCTCGCTTTAAAGTATAGCTCGGCGTGTAGGTAAAAAATTCTGGGCTTTTATTCCAGCGATGGAGGACTACAAACATACATGCCGTGTCATTTCGTTTTGCCATGAAACATCTACATCTACACAATACCCTGTGAGCCGCCGCGTGGGCGTGTGGCAGGGATGTTAGGTCACCAGCCGTGTAAAGATGTAAGTTTTTGGGAAGTGAACTGGTGACATGTATTATAATGTACTATGGGAGTGTATTTAGTGGAGCACAGTTTTTATTGTGGTTGCTTATTGTGCACCGAAAGAACGAGTTTTTGTATCTATCTGTTCGGCAGTGTATCTCTCTCATTTTATCGCTTCTGTCAGAACTAGAGATGTAGTAAGGAGTCATGATAATATTCTCTGTGTCGCTCTGAAAAATATCAGTTCTGAATTTCTCTAGCCACATAAGCCTAGCGTGTAGCCTCCGAGTCTCTAGTGGTCCCACCTTAATCCCTCTAACAGTTGTGTTACACTATATATTCGTTCGTAGCAGTTTTTAACGAAACGCGCTGCTTTGCTTCGTACTTTGTTATTTTTTTGGTTAAATCTTTTTGACCAGGGTGTTCAAAGCTCGCGGCGTATTCGAGGTGTGGCCTAAACAGAGCGAAGAAGCATCTCTCTTTCACTTTTTCATCCGAGGACCCTCCTATTTTACACTTAACAAAACCTAGTTTCCTTATTTCTGTGCCGCATATGCTGTGTATGTGTAATCCCTAATCTATATCAGAAGTTAAGATATTTTACTGTATCTAAAGATTTGATGCTTTCTCCACCCACAATATAGGTATGAAATTTGTGTGATGACTTTCGCAGGAAGTGAACTGTGGTGTATTTGCTGATATTTAATTCTAACCCCCACTCCTGGCACCACGAATGAACGTTTTTAAGGTCCGATGACAGAGCTTCTAAGTCCCCGTCTTCGCTAATTTCACGGTAGATAACAATATCGTCTGAAAATAATCTTAATTTACTGCTAAAGCAATAATTTAGGTCATCAATATAAATAATGAATAAAAGAGGGCCGATCACACTTCCCTGAGGAACACCGGATGTGACTTCGACCATATCAGAGCTAAGACCATCAATAACTACTTTTTGTTTTCGATCACTGAGAAAGTCACTCATCCAATTCACTATTTTTCTATTAACCCCGCATGATTGCGGTTTATATACATATTTTTTTTGCGAGAAACCCTGTCGTATGTCTTCTTGAAATCAAGGAATATCGCTCAGACTTGCATTTTCGATTAGGATATCATGAAGGAAGAGCGCAAGCTGTGTTGCGCAGGACCTGCCCTTGCGGAAGCCGTGCTGACTGCTATGTAAGAAGTTATGATTATCCAGGAATGTCATAATATTACTAACGACTCTTCTAGGCTCTTCTACGCTCTTGCGAACAAGGTGCTAGTGGCACCGAAATATTAAGAAACTCTGTGTTCATTTTTTTTTTGTTTTTCTGTGTTTAGCGTCTGCCTTTCTCTGGCATTGCCAAGTTTTAATCAGTTTTATTCTCTTTAACAAAAATGTCCCACAACATCTCGCCGGACTTCGTTGAGTTTATATGAATTTGATGGTTTTCTTTGGACTCACATTCTGCAGTTTTCATAAAAATTCAGCAAAATTCATAAAACTAAGGCGTTTAATTGTGTAGATTTCCTTTGACTAATCCTCAGTGTTGAACTAGGGAACAGTTATGTGAGCCAAAGTAAGTAAGTAAGCGAAAAAGTTAAGCGAATAGTATTATCATTTAGGGCACGTGAGTATCCTTTGCTCCTTGCTCAATCAAACGTACTTCAAATTATCACATTTTAGGTGGTTAATTTAATTTGGGAGATCCGCTCTGGTTGGACCACACTTCGAATTAGCCGCGAGCATTTGGGACCATGGTCATAAAGATTTAATCAAAAAATCAATGAAATACAAAGAAAAGCAGCAAACTTCGTTAAATACTGATAAAAGCGAACTAATACTGTCTCACAGCTTTTAGAAGGATTTGGATGGGAGCCCCTAGAGACTCGTAAGCTACAAGCTGGGCTTAGCTTACGTCGCGACGCTTAAGTCGCGACGAAGGGGTTGACATGACGCTTGCAATTTGTACTCTTGTCCCGAGGATCGATCGTGGACCCCTGGTTTGGAGCCGAGTGGAGGGCATAAACCAGAGGTTGCGTCGCTTCTGCACGGACATTGGAGCCTCCTTCGTCGACCTTCGGCCGGCAATCCGATCGTGTCGGACCCCTCTGAACCGTTCTGGTGTCCATTACACGGCCGAGGCAGCTAGCTGTGTAGCGAGTAGCATACTCGATCACTGTAGACCTTTTTTAGGATAGAGGGTAGGGCAGAGAGTAGCTCAGCTAATGGGTCGAATCAGGTACCATCGCGAACAATATTTAATAGAAAAAATATCCAAAAAAGTGTTAAGTCTAAAGAGAACAGTAAGAGGCCAGTTTCAAAAAATAGCAGTAATGTAACTTTGAATATACCTAAGAAAGCGAGTTGTAATGAGAATACACATTCCGGGAATACGCTCACTGATAAATCCTTTTCTGTCGTGGTAGTAAATTGCCGTAGCTTAAGGAATAAAGTAGCTGACTTCTACCATCTAATTGAAACTACTGACGCAGACTTAATTATAGGGACGGAAAGTTGGTTGTGTAACGAAATCGCAGATAATGAAGTATTCCCAAAAAATTTCACAGTTTATAGAAAAGATAGAGTGGAAAGGACCGGGGGAGGAGTTTTTATTGCAGTGAAGGATTGTTATATTAGTAGGAGGGAGTCATTTTCCGACGACCAGGTAGAAAGCGTATGGTGCTCCATTCAAAATCCTAAAGCAAAAACAATCTATGTGTGCGCATATTACAGACCACCAGATACCCATATAACCTCAATATTAGGACTAGAAAGTCAACTCAGTAAATTAACCACTCAAAAAAACGACTGTCATATTATAATCGGTGGGGATTTCAATCTTCCGTCCATAGACTGGGACACTTACAGTTTTATCACTGGGGGGAAAGACAAAGACCTTTGTGAGTCACTCCTGTATACATTCACATCTCACTCACTACATCAATTAGTCACTGCTCCAACTAGAGGGAAAAATACACTTGATCTTTTAGCGACAAATATTCCACACATGGTTGTAAACATAGGTACGGATAAGGGAATAAGCGACCACAAGATAGTTAAAGCTAACTTTTCCGTGAGCATGATCAAGAGACATAATCCACAAAGAAAAATCTACTTGTTTCATAAACCTGACTACGAAGGTATGAAACGAGGGTTGTAAAAGTCATTTACTAATTTTCAAAAAATAAGTATCAACAGTAATACTGAGGTTTTGTGGAATACTTTCCTCAACGTTACACGATCAGTAGTTAGCAAATACATACCAAGTAAATGGAAAAGAGCCAATGCAGAGCCTAGGTGGTATAACGCGGAGGTTAGAAAAACATTAAAGCACCAAAGAACATGTCATGCTAGGTTAAAAACGGCAAAAAGTAACAAATCCTCCGAAGAACTATACACAGTCACCGAAAATTACAAAATATCTAAACTCTTAGCAAAAAAAGCGTGCCGAAGGGCGTTAGCTGATTTCAAAAGTAAATTACCGGGAGAACAATTGAACGATAATCCCAAGGCATTTTGGTCGTATGTTAGGGACACTCAAGGAAATAATTCAACAGTACACACGCTTAAGAATATCAAAGGGGAAAAGCCAACCAACAGTCTACAAAAAGCCAATTCGTTAAACTCATTCTTCAAAAGCATTTTCAGTACTTATACACCACATCTTTTCGATCCGCAGCCAGTTCGTTCCCAAACATTTATGCCTGAAATTATTATAAATTGTCGCGGCATAGAACAGCAGCTAAAAAATATCAACCCCAACAAATCCCCCGGTCCAGATCAAATACCTGCTCGCGTATATAAAACAATGGCATCATACATAGCGCCTTACTTAGAATTAATATTTACCAAATCTTTAGTAGATCATGTAGTGCCTAAGGACTGGAGAGTAGCAAATGTCACACCTATATTCAAAAGCGGTGACAGGGAAGACCCTAGTAACTATAGGCCTATTTCTCTCACATCCATTTCCTGTAAGGTATTTGAACACATAATCGTAAGCTCCATTATGGGTCATTTAGATAGGGAGGAATTGTTAATAAATAACCAACACGGAATTCGAAAGGGTAGATCTTGCGAAACCCAATTGGCCCTCTTCGTTCATGACATCTTGCTCTCGGGTGAAAATAATGTCCAAGTGGACGCGATATTCCTCGATTTTAGGAAAGCTTTTGATAAGGTACCTCACGTTAAGTTGCTCTCAAAACTAGAAGCATATGGAATAGATAAAAACATTATTAGTTGGATTAATCAATTCTTACATGGGCGGGAACAAAGGGTTGTCATAGACGGTATCATGTCAAACACAGTTAGCGTTACATCGGGTGTTCCTCAGGGAAGTGTAATTGGTCCACTTTTATTTCTCTTGTACATTAATGATATTAGTAACGTCGTTAAAAGTAAGCTTAGACTCTTCGCAGACGACGCGGTTGTGTATAGGGATATTAACAATTCCGAAGATAGCGACTCGTTAACAAACGACCTACTTGCTATTCATGCTTGGTGCGAAAAGTGGCAGATGGAACTAAACATAAAAAAGTGCGTAGCAGTCAGCTTTTGGAAAAAGAAAAATTGGCCATTTAGGGCATACAGAATTAAAAATACAGAAATTATTCACGCCGAGTCTGTTAAGTACTTAGGAGTCACAATTAGTCACGACCTATCTTGGGGAAAACATATTAGGGAAATATGCGGTCAAGCATATAGGAAGCTAGGCTTTATCAAGAGAGTACTCGGAAAATGTGATGAGAAAGTGAAAGAACGTTGTTGTTTTTCAATCGTTAGGCCTCATCTGGAATATGCTGTTAGTGTATGGGATCCATACGAAACGGGGTTGGTATCAGAGTTAGATCGCGTCCAGCGAAGAGGAGCTAGGTTTGTGAAACGATGCTACGATAAGTTGGCTAGTGTGTCTGGACTGTTAGAAGAATTAGGATGGGAATCGCTATCACAGCGTAGATTAAATTATAGGCTTAACCTCCTAAATAAATTTCAGGAAAATCATTTTACTGACGACGTAAAAAACATACTATTAACCCCTTCGTACTACGGCAGATTAGATCGCGCCAATAAAATTAGAGAGCTAGATTGTAGAACCGATAGGTATAAAATGTCATTTTTTCCGCGTACCATTCGGGACCATAACAGCTGTGATCGTCGTCATGAATAGTTCGAGTATTGACAATAGGCAGGCAGTTAATCTTTCTCATTATATTCTCCTCTTTCTTATTTATGCATGATGTAAATAATGATGTTCTTATTTATGCATGATATTTTGAATCTGTAGTAGTAGTCTTTGTATCCCTTGCATGTTAGAACGATTGGAGATACAATGTTTCTTGGGTATTAGATTTGTAATTGGCGCTTTGCATGTGTGGTACGCGGGTTTTTAATGTAATGTCGGTGTTCTACCATATCATTCATGCATGCCTGGTGCGAAAGCACCCCCTGCCACACACCCTTTGGGTGGCTTGCAGGGTATGACGTAGATGTAGATGTAGATGTAGCTTACTCTAGAAATTCAGAATAACTGGTGTGTTTTAGAGTGACATTGAGGATATTATCATGGCTCCTCACTACATCTCTAGGTCTGACATTCATTCACTCATTGGTCGTTCAATCCTAAGATTGGTTGACTGTAGCCCTCTACCCTTCCCTATCTAATTCTAGTTCCCTCACCTCCTGGCATCTCTTACTATGTACCTTCCTCTTTATTTGGTCCATGAACTTATTTCTGGGTTTTCCTCTGGGGATTTATCTCTCTATTTTACTTTCAATTATGTTCCTCACATACCCATTGTGTCTCAGGGTGTGTCCAATCCATCTGGTTCTTCTTTTCTGCAAGGTGTTCCATATGGTCGTCTCTTCTTCTATTGTTCTAAACACGTCATCATTTCTTATTTTGTCCGTCCATTTTATCTTCAGCATCCTCCTCGAGCATCAGGTTTCAAAGGCTTTTAATCTGTTCTGGTCAGCTTTTCCAAACGTCCATGTTTCCGATCCGTGGAGTGCCACACTCCACAGAAATGTTTCCACATACTGTTTCCTGGTTGGTAGTCCTATATTTCTTGAGTAAAACAGATGTCTTTTTCCCATGAACGGTTTATTAGCTTGGGGTTTTCTCCACTTGATTTCCATTGTAATTCTTCCGTCCCACGTGATGATACTTCCGAGGTAGGTGAATGAATCCACTTGCTGGAATTTCTCTTCTCTCAGGGTGACTTCTGTATTCAGCTTCTCTCTTCCACATACTAGGATTTTGTCTTCGTCTTACTTATTTTCATGTTGCATTCTTGAAGAATTTGGTCCATGACGTTTAGTGACCTTTGAAGATCATCGTAATTTCCAGTTTTGACTACGATATAATTTGCGAAGCGGGGCTTGTTGATTTCTTCTCGTTTATCTTTATTTCGCACAGCCATGTTTTTTGTGCCTCTCGTATGGCCGCGTCCTAGTACATGTTGAACAGTGCTGGAGAGAGGTTGCATCCTGTCTCACTCCTTTGTCAATTTTAGCTTATATCTGACTTCCAATTCTCATTCGCATGGTGTCGACTTGCTTCCTGTATGTGTAGTTGGTAGATAATTCTTCTGACGCCGTAATCCATTCTGAGTCTTTCCAGCAGTCTGAACATGTTGTTCCACTCAACGTTGTCAAAGGTTTCTCCTTGTCCACGAATGCGACATACAATGGTTTGTTCATATGTATTGTTTTCTCCACGATTACTCTCAGGCAGAGTATGGCCTCCCTGGTATCCCTGATCTTTCTAAGTCCAAGCTGATTTTCCGAGAGGTTGTCTATAATTTTCCTTTCCGTTCTTTGACCTATTATTCGAGTTAGTACTTTTGATGCATGTGACTCAAAGTTCGGTGCTCCTCACATCTATCAGTCCTTGTCTTCTTCAGTATCGCAATCATTAAGCTCCTTTGAAAGTCCTCTAGAAGTGTTCCACTTTGGTAGCTATTCCTGATGTTGTCTTCTCCAGGTTCTTTATTTTTCTTGAGTCCCTCTATTGCTCTATCAAATTCACTCCTCGGTATGATTGGGCCCAGATTTTCCTTGTCAATCTCGCTCTCGTCATTTGCTAGGTTTTCTTCCAGCGGCGTCGGCCCTTGGTAGAGTTCTTAGATGTATTGCTTCCAACTATTCTCAATGTCTTCATCCTCTTATCTATATATTCCCACTTCGCATCTCTGGTTTTGCTTCTCATTTCCCTCTCTCCGAAGTGTTTCTTCACTAGCTTGTAAGGTGTTTCGATGTTTCCCTTCTTCATGTTTTTGTTCACTTCCTCGAAGCAACTTTTGTTTCAATTATCCCTTGCCTTCTTGCACTTTCTATTGACTTGGCTCCTTAGCTTCTTGTAGAGGGTTGCCTCTCCTTCGTTTCTGGGGTTCAAGTATTTTTTCTTTCTTCTATGAGTCTTCTAATATCCATCGTTATCTATAATGAAAAGAAAAAACTTGGTTAATTCCACACCTATTTATTAACACCGACCCAGGTTTCAGCAACTGAGTGCCATTTTCAAGGTACACTTACAAGGTACAGTATAGTCAGCTACAGGACATACTCAGCCACTCACGTCAGCTGTACCTTGAAAATGGAACTCAGTTGCTGAAACCTGGGTCGGTTTTAATAAATTAGAGTGAAATTAACCAAGTTTGATCTTTTTATTATGAATATTAAAAACTCCCACAAAGTAACGCCTGAAACAGTTTCGTTTGTCCATCGTTATCCATGGCTTCTTCGTGTTGGCCGTCTTACTCAACAATTTCTCCTCTGCTACTTCTGCGATTGTCTTCTTCAGCTCATCCCATTTTTCTTCGATGCTCAGTTCATCTTCATTTTCTAGTTTCCTGCCGACGGCTGCCGCGAATATCTCCCTATTTCCTTCTTCAGCCAGTATTTTTGTGTCCCTTCTTGATCCACGTTTTATCTTCTTGGTTTTCTTATATCGATGGTGGTTGTCCATGTCTTCTAGGTTGTGGTCTCTGTTTTTATCCGCACCAAGATAGCTCTTGCACTGCTTTACTTGGTTCTTGCATCTAACTCTGACAAGTCTAAAGTCTATGAATATCATAAAAAGCTCCTTTTGTTATAATCCACACTATTTATCAATAAAACCGACTCGGGTTTATACACCTACAACTGTGCCGTCATCTGGGTTGTGGTGTTGAAACCCGTGTCAGTTTTATTAAATAAGTAGTGTTGATTATAGCAAAAGGAGTTTTTTATGATGAATGTTAAAATCTTCCACTTAGTAAAGCCGAAGGTGATTACATATAATCTATTTTTATCTGGCTATATCCCCTGGCATCTTCATGCGCACCTCCTAGGCCGATGGTGCTCAAAGATAATGCTAGCTACTACCATATTCTTGTCATTTCAGAACTCGACCAGCCTCTCTTCATTGGCATTCCTTTTGCCCAGTCCAAAATGTCCTATTCTATTTCCTTCTTTTCCCTCTCCTATCACTGTATTCCTTTTGCTCATGACGATGAGGTTATCTTTTCCCTTCACTACCCCGAGGACTTCTTCAACTTGCTATTACGCTTATTCTATTTTTCCGTCCGTATGGTTAAACATCGGCATGTACACCTGCACGATCACTATACCCATCGGCTCTCCTTTCAGCTTCGCCATAAGAATCCTTTCGTTATACTGCCAGACTGACTTCATTCTCATGCCCCACTCTTTACTCAGTATGGTGTATACACCCGCAATCCCCTGATCGTCTCCTGAATATATCACATTGTATCCGTCCATCCAGTAGTCATCTGCCCCAGCCCACTCGATCTCGCTGACTCCTAGTATATCCACCCCTAGCCTCTCCATCTCTATCCTCATGTTCTACAGCTTCCGACTCATCTCTAAAGATTTTATATTTCATGCTCCTATTCTGCACTTGTAATTACTGACTGATGTACCCCTCCCAGTAATCTTCATCCGGAGATCCGATTGGGGGACTATTTTACCTCCTGAATATTTTACTGGGAGGAGTGTCATCACGTTTTATGTATAGTTAAAATGCAGGGCTGCATCTTCTAGGGAGACTTGTGTAGTGGTTTCCCCGTTGCCTTCCACATCGCAGTACTTCGGCCGATTCCGTGGACTTCACTCTTGCCCGAAACTGTTGCTTCTCATGCCGGTGTCCGATCTCCTTGATCTGTACCATTAACGCATTCTGCTGCCTCTCAGTAGTTGCCTCAAATTCGGATAGTGTTTAAAAGTTGGCTGGCAAGCTTGGTCTTGAATCTGCGACCCTTGGAACGGGAATCGAACACGCTACCACTAGTTAAAACCGGACACCCTTAAGTCTGACAGAAGCGATGAAATAAGAGAGATACACTGCCGAACAGATAGGTACCAAAACTCGTTCTTTCCGCGCACAATAAGCGACCACAATAAAAACTGAGTTCCTCTAAATTCACTCCCACGGGAAATATCACCATCTACCTTCCAAAACCTTACATCTTTACTCGGCTAGTGACCTAGCACCCCCTGCCACACTCCCTACCCGTGGCTCGCAGGGTAGTATGTAGATGTAGATGTAAAAATATTACTTTAGTTATTTCAGCTCTGATAAGGTGGCTGTTGTATGAAAAATGTTTATAATTCAGTATTGCCCGAAGCTGGAATTTTGGATTATGCACACTGACTGCTAATTCTTTAAATTGTCTTAAGTTGTTTTTTCCTAATGAGAAACAATCCTTATCTGCGAGGTGGCTTCAATATCTTAATGTGGAAAATGTTTCAAGTCAACACTACTTGTTCTAGTAATGAATCCTCATGTAGCGGGTTTTCTGCTACAGCAACTGCAACTGATCTGCAACTTCTTAATTGGTTATTTTCCTCTACTCTTCAATCGGTCATTGCAGGATTCTAAAATCTTTCTCCTTCTTTCTAGATATCCATCAGTAAGTTGTTTCACTAAGTGCCTCCTGATTTAAGTTGATGGTGTAGAAGCACACCAAGCATTCGCATGATCCGCGTTCAGAATTGGATCAGCGAATTTGACATGCGCTGCAGTGTTACGAAGCTTTGGATCCTACAGAACAAATATGGAGATACCTTTTCTTATCGAAGTTGATCTCATTTCGCGATCAGTCGAATAGATATCTTAGATGACTGAGTCAGACACTGCTCTGGCCACAAGAAGCCGTTTATTTTTAATTATCTAGGTTCATAAGAGTTCCTTGCAAACCGCTCAACAAATGATCTCAATATAACGGTAATGGGTCAGCCTTACGACCCTAACTTACTTACTTACGACCCTAACTTTCGGCCGAGAAACTTTCTTCAAACGTGCGCATTAAAGTTTCCCTACCATATTGACACAGATAATCAGTTAAAGCTAGCGTCTTAACTATTGACAATGAAAATACATAGTATCTTAATGTAACTCAAAGCTCCAATATTGGAAATTGGTCACCGCATTAAAACAAGAACCGCCAAAAAGAACGTGAGAGAGGGTTTAGTCGCGGGCACTTTTATCCAGCTCAAGAGCTGACAACATAGGCTACTTAAATGAACAAGTTTATAAAAGATTTTTCACTGAGGAGAATTATCTTCGTGATTCCACATTGAAATCACAAGATGTACGTTGCGAAATTCTTAGTTTTCACTTTGAAAAGCAGCGGCCATTCGCTTATATACGCAAATCATTCACTCATTCTACATACATTTCAGCGACAACGCTAGGTCCCGCTTGTATCATACCGGATCGAGCGACATCACATCTCCATGGAAATAGGCATTATTGACGATGTTTAGGTGTATTAGTGGACCATCCTGCCACCATTATATCCCAGGTTTCATCCTGGTGCCACTGCCAGACTGATTTTAAAGATGTATCGTTTATGGATATGGACATGAAAATAGACATAGTCCCCATGCCCTATAGTGCATATCTATATCTAATGTGTCACTTTACTGCTGAATTCTGCCCATCCCATCTCCTTTTTTGAGTCAGTCGTCAGTGGTTTCAGGCGTAACTGTATGGAAACTGTAAACATTACAATGATAACTGATTATGGTGACTTTGTGATTCCACATAGCTTAATTTGGAATCAAAAAGAACCTAATTATCATCAGGTAACCTGAAGATGACTTTCAATCTTGAGATCCGGGTCATTCCAAATTAATATACACGAAATCACGAAGTCACTAGTTATCATCTCCTAGTCCGTCATTTTGAACTTGCCTCGATTTCTCGCTTAATTTGGGAGTCAAGTGTCGGAGAGAGCTCAAAAGAATCTGAATCCTTCCCCTTATTATTAAGTAATTTATCTCACGCCTTATGATTGAGAGAGGTTAAGGGTGAATGGATGGTCCAGAGGCACTGATCAGGGGCGGGTTGGACCGCGGTGGCGGTGGCCGGCGAATGAGGGGCGCTTGGAGAGAGACAGTCAGTCGCTCGAAATGGCAGTGGTCTGGACCCAAAAGGGGTTTTGTTGACCGTAGAGATTTGCACTCTCAATTGTCTCATTTAGATGATCCCTCCCCAACCCCACTGTATCCCTTTACCCTCTCCTTCGGGCCCTTCCCTATGACTTCCTCACCTTATTCTCTCGCTCGCTCACCCCTGTTATTCCCAAAATCCCTCGCCGGCAGCCACATAGTCCCTCATCTTGGACACCCTCGCGTTTTAATTAACTCGTCGTCTCCTCCCGTTTTCGACCGAAAGGCCAACAATTTCCCATCCTACGATTCATCCCTCTCGCGACCCTCTTTTGCATCATCACACTCATCACGATTTAAATAAGCTTCCTCCTCCTACACCTAGGGAACGGGATTATTTGAATTTCCGATTTGCGTTTTGCCGGTACATCATGGACGGGTGGGTTCTGCGGAGAGGTCTAGAATTGTGAGGTGGGGTCGGCTGGGAGGAGCCGGCGAAAATGCAATTCAGATCCTCCGGTGCGATTGCAGTGCACTCTGGTGGTATTAGTTCAAGATTGCCTCTTCCGTCCCATCTCGAGTCTTATTTTTTGCGGTCTTTTCTCGGAGGAAGAAAAGCCCTTTAATCGCATACCCTGACACCTCTAGAGGGTCTCCAACCCTGAATAAAGCGGATTTACACTTCCCTTTGCCCGAGGAGCTAATTTTTCATGACTTTAACTGCTCAGACACTATTTTTCTCACACTGCTATAAAAGCTGAATCATCAACGTTTATTGTTCGCCGTCTAAATTAATCATCGTACAAAGCAGCATAATTCATTTTGGAATCTACTTCTCAATAAATCTCTGTGAAATTAACAATTTTAAGTCCTAAGGAAAGAAGAGGTTTCAATGTGCTCCAATTTTTCTAATAATATCATCCAAATGAAAAACGGAAAGGCTACTTTTTCTTACCAGGAAACAGATAATTGGATATTTTATTTTTTTTATTTTTTTAATATGCAAAATTTTAAATTTCATGATAAGGATGTTAATGGTTGCCCAACAATTTCTCATTAGTATGCTGTCACTGTACCTAGAAGACAAAAATGTCAACGTAATCCGCGTTGTTGACAGTGAAAACTTATTCAAAGTAATCTGTATCTGAGAGAAAATTGATGATTCTGTATAATTATTTTTATTTACAAATAAAATGCATAATTTTTTTCTACACTTGTCCACTTTCAATCGCTTAAAATATTACTATCTTATCCTATAATGGGTGTTGATAGGTCTTGAATCTTTTTTTTTTACAATGAAGAGTGGGACGTTCTTCGTTAGTATTTTTACGCTTTTGCGGGGAATTTAACATTATATAGAGTAACTGAGAGCAAAAGTGATGTCTAAAGATCTGCCAAGGTGTAAAATGTATAAGTTAATATGATTTAAACTAAAATGGGGTCATATGTCTGCAAGTATACTTAATGCATGGGTACGTTTGAATGATATTTCCAAAGGAGGCTTGTGAGTGGCTGAGAATAAGGAGTTGATAAGGGACACGTACACTTAGGAAGAAGGAACTACTTGCTTTCGGGGGTGAGTGTGAATGGAATGTATTTTGTTTTTCAATGAGTCCACTTAATGGAATATATGTAGGTCGCATGATCATATATTCCCTCAGAAGCTAACCACTCACGGATTTAACATGTCAGTGCCCAGTGTCATCTGTAGGTATTGCACTTTTGTTGTCTCGTTAAAATTAAAACTGACTTCAATTTTGTTTTCTAAGTTGCTATAGCAAATTTAAGACATTAGGAAGAATATAACAGTTCTCAGAATAAACCTATCCTCGTCACAACATTTACAACTCGTTGAAGAGAAATCATCAGTAGATGACGCTATAAATTGGCGCGTTAAGGAAAAGATTTTCACAGCTGAATGAACGACCTAAAAGGAGCAAGTTCTCCTATGCCCATGAATCAGGCTATTGTGCTTGTTAGATGAATGTGAGGCGGTGGCAACTGTGTTTCTTTCTTTTTTTAATTTCTTTGTATTTAACAGCCGAAGCCAATTACTAGATACTTAATATATGGACGAACGCACACAACCAAGCCCAGGGAGGTGTAAATATCCTACCCAGGCGGGACTCGAACCCGCGACCTTCGGTTTGGCAGGCGAGGACTTTACCCCACCACCACCGAGACCGACTAAACGTTTCAATGTTTCATCAATAGAATTAATTGTAGATTAATGCAAGCGAAGTCAATATGTAGAAGATTTTTTCTTCAAAATTACGTGGCTACAAATATAAACAATTATGAATCACAAACATAAATATGTCATCGGTAGGCCTGGAAGCTTATCCTTTTCACAAGGCAGGATTAGATTATGGCGTTTCATTCTACAATTGAAGAGTGATGCGAATAGAGAGCTAAAATAGGCGTCAGTTCCGATAATTTAATGTATTTGTTTCAATGTTAATATGAAAGCAAGTAACCTAGGCATCAAGCATATTCTGAGGCATAACTTCTGTTGTGATTAACTATTTTCTTTTCCGATTCAGCCGAAAATACTCTGTTCTACCTAATTGATAATCCTAGCCTTAATTTTGCAGATTATATGAGAAATAAAATGTTTCCTAGTTGCACACATATTTTTTCCAAATACCGACCATATTGCCATCCAAAAAATTCGTGTAAAAAGTTGACAATCAATCACGCTCAGCGATGGCGCGGATACACCAATCGGAGAAAATGGATCCACAATGGACGGGAGGTCGCGAGCAATAGCGGTTTCTTATATTTAACGTAATACCATAAAGAGTCCAAATTTATTTCATATCTTTTATGAGGAAAATAAAAATAAATATTGTCAAATGTACCGTATTTCCTCCCAATTATTTTTCGGTTTTTCCCCCGGCAAAAATAATGTTCAGAATTGGATATTTACCTCCCTAGTAGGAATGTGAAATCCATTATACCTGGCGAAATGTAAAAGTTAATGCTTTTTTTCATTCAGTGTGTGTACTTATTTTTTCCGAAAAATCGGAAAATGGCGGCGGAGGAAGCGTCAAAAATAATGGAGAGGGAGATAGAAGGAGTGGAGTGGTCGTCTTCCTGGAATAGACACTGTGGAGGAATGGACGAGGGAGTGTTTAATGAGCGATGGAATACACGCGTGTGGTGCATGGCGGGAGATGGAAGGAGGATTCCCTCCAACCCATCGATCGTTAATGAACGTTCAGTCATTAAGGCTGAGCGGTCGGTCCTTCCGGTTGATTACTGCGAGCGGTGGATCATCCATGTGCCGCCTCCACTGCCCGGCCCGAATGAATATCGATTGGGTCGTTATCCCCTTTTTTATATACCGCTCGCCTTGTTTTTTGTGGCAATTAAATTGAAGACCCATCCTCTCCGACCTTTCCCATCCTCCGGAAGTTATACGGAACGGGCCTCCGCCCTTCCTTCCCTTGATCGACCCTCCGCGACGCCAGACTCGGGCTTCTTTCTGCTTCGCGTTTCGCCACCCTCCGTGCAAGGGTTTCCCCGTTTATTCGATTCGGTCGCTCGGACAAGGGCATTGGTGATTGGTTGCGAGTCGATGTGGAGCTCTCTCAAATTGTCGAACCAAATGATGGAACTTACGCGGGAGATTAAAGCTTGAAGAGATGGATTTTTGTGTCCGATGTGCGGAGAGAAACGTGAGAGGAGAGAGAAAATATGGGCGATCGAAAGTTTGCTTCCCTTCAGTGGCCAAGACAATGTATGTATGTTAATAACTCACTGGGTTGTTAGTCGCACGATCTAATCGTAAAGTTGATTGTTCGAAGAAAAGCTATCAACTTAACCGGTTCAAATTCCTGTCAAATAATACGTGTTTACCTGCCATTCCGCCCTAATTGGCTGGAGAGTTTCTAAACTTAATTCATGAAATAAATAGAGAATATTTCTTCTAGATTCCAGAATTTGATAACAATTTACTGCCAAAAAATGACCACCCGACTACTTGAAAGCAAAATAAATATTTGCTGGAAATTTTCTGATTTTGTGGTTCAGAGGGTAAAAGTGTTTATTTATTTGGTTGGAATAGTTATAGAAAATCTAACCGCTCTTCTTCTTATCCTTTTCGGGCTTCATCGCGCTGGATATTACAGCGTTTTGCTTTTCTACTTGAAGGTAACGTCAGGTAACTACTTAAGAAATCACCTTCAATAAGAGGGGCAAAACGTTGTAATAGAACCAATCAGCGCGATGAGTCATGAAAATAATAAAAGGAGATCAATTACTCGCGGACCGATTGCAGAATCGCATTGGCCGTTTCCTTGGCCATTTCTGTTCCGAGATGGTGAGCGCACATCTGTCCAGTGAGCAATAAATTGAAATTAAATGATAATATGTTTTATTCCTTCGTCTTCGTCTCTTTATGATTTTAGCGTCTCTCATGATTTCATTGAGATCTTCTCTTCTTGTTTTACCATGGGAAGTGGTCCCATTTCTTCATCTTTCAATGGTTCATTTCAGAAGGGTGTCGCGTCTCAAAGTTCGCCCCATTCATTTGTTCTCTTTACAACTTTAAGTATGATTTTATTTATATAAAAATATTTATGCAATATTTAGAACAGATATTATCGAAAAATTTGAAAAGAACATATAAATACAAAACTAAATTAATTAGACATTTACGGCAATTTTAGCGAGAGGGAATTAAGTTGTACATTAAATACGTTTGTCAAAATTATTGGGCAGCTTTGCTATTGAAATGCATGTACGTTACCTTTCGAAAGACGCACCTCTTGGGAAGGCTTCGAAAGGCAATTATGCTGTTGAAATCTCGTCATTTTTTAAATAAGATGACATTTCTTGGCCCGATACGTCTTGTCGGTAAACACTTATAATAACATGATTTTAAAATTTTAGCTCTTGATTAAACCATCCTCATGATTATGCATGCTTATTTAAGAAGTTAAAATATAGAACTTGGCGGCGTGGAAATGCTTCCGTGTAGCCTAATTGAACACCAATGGAAAATTACTGACTTTATATGAAGGGTGCTATGTTTATCCATGGGTATTTGGCCAACTATACGAACATTCAATGTTGAGAACAATTGATACAGCCTCTCGCATATTTCTTTAAGGGTTAGGTTTCCTTATAAACCAAGTAAGTGGAGGGATCCTAATCCCCAAGCTTCTTGCCAGCACATCAAAGAGTTCTCTGCCTCTTAGCATACACTTACGATATCATTCAGTGGATTAGGGGGCCCCCTCCCCTGCGACATGGCGAAAGCGAAGCGAAAAGTCCACACATGGCATCAGAAAAAAATTTTAAACCGAAATCTGTGTAAATATTGTACACACCTTTATTATATATATGAGAAAGTACCTCAAGAACTATCAGAAAAGAAATGTTGAACTAGAGTCACATTTAAAATTCACGTAAATGTTTATTTCAAAATAAAAATGTTCACTAACATACCTATTTAGGGGGAGGGAAGATTTTATGTCCAAATGGTCACCTCATAATATTCATTTCTTCTAAGATAATCGTTTTTATTGGGATTCATATTTCCCTATCCTTTTCTGCTATTGAGGGCTATGACATTCATTAGGCGTTAAATAAATCCTTTCACTGTAAAATATACCGGCGTCTAATAAAACTTATTTCTTGTGAATTTGAATACGCATGTCCAGGACATCAAAATGGAATACTTCTATTCATTGTGTACTGGGTCGTGGCCCAGCGATAATTCTTTGAAATTTCAAAATTGGGAGTAGATGCTGATACACGTTTCATTTTCTGGTCTTACACACGGGATTTCTTTTAGTGCAGAAGTATCTAAAAACTCAGTTCAAATAAGCTAGCTATTGTCAAACTGATGCTAAAAGCAGCAGCAACGGTTGAAAAGTGTGAAAAAGATGATAAAATTAAAGAATAGACTCAAGTTATTAACTACCCGGATTATGAATGAAGATAACTGACCCGGATAACAAGAATGCTCTTCCGAGAGCACTTTCCATTTGACCGGCGTTTCCTCTTCACCTCCTTCGGGAAAATACGATGACAAAATTGAGTTGTTGGCATCGCAGTAATCTTCAACCAATGCCCTCTGAAATACTCCCTATCAAAAAATCTTCCTCAAAATGCTCAGAGCGAAGTTTTGAGTAGGTACTAGTGGAGAAAACATTGGTTGTGTATTCTGAATAACCCTAACTTTCTCTATTATTCGTTTATTGGGAACCTTTGTACGCGAAATGTTCCATATTATTTGATCAGAAACACAACGTGAGGCCACAAAAATGCATATTTTTTCCATTAAAAGCAAAGTCGGTGAGCGTTACCAAAATTATAGTCTAGTATTCACAACTAAATTTAAGACATCACTCAAAGGAACAGCAAAAACGAGAAATACTTACATGTAAAATTTAATTCACTCTCCTATACTTTATTGTTCCGAATATTTTCAAGTGCAACAACTAACGACCATGTTATTATGTTTAAGACCAACCAACGCCACTACAATTACTCGGGAAAATGTAGTAATCAGGCCAGAATTTCACAAACTTTTAAGCGTATGTACTACGAGGGTCGTCCAGAATGTAACCTCCGTTTTTAAATAAAAATTCACCAAGTGTAAATACAACTATTTTATTTAATACAACTTAAAAATAAACATTTTCGTAGCGTTTTCTTGTAGTTTCCAAGTAAATTCAAGCACTTGTCATAACATTTCACCGTATTTGAAATACCCTCTCCATAAAAATCTGCTGCCTGGGAATGTAACCAATCTATCATCTACATCTACATCTACGTCATACCCTGCAAGCCACCCAAAGGGTGTGTGGCAGGGGGTTCTTTTGCACCGGGCATGCATGAATGATATGGTAGAACACCGACATTACGTTAAAACCCGCGTATCACACATGCAAAGCGCCAATTAAAAATCTAATACCCAAGAAACGTTCTATCTTCAATCGTTCCAACATGCAAGGGATACAAAGACTACTACTACAGATTCAAAATATCATGCATAAATAAGAACACCAATATTTACATCATGCCTAAATAAGAGAGCAGAATATATAATGAGAAAGATTTACTGCCTGCCTATGTCAATACTCGAACTATTCATGACGACGATCACAGCTGTTATGGCCCCGAATGGTACGCGGAAAAAATGTCATTTTATACCTATCGGTTCTACAATATAGCTCTCTAATTTTATTGGCGCGATCTAATCTGCCGTAGTACGAAGGGATTAATAGTATGTTTTTTACGTCGTCAGTAAAATGATTTTCCTGAAATTTATTTAGGAGGTTAAGCCTATAATTTAATCTACGCTGTGATAGCGATTCCCATCCTAAATCTTCTAACAGTCCAGACACACTAGCCAACTTATCGTAGCATCGTTTCACAAACCTAGCTCCTCTTCGCTATACGCGATCTAACTCTGATATCAACCCCGTTTCGTATGGATCCCATACACTAACAGCATATTCCAGATGAGGCCTAACGATTGAAAAATAACAACGTTCTTTCACTTTCTCATCACATTTTCCGAGTACTCTCTTGATAAAGCCTAGCTTCCTATATGCTTGACCGCATATTTCCCTAATATGTTTTCCCCAAGATAGGTCCTGAGTAATTGTGACCCCTAAGTACTTAACAGACTCGGCGTGAATAATTTCCGTATTTTTAATTCTGTAAGCCCTACCTGGCCTATTTTTCTTTTTCCAAAAGCTGACTGCTACGCACTTTTTTATGTTTAGTTCCATCTGCCACTTTTCGCACCAAGCATGAATAGCAAGTAGGTCGTTTGTTAACGAGTCGCTATCTTCGGAATTGTTAATATCCCTATACACAACCGCGTCGTCTGCGAAGAGTCTAAGGTTACTTTTAACCACGTTGCTAATATCATTTATGTACAAGAGAAATAAAAGTGGACCAATTACACTTCCCTGAGGAACACCCGATGTAACGCTAGCTGTGTTTGACATGATACCGTCTATGACAACCCTTTGTTCCCGCCCATGTAAGAATTGATTAATCCAACTAATAATGTTTTTATCTATTCCATATGCTTCAAGTTTTGAGAACAACTTAACGTGAGGTACCTTATCAAAAGCTTTCTTAAAATCTAGGAATATGGCGTCAACTTGAACATTATTTTCACCCGAGAGCAAGATGTCATGAACGACGAGGGCCAATTGGGTTTCGCAAGATCTACCCTCTCGAAATCCGTGTTGGTTATTTATTAATAATTCCTCCCTATCTAAATGACTCATAATGGAGGTTACGATTATGTGTTCAAATACCTTACTGGAAATGGATGTGAGAGAAATAGTCCTATAGTTACTAGGGTCTTCCCTGTCGCCGCTTTTGAATATGTATAGGTGTGACATTTGCTACTCTCCAGTCCTTAGGCAGTACGTGATCTACTAAAGATTTGGTAAATATTAATTCTAAGTAAGGCGCTATGTCTGATGCCAATGTTTTATATACGCGAGCAGGTATTTGATCTGGACCGGGGGATTTGTTGGGGTTGATATTTTTTAGCTGCTGTTCTATGCCGCGACAATTTATAATAATTTCAGGCATAAATGTTTGGGAACGAACTGGCTGCGGATCGAAAAGATGTGGTGTATAAGTACTGAAAATGCTTTTGAAGAATGAGTTTAACGAATTGGCTTTTTGTAGACTGTTGGTTGGCTTTTCCCCTTTGATATTCTTACGCGTGTGTACTGTTGAATTATTTCCTTGAGTGTCCCTAACATACGACCAAAATGCCTTGGGATTATCGTTCAATTGTTCTCCCAGTAATTTACTTTTGAAATCAGCTAACGCCCTTCGGCACGCTTTTTTTGCTAAGAGTTTAGATATTTTGTAATTTTCGGTGACTGTGTATAGTTCTTCGGAGGATTTGGTAATTTTTGCCCTTTTTAACCTAGCATGACACGTTCTCTGGTGCTTTAATGTTTTTCTAACCTCCGCGTTATACCACCTAGGCTCTGCATTGGCCCTTTTCCATTTACTTGGTATGTATTTGCTAACTACTGATCGTGTAACGTTGAGGAAAGTATTCCACAAAACCTCAGTATTACTGTTGATACTTATTTTTTGAAAATTAGTAAATGACTTTTACAATCCTCGTTTCATACCTTCGTAGTCAGGTTTATGAAACAAGTAGATTTTTCTTTGTGGATTATGTCTCTTGATCATGCTCACGAAAAAATTAGCTTTAACTATCTTGTGGTCGCTTATTCCCTTATCCGCACCTATGTTTACAACCATGTGTGGAATATTTGTCGCTAAAAGATCAAGTGTATTTTTGCCTCTAGTTGGAGCAGTGACTAATTGATGCAGTGAGTGAGATGTGAATGTATACAGGAGAGACTCACAAAGGTCTTTGTCTTTCCCCCAGTGATAAGACTGTAAGTGTCCCAGTCTATGGACGGAAGATTGAAATCCCCACCGATTATAATATGACAGTCGTTTTTTTGAGTGGTTAACTTACTGAGTTGACTTTCGGGTCCTAACATTGAGCTTACGTGGGTATCTGGTGGTCTGTAATATGCGCACACATAGATTGTTTTTGCTTTAGGATTTTGAATGGTGCACCATACGCTTTCTACCTGGTCGTCGGAAAATGAGACCTCCTACTAATATAACAATCTTTCACTGCTATCAAAACTCCTCCCCCGGTCCTTTCCACTCTATCTTTTCTATAAACTGTGAAATTTTTCGGGAATACTTCATTATCTGCGATTTCGTCACACAACCAACTTTCCGTCCCTATAATTAAGTCTGCGTCAGTAGATTCAATCAGATGGTAGAAGTCAGCTACTTTATTCCTTAAGCTACGGCAATTTACTACCACGACAGAAAAGGATTTATCAGTGAGCGTATTCCCGGAAAGTGTATTCTCATTACAACTCGCTTTATTAGGTATATTCCAAGTTACATTACTGCTATTTTTTTAAACTGGCCTCTTACTGTTCTCTTTAGACTTAACACTTTTTTGGATATTTTTTCTATTAAATATTGTTCGCGATGGTACCTGATTCGACCCATTAGCTGAGCTACTCTCTGCCCTACCCTCTATCCTAAAAAAGGTCTACAGTGATCGAGTATGCTACTCGCTACACAGCTAGCTGCCTCGGCCGTGTAATTGACACCAGAACGGTTCAGAGGGGTCCGACACGATCGGATTGCCGGCCGAAGGTCGACGAAGGAGGCTCCAATGTCCGTGCAGAAGCAACGCAACCTCTGGTTTATGCCCTCCACTCGGCTCCAAACCTAGGGTCCACGATCGATCCTCGGGACAAGAGTACAAATTGCAAGCGTCATGTCAACCCCTTCGTCGCGACTTACCCGCTTCACTTCGGAGTCCAGTTCCCTGAAGGAACGCAGGATCTCCTCGGATCCACGGTCCATGGCGTCGTTGACGCCAACATGGGCCACAATCTGCAGACTTGAGCACTTCGTGCCCCGGACCGCCGCGCCAACCGCCTGCGTCACCTGCGGAACACCGCCACTTGGAATGCACCATGACGTTACACGGTGGCTTATACCCTCATGGCCTGCCCTTTCCCGCAAAGGGACTATCACACCGCGGACGTTACTACTACCTATCACTACAATCCCCCCCTTCCCACTCTGACGACTCTTCCTAGGTGCCGGTCTCGGAGTGGGAGTAGGCACGTCAGGCACCTCGGAATTTCCATCCGAAAGCAACTGGTACCTGTTCGAAACGGGAATGGGAGGTGCCGAAGCATCTCCTGAACCACACTTCAGAGTGACCTTACCTCCACTCCTCCGAGACACGACCCTCCAGACCTCCGGTTTACGGAGTTGTACTGCCCCTTCATCGGAAGAAGGGGCAGTACAACTCCGCTATGCTGCAACTGCTATCACTGCATTTTAAAGCTCTTCATCGTCGGCAAAGCACTGTGATGCAAGCCACTTTTTCAAGTAAGCGAAGAGATGAATGTCTTTAGGAGCCAAGTCCGGGCTGTATGGGGGATGGTCAAAAACTTCCCATTTTAACTTGGCCAAAAGTTCATTTGTTTTTCGAGGTGTGTAAGGGCGAGCGCTGTCATGCACAAACAGAACACCAGATGTCAGAAGACCACGACGCTGGTTTTGGTTTGCTCTTCTTAGTCTTTTTAAAGTTTCTCAGTAGACTGTGTAGAAGTGATAGTCGTACCACGCTCCATAATATCAACGAGCAATATGCCCTTAGCATCCCAAAAAACAGTAGCAATGTCCTTCTCCGCAGACAAAGTTTGACGGGATTTCGTTGGTTTGCATGGGGAATCGGTGTATCCCCGTGCCATTGAATGCTGTTTTACTATGTATTCACGTAGGCCACCCAAGTTTTATCGTCAGTAACAATCTCTGTTCATCATCATCATCGTCTGTTCTCCTCCCTCATAGTGATACCGCTAAAGAAAGTCCATGGCAGAACTTATTCCTTTGGTTTTGTGCCCGTCGGTTAGCAGTTCTGGTATTCAAAGGGCTCAAAACTTCCGATAGCCCACTTTTTCGGTGACTATCTTGTGTAAAAGACTCCGAGAAACTTCATGAAAGGGATCGGAATGATCCGAGATTGTGAACCGAGTTTTCACGAACTTTTTGATTCTGTATTTCAACGAGGTCATCACTGACAAGAGAGCGTGTACTACTCTTGTCCTCATCGTGATTGTTTGTTAGTCCATGTTTAAAAAACGTACCTACTGTCGTACAATACCTTCACTCATAATTTTTGAGTCATAAACTGCACACAATTCACGATGAATTTCGGCTGCAGAGTGACTTTTCGCCCAAAGAAACCTTATAGCGCCAAGCTCTTCACTCTTGGCGGGATTTTATATTGCGGCGCTCAAGTTTTGAGGCTATAATTCGCACACGCACCGCAGTACCATGATCGTACTGGCACAATTAAAAGCGTACTAAACCACTGCGCACGCTGATGTAAGATTGTCAGCACTCCCCGCACTACTTCTCTCGGTAGGCGAGAACGGAGGTTACTTTCTGGACGCCCCTCGTATCTTAAAACTACACTACATACTCCGCTTCCGGGAAGTGGAATATGACGCTGTGGTTGCATAAAAATAACACCGAAAATGTAATGTATGCAGCCATAGCCCATGTAAATGTATGGCGTGATAAATCAATGAATATAAAATGTAGCAATAAGTGACCAGAACAAAAACTGAGCTCCACTGAAAACACTTCCATAGTGCACTTTACCATCCTTTACCTCCCAAAACCTCATCCTTAACACGGCTGCTGTCCTATCACCCCTTGCAACTCGCCCATACGGGGGCTCGCAAGTAAGTGTGTAGGTGTAGATGGTTTTAGAGGTAATCGATAGTCACCGAATCCTCATTTTAATAACATTTCAAGTGAGTCTAAAAAATTTTCCGATATTATTTCACTTTAGTACATTTGTTTACACGATGATATAAATAGTAATATAAATAATGCAAGAATTATATTTTTTAAATTTCCTCTTCAGTATTACAAGCTACTAAGAGCACGTCACGGAATTCAACATTTTAGCGTGTGATTAAAAACCATATGTAAATATTTGTTTTTAACTTGATATGATACCTCGAAGTTAGTTATGCACCTTTTAAATGAATAGATGTGTACGTTTTTGCGATTAGTCGACATTCGTTACATATTTAATCGAACTATTTCGAAAATATGTCCAGTATGGGTGTTAAAATGGCATTAAATTGCCGAAAAAAATCAGTGACACGCAATGTTTTTCTTTTTCATCTGTGTACTTGTCTAATGAGTAATAGTGTTCGGAGTTTCACGTGAATTCGTTCATAAACAACAATCGATCCAGCGTCGAGGTGAAAATGGTGCGTCTAGGAGATGCGCGTCAAAGAGCTTCCCGGGTGGGGGGTTCCCCTTGTCTCGCTGAAATCAGTCTGCCTCTCCCGATGTCAATTGTAGTCAGCGTGTCAAGGGGCGAAGGGAAGGAGATCCTCGTCTCCCCGTCACCCGCCGTGGGAAAAGGGCCGTGGTGCGACGCAGACGACAATTGTTGCGTAGTGGGGTGGGAAGTGCGCGTATCAAGAGTAGATCACCCGATTGATGAGAACTGCATGCGTGTAAGTCGATGTTAATTACTGTAAGTGTTCAATTAATGTCGTAGATGCGTGCTGAAGACGTGCGGCTCATAACAAAACGACGTGCAACGAAATGAGATATTCGAGGCATATTTAAAACCATTATTTACCAACGCGTTAATTTCCGAGTTCGTTTTCTGTCTTCATTCACAAACAAATGAATTTGAATTGCCTATTGAGGATAGGATAATTATGTCTAAATTATCAATAACGTGAGCATATGCTTAATTATTCAATTTTATTAGCATGAAACCGGAAAAATTTTCCAACGGCCCTTGATGGGATGGGTGTAACATCGAATTAGACGTAAATTGAAATATGACGAAAATTGAGGAAACATCGCAATAATGGCGGTAAAAGCCAGATATGGGAAAGAACATATGTGTTTCAATAATTGTTGAGTAACACCCATTTGACCAATTTTCAGCGCAAATAATCGTAAGGGTTCAATCAGTTGAGTCCCTTATAAAATAGGTGGTTAACTGACAGTATTTTTGCTGCGACAGACTAATATATAACCTGTTTTCCTCCAAAACCTTTTGATAAATTTTTAAATATCTCGATTATTAGTAAGACTCCATTTTTCATAATAATCTTAGCTTTGAAAGATTCAAGTCTTTTCTTCCACTATTACAGTTGAATATTTCGATCCCTAATTCAAATCTCATACTTAAACGCAAAAATTAGTCACTAAACATGTTTTAAGGTAATAAGTCGACGCACAGCAGAGATTCAAATGGTCGAAATCCTTCGACCTGAATTCTAAATTCGAAAATTCACTGGTTCAAAATTCTTCCAATATGTTTTCCAATACAATCAATGAAAGTATTCTCCTTATCTTGTCCAATTTCATTAACTTACCCCTTATTTCGTTGTCTGCAGGAAAATAGTTCCTTTATCTCGGTAAAAATCACAACTGCAATTACTAGCTATTGCTAATCCATTCTATTCAACTTTTTCGCGGGAATAATTGGTCGGTTGGGGTGGAAATTGCCCAGAATGCCTTGCCTTGATCGCTTGCTGATTGCGCGACAGCCCATATTGGAGTAGGATCCACTCGTTCTAGTCTCCACTGCACTGGATTTTGTTCAGAAAGACGGTACCGGTGACCGTTGGAAAGCTTTTTACCTCTCGAAGATATTTATTATTGGTAGATTTCGTACTTATGCAAATGGTTTAATACGTAATAGATTATTTTAGGCTTAAGTATTCATGAATACCGTAATTTAAAGAAACATTGTCCTGAAAATTATGTCTTCGAGAAAACCCAAGGAAAAAGCAATTAAACTAACACATAGCTTTACATTCTGTCAAGTTTCTCAATGGTGATTTCATGGTTATGGATAAAGTTAAACGACATTGTTTTAAACACAGTCAATTTCTGCAACCTTGCAATGTGAAACTTTCCATTCCTCCTTGTCTTCTATTTATTATTCCGTTTCTTCTAAAAAAAATTTTTCTCGTTTACTATATCCTTTCAAACTGTTGATTTGATTTGTTATTTTGGAGTGCTGGGATCATTTGAGTTCATCAAAGCTGCAACAGTAGAAAAATCTCATACCTTGTACCTTAATATTTATTTCCAAAAAGTCAACAATTTCTTCAGCGAAAGCATAGTTTTACAAAAAAGTAAAAAAGTGTAATTATTTGTCTTGACTTACATAGTGAGACAAGAGCCACTTTATGGATTATGAACCCGCTAATGACCAGCAGATGTCTGAATGGCATCAAATTATCGGTGAATTTAAGAATGCAAATATTTTTAGTGATAATAATATGGTTGTTCCTGTTTGTGATCGCCAATGAGCGGAATAGAATAGTCACATTTGTATTTGTATTATTTTGCAGTATTTGGTGCCATTCTGCTCTCTTCTGGTTATTATCCGCATGAGCACACGAATAACAATAATTTGAAGAATTTTTGCATGCACCCTCAAAAAAGCGAATTGCAACCAATAAAATCTGTGCGATGCACATTGAGCGTAGGCAGCATTGAAGCGGGGTTCGCATATTCAGTCCATTCAGTGACGCAAGCCGTCGTAAAATTGCCTCCCCCCTGGGCAACAAGGGGCGTGCGCTTTCAGAGTTCAAAAAGGCACGGTTCGTCGCTTTCAGTCGCGCGCCCACAGGGAGAAGGGGGTGGGTTCAAATCCCTCCCTTCCCCTTTTCACCCCCCTCCCCCACACCCCCGTCCCCAGCCCATCTACGGGTGCCCTCGAGCTCGGAGGCGATTATCTCCAGGCCTCCGAAACTCCTCCCCTCTGCACCGCCGAAAGGCTCACTCGTGAGTGAAGGAAAAGAGAGATATTCCCTCTCTCTCTGATATTTTTAACCGGAATAGAATGGCAGTGCATTGCGCGTTGCCGCTTGCGATAACTGAGTCGTACTTTGCGGGGATCTGAATCCCTTCGGAGCTATGACTTCCCAAGGGTCCGAACACTCTTAGCGGAATATTTTCAATCGAAGGCGAGATACTCGTGGTAGGCGTGGAACTGTGTAGTACAATGGAATTCTGTCACGAGGCAACGTGCGCGTACGTGTAAGGAAACCGTGCACTTCTTTGCGGTGGGATCAATTATGAATTAATTTAATACAATCTGGAATTTTGTTCAAAATTTTGGTGCCTACTTGAAAATAACTACTATTCCGCATTCTATAGGGGCTAGGAACTTTTGCTCTTTATAGCAAAACCCATATTCCAGTATTAATGAAACGGGTTCAAGAATGCGAGGCCAAATTAGATATGCATCCGGCGACACAATGTTTAGGTAACTTCAAGACCAGGAATATCCATGGTATTGGATACTTAATATTGGAAGATCAGTTAAACTCATCATCGACATCGACAAGGAATCAGCCTTTAGGAAATTGATGATTGATGAGTTGAACTCAATGAAAATACAAATTTGCCGTGATAAATGTTGAAATCTCTCTACACAACGTCCCTCTCGGATATTCATAAGTCCATCACTGAACATGCAGAATCTCTTGAAGGTTTCACGACTTCCCTTGCCAGCCTTACACAACGCCTTGACTACCTACACGCAGAGAATACCACAATCTCTAATCGTGTTTCAACTCTCCAATTTCTATTAAACGGAGCCGAGCAAGAGTGCTTACGTAATGTAGTTGAATTTCGTGGAGTGCCCAATGCTGGCAATGGTGAAATCATTGACTCCCTGGTGTGAAACATTGGGCGATCCCTCGGTGTGGAAATTCGTGCGTCTGCCCTTGACTAATCACATCGTCTCAAAACCCGCGGAAATGGGTCTGATTCATCCCCCCCTGTGATAGTCCGCTTTCAGCGTCACTCATATGCTTCCAATATTGTCGTCGCTCGTAAAGTCAAGAGAAATTTTACTTCCAGAGACATAGGCTTTATTCCTTCCCCAGTGATGCCTATTTATGTCAATGAACACCTCACACCTTATAACCGAAAGTTTTACTCAGTGGCTCGTGACTTTAAAAAATGTGACAAAATCAAGTACTTATGGGTGCGTAATGGGAGAATTTATGCCCGCAAAGAAGATGGATCTGAGCGCCTCACAATTTCTTCGGAGGAGGACAATGATATATTGAGATGAGATACAAGTTATCGTCACAGCGGTAACCATCCATAGCATGAAGTTCATTTGTCTGACTACATCAAGATATGCTGTGTAAATTGTCAATCATTGTGCGGCCATATTGATGAATTCCAAATTTATTTTTCAAATTGTTTATTTTATATCATCTGTCTCACTGAAACGTGGCTTAATCCTGAAATTCCCGATGAATTTGTGTCGATACTTGAATTTAATCTACTGAGGCATGATCGTCTTGGTAAATTGGGTGGTGGTGTTGGCCTATTTATTCGCCATGATTTTCAATTCTCAGTTCTATCCTCCTCCCCTTCAGTCTATTGTTCTCGACCTGAATACCTGATTGTTGAAATTATTGACCTCAATTCGTTAAAACTTCTTTTATGTGTTGTATATCGGCCTCCAAAAATTGGGTTAATGAGTGTATCTGAAAATTATTTCCTTCGTTTTTTCCCACTTATAATAATGTTGTGTTAGTCGGTGGTTTCAACTCCGATCTGCTTAAGGAAAGCTTCGACAGTCAATATGTTCGGAAATTTACTTTTAGTAACAACCTCCACATTGTTCTGTTCAGTGCAACGCATCGCACCATGACCAGTCACACCCTACTTAATTTATTTATCGTTGATGATCCCGAGAAAGTAATTGCTTACTCTCAAACACCTGTGCCTTTTTATTAGCCCATGGCCTAATACATATTTCATATTAATTTAAGTTTCACTTCACTCCTCCTAAGCCTTTCAAATTACGTAAGCTTAAAAACTTCGATAACCTCTACTTTCAGAATCAACTAGCGGCTTTGAATTGGACTGATGTTTTTTAGTCCGATTGCATTGACCTAAAGGTAAATCGTCTTAATTCAAATCTGTTGGATTGTATTAATCTCTCAGCTCCTTTAGTGACATGCTATCCTAAGCGCATTCAAGCACCATCGTTCACTGACGAAATTCGTCAACAAATTCGGGCACGCAATCGCCCTCGTCGTGCTCATATCCCTCTCGAACGCCTGATGCGTTACAATCATTCAAGGATTCTCGAAATTTGCTTAAAGCCCGCATTATTGAAGCCAAGCGCCAGTACTTTACCTTAAAGCTCTCTCAAGTGAAAGACCAAAGGACAGCTTGGCGTGAACTCCGAAAACATGGGCTAGTACGTCAGCGCTCACATGTACTTGATCAAATAAATCAGTTCTTCAGTTCTTTGTCAAACAGTGTGTGTGACCCACAATTTCCCGCTTTAACTCCATTGGACTGATTCATCCCATTCAATGCGAACAATTTCTTTTTTCAATTATCACTCCTGAGGGTGCTTTGAAGCACTTAAAGCTGGCCAAACCTAACTCCCCAGGATATGACCAAATTTTAATGCTGTTCGTTCATAAAGCCACCCATTTTCTGCATACATCCTTGAAATTTTCAATTATTCTTTATCCCTCGTTCAATTTCCAGCTGCCTGGAAAAAGGGTCTTATTACACCACTCAGAGAGGTCAACAGGCCCGAAACTCCCTCTGACTTTAGACCTATCTCAATCCTGTGCGCTCTATCGAAAACACGGGAGAGAATTGTTCACTCTCAAGTTACTGAATATCTTATATCATATGGTAAATTTGATCCATATCAATCTGGCTTTCATAAGGGCTTCAGTACCCAGACTGCCTTGTATGAGGTCACAAATGACATTCGTCTAGCTATCGATAAAAAATTGATTACAGTAATGGTCCTATTCGATTTTAGCAAGGCCTTTGATCGAGTCAACCATTCTTTACTCCTACTTAAACTGAAATCCATAAATACTCCAGTTCTGCCTTAAACTGGTTTCACTCCTACTTGTCAGGTAGGAGTCTCAGTTAAGGGTTCCGGCGACGAGATATCCTCTTGACTCCCAGATTCATGCGGTGTCCCTCAAGGCTCTGTTCTCGGACCTCTTTTGTTTAATTTATACACTCTTGATCTGGTCAAAAGCATCAAATATTTTAAATACATTCTGTGTGCAGATGACTTGAAAATTTATATTCACTCCACTCTAGATGATCTTCCATATTGTATTGACGCAATTAACGCTGATATCTGTTCTGTCTGCGACTGGGCTAAAATTAACTACCTCCAGTTAAACCCAAACAAAACTCAAGCAACCATTTTTGCTAATAAAAGACTTTTAAACAGCATTGACTACGATCGCCTCCCATCTCTATGTGCTGGGACTACAGTTTGTTCAGATTAAGAAGACTGTGCGGTACCTTGGACTCTTGGACCCTGTCATGCAATTTGTCATGGGATCAGCATGTCTTGGAAATTTGTAATAAGGGAAATAAGATTCTTTATCTTCTAAAGCTCCAAAGGAACAATCTTCCTGTTTCCTCTAGAGTTATGCTTGTTATTTGTCTTATCTTTCCAGTTTTGGATTATTGTGTATTGGTTTACAGCGATTTTAATAATGTTCTTGATAAGCATCTCCAGCGACTCCAGCGACTGTTGTGTTAGATTTATATTTGACTGACTCAGAGGTGAACATGTGTCAAAATATTATGCTGAACTAAATTGGTTACCTCTCGGTTCCCGAAGGAAATACTATTTGGGGTCTTTCTTTTCACACTCTTCCATAATCGGAATCCTACCTACCTCTACGATCTATTTATCCCCAGAAAAAAGACTTTCTCAAATATTAACCCGACCTGACCCTACCTTCCTTCACATTCCCCAAGCCCGTACCAATATCTACTTCGATTCCTTCCTCACCACTGTTTCGCTACCCTCCCATGTCAAGTCTTCTTCATCCCTTCAATCATTTAAAGTCAAATTATTTTGTTATTTAAAAACTCAAATAAATTTGTAAAAACTTACTTTATGTCTAACTATAAATATTACTGTAATATTCATTGTTCTTTCAATGAACTTTTCCTTTCCTACTGTGTGTATTCTGTTTTTTGAGCAGAACATGCAAATTGTAGATATAGTTTACTCGCTCTATCGGGTCCCCCCCCCCAGAACATAAATAAAGTTTCATTCATTCATTCATAACGTTTTACGATTATTATACGTGGGCAATTTTCACAACTCGAACAATGGAATCAGACCACTTTCCTTAAAAACCTATTGCAAATTAACAGATTATCTCACGCTCCGCAATAATTGGAGGAACTTGGGGTGATTACCACCCTATGGTGACTTTTATTTTATGCTTTGTCGGATCAATTATTCGGATGGGAATGGAATTGAAACGTAGAGTATAAGCGCGCCATTAATAAGCTGTTGGGCAAAATGGAACATTAAAATAGAATTGAGAAAGCATCCAATATCAGGGCTCAGGTTTTCAATTTCTCCCCGCGGTTAAATACAACACTGCGAAAAGTGAAGCTCTGTTGTTTCTGTCATTTTTAATCTACTCCGATTATTTCTTCTCTTCTTTTCTGTTTCCTGTGTCTGTAAATCATACCTTTATTTCTTGTGCAGATTCGCGTGGTGACAACACTCTGTGGGCGGATTGACCTCTCAGATCACTTGAGATTATTTAAGATAACCGCTGGGAGTGATTTCAGGTGATACTACTTTTCCAAACATTGGCAGCATGGCATTGCTAGGAGAAACGAAACTGGTGATGAGCATTTTTTGCAATACAAAATGAAGCAATAAGTGAAATGAAATTCCATATCTCTATTCCTTATGATATTCGATCGTATGTTAATGTGGCTCCTTTTCTAACACTTAAAGCCTGACATGGTGGAAGAGCTGGCGCGTTTCAATGACTCCTGGATCTGTCCTGGCCGGTTTCATTATACTGTAGATCCAAATAGAGCCGCCCACAGCAGATAGGCACCCAAGGAAAGGGTCAGACGAAACAAATTTCAGGTGAATGTCTCACGTTATAAATACCGTTGGGAAGCGGTGACGGGGAAGCCTCACCTCTACATTGTACTAGCGAGCAGTTATTCTGAATTTGTTAATTAATCATAGAAAATTGAATCCTAGCAACTACAGGACAACATCCAATACACCTTCAAATGATATAAGAAATGTAGGAGAGAGGAAAATCATAAATAAAAAGAAGAGAGGTATAATAGGAAGTTGAAAATTTAGGACAAGTATTGAGGCTCATCTTTGTTCGTTCGATCCTAAGATTGGCTGACTGCAGCCCTCCATCCTTCCCTATCTAATGCTAGTTCCCCTACTTCCTGGTATCTGTAGTGAGACTATGAAACTGGAAAAAGCTATTCAGGAGCAAATGAGGTCTTTGATCATATTTTACTTATGCCTAACTTTGCTGTGACATTCATTGTACAGTTAGGAGGTTATAAACAATTGGAAGGATGAAGAGGTGAAATTTAAATACATTAGAAATGGTTTAAAAGAAGGTAATGTTGGTAAAAAGCTAAAGCTAATGGGAACGATCGAAGGATGTTATGGGATGTTATAAAAACAGGAAGAGCAAAAGCGGTGAAGATGACTATTGGATTAGATGAGACGATGAGTTGGGTTGCTGAAGGCATGTTTAGAAAAACGGAGAAACAAAGGATATGGAGAATCTTCGACTTTAATCTAGGGTAGAGGATAAAAGGAAGAATTAAATGATAAACTCTAGCGAGAAACCAATCGAGTAAAGTGAGTGAAAGAATACTGGTGGGAAGGTTAATGTGAAGAAATGGAAAAGCTGTAAGAAGAGTGGTGGAGAAGAGTGGTTGCGTTTTACGCTAAAGTGGAAATGTTATCGGGAGATGAAAGGGGGAGCACGACACCAAAGGATAAGGACAGAACAGGGAAGGCACTCACCGAGCAGATAGATATCTAGAATAGTCAGAGGGAATGCGTGGAAGAGCAATATTACAGCGTCATTTAACCTGCGAACTAGAACATAGAAGATGAGAGACCAATTGACAAGGATAACCTCGGGCCAGACATACTCGGCAACGATATAGAGGGAATGACGAGATATGAAAAAATCCGGTGATAAGGAATGCAAATCTTTTTTTCGAAGATATTATCAAAATCTCCGAGGAAGGAGTATGGCAAGGAAATTCCCTTAAAACATTGCTCGATCCCAAAGGAGGACAAATTGTCTGCATGCAAGTTGTATAGAATAATTAGTTTGATTTCTCATGTGGCAAAAGTTCTGATTCAAATAATAAATAAAGGCCGGAGAGTAGAGGGAACTATCATTGGGGTGATAACCGGTTTGCGTTCCGGAAGGTAAGAGCTGCTTGGAATCCGATCGCGGTGATGCGGACACTAGATAGAAAAAATAGAGTAGAATCAGGATGCTTTCTTGCTTTGTGGATTTCGAAAAGAAGCTTGACGGAGTAAATTTGGAGAAATTCTTCCAGATACTATAGGAAATGGAAATAGTTTGGCGAGATAGGAACCTCATGCGAAACATGGCAGAGGTGAAGGTGGCTGAGGGTGAATAAGGGTTTGGAATTATAAGCCATGATCATCGAAGGGGTTATACGCTGTAATAGCTGTACTATAATTTATGTTCGGGAAATACAGAATATTTCTTTAATTGAAATGCATATAAGAAGATACATAAAGATAAAATGAAGATAATTCTTAATAAAACTAAATTAATTTGAATCTCCGAGTCAAAATGAATGAGGTTTGTCATAAATGCAGGCGGGAGCAGATAGAGTATTTTAGATACTTGCGTAGGAGGCCAGAAGAAAATGGGTAGAGTAGAAAAGACATCCGGTGAATAAAAGCGTCAGTTAAGGAAGCGTTTATTGATAGAAGGGAGCAAACGGTTGGGTCCTCAGGCGAGGATATAAAGAATTGTTATCTGGTTAATGGCTTGACATGGCGTGTAGCATTTTTAGGGACAGAAGTGAATAATGAGATAGGAGGACGATAATAGGCTGCAGTCGTCCGAGATGTGGACAAGGTGAAGGATGGAGAAGGCGCGATGGGTGGAAAGGAAGACTTACGAGGAAGTGCTCGACATGGTAGATTGAGATGGGAAACTTCTGGATGAGAGGATTTGGAGACAGGGTATTTGGCTGTGAGAGGTAATGAGGGGCTTAGGGGGGGGGGACGATTGAGGCAAGGGTGTTGGGATAGTGGGTAGGGGAGGGATGGGGATTGGTTTCATGTGAAGGATAGGACGTCTATACATTGAAACTAGGAACGGAGTACTGAAAGTGGAAAGAGGCCTGAATTTTTAAAAATTTGAAAACATTGATTTGGTATTTTAGCCTGCTCGAAGACTTTTGTGTGAGTAGTCTTTCATAATTTGACAGTGACCATGGAATTACTTATTGAAAAGGTATCTTCCTCACGTCGGGATAGTAAAGTAATCAACTATTTATGGAATTCAAAATTATGTTTGTTCTTAAGCTTACTCGTATCGCCACAAGTATCTGTAGGGATTATATTTGAAAAGTAAGAGTTATTCCGCATATAATTACCTGAAGTGCTATGTTTAACACACCCCATGTTCTCAAGTTAAAACTATGAGATTAAACGATAAAGAGATGGTAATTTCAATGGACTGACTTCCTATATGTTCATCAAGGAAGGATATTCACGTAAAGGTCCAGAAATGTTGCAGCTCGGGGTGTGAATGCTAAACGGGAGGCCTTTTGGATTGCAACTCGAACAGGTGATGGGGCGTGATGGATTCCGGTTTCGCAAGCTCGTTCAGAGGACGACACGATGAGCGGTTGGGAAAACGCTTCGCGGTATTTGCGGAGCCCTCCTCGCCTTGATGTTCTCCGAATCCTAAACAAATTTGCTCTTACGTAGACACAGTGCCGCAGGGGAACGATGCGGCGCGGAGAAACAATAGAGGACCGTGCTTGATGTTCGGCGTGCACAGCCGAGGAATCAATATTTCAACTGCGACCACGTCTTGAAGGCGAAGGAAGATTACGCCCTAGTCACACTACTGTCCTACGTATGGCGGTAGCCTGATATTGTAGTAAGAATGCACGTTCGGACCATGATAATTCAAGGTTCCTGACACTATCACCTTACAGTGGTTAAGCGCTAGTGCCGCAAGCGGAAAGAGGAAATTAATTTTTTTCGTAGTCTACCGGTAAAAGGTAGGTTTTGTTAAAGTTCAGAGGAACCCCTCCAATTTTTCTACTCTCTCAGAGTCTTACTAGCTACCTCTATCATTTCCTTATTGGACTCGGAGTGTGATAAACCCTTTTTCATCCTATCCATAAACCTATTCTCTTTCCACTTATTCTTTGTCCACGTTTCTGCTCCGTACACCACTACTCTTCGTATCAATCTTTTTACCAGCCTCTTCTTTGCATTCCTACCCAAGATCACCGTCATCAGCTCCCTTCCATTTATAAACGCTTCCTAAGTAAATGATGGATAACGATAGTAAAAAAGTCAATCGTTCAAGTGAACCAGATGTTATTACTTTCGTGAATAATCATCGGTACCTATGAATTATATTCTTGAAAAAAAAACATTTTGAAAGCCTCAAAACGCCACCGGAATATAATGTTCCTTATTTCGTTCGCTACCTCTTTTCTTATTCTTCGAACTCAGTGTTGAGCCTAACACTGAGTTGCCGAAAGTAGTGTGGATGCGTGCGGGGTTGCTGCGATAGGAGTCTGTGATAGCGAGTAGATAGTAGTTGTGAGAGCGAGGTATTAGCAAGTCCACCAGAGCAGACTGCTTTCAGGTTGATTATTTTGCTGAAACAGTTTGACTCTGATAGCCTTCAAATTAAGTGATGTCAAATGTTGAAACGGCGGCAGTGGCCGTGGAATTCCATTCTTGATCTCTCAGTTCTCGCCCAGCAAACGAAAGTTAAGCTTGATCTCCACGATTGTAATAGAAAATGTGAGAGTAAATTTTCGCTGTCTTTTGATAATTGTCGATTATAGTTTCGACTCGTAGTGTCATTGCCAAGGCAACGAATGAATCCGCAATTTCCCAATCATACAAGAGTGGAGGGATGAAGAAATAGGGAACTGGCTCTGAGGGGTCATTGGAGATTAAGTGCTATCACGCATGCTTACCCTAGAGTATCAGAACAGGTGTGAGACTTATGGTTAATAATTGGTTGATAGCATAACTAATTTAGAAGATTGACTATGCCATCAACAATTTCAGATTGCTCGAGGAAAACTAAATTTTTCAATACCTTTAGTAATATAAGAATACTTAATAAAATTATTTAATCGATTTGCAGCGCTGGTCCGTCACTTTATTTGCGTTTAGATAACCCTGTCTTCTAAATTAAATTAACATTTAACATATTTTAGCCTGTTAAAATTATCCATAAATTGTTTCGGATGAAAAAATTGTCTGCAGTTAATGGCACTAATTTTGACGAAAGGTACTGTTACAAACAATTGAATTCGAAGTATTGACCGACAGAGAGGTTAATTGTGGTTGTCCTTGAGCGGCAACAAGAGATTCTGTCATCGATGCATTTTTCATCGAAACCGCTCGTCGTTACTGTTCTTCATGTCTTTCGGACGTTCACCTCTAACATTGGAATGTTCATACATCTACTAATCATACATTTCCAGCTCAATGCCCATTGAATACTCCTAGTATAGGTTCTGACAAGTACCTATGATGATTAGTTAATCACAGTAGTTGAATTAAGCGCGTTTAGTCACTGATGTGTTCTCCAAATATTATAAAAATAAAATAAAAACTTCTTACATATTTAGCCTCTGATTCACTCCTACGTAAGTTTGACCATCGTGTCATCGTTAGTGATTAGCCAACAAATTTTAAACGTAATACCGAATATAAGCATGTTTAGTAGAATAACTCCACCCCTACACTCATCAGTAATTGTGTTTCCCAGATATTCATTTCAATTTTCAATGCGTGCATTTTGAAAAATTCACCTCAAGGGAAAATTGTACAGTTGTATGCTTTCCTAGTTCTCCCTATCTAAGGTAAAAATTACGATGTCGGATTTCATTAAATATGATTAGTATATATATTGAACCCTTATTAGATATGATTTTTTTCCGATCTGGGCTATTTAATGCTTTGCCAAAGCATTATATCTTGCCAGATGACGCCATATATATATTTTTATACGAAAGATGTTTAGTATTCAGTAATTCTAAACAAAAACTGAGAGCAGAATCATGGTGATAAGTGGCTGAAGTGGTAGAAAGTTACGGGAGTGAATGCCAATATCAGGAGAAGATTTTACGAAGAGAAATAACTTATTAACTGTTGGAAGTAAAAAAAAGGAATGATATGTTTTTAGGAATTGGTTTCCATCTTCGCAAACCAAGTTGTCATAGCGTAGTTGGAAAAAAATCCAAAAAGTAGGTGCACTTTCGCATTATCCTGTTGAGAGATAGTTGAGGTAGAAGAGTAAAAGGTGTGAAGAGCAAAATCAACAAGATGGCGTCGAGGGCACAGCCAGAATGACTGATTGCGATAAAATACCGCTGTAGGCATTTCATCATCTTGAAGGATGGCGAAGATAATTAATAACTGAAGGAAAAATTTGTCGGCCAACTGGAGTGCAGTGGAAGCACAAAGGATACTTCCAAACACAGTAATACGCAAATATGCAGGAAATACCACCTTAATGAATTAAATAACGCATCTCGTATTTTCTGGCAAAAAATCCCTGAATCAGTAAAATGTCCGACATAGTTCAATTTTTTAGTGTCGCTATTGTACCACTGCACTCCTTAATATGTCTGAACTTGATGATAAGAGTAGATGTACCACCCATTTGTTTTCGTTTCATTATTCATAGTTATCGGCCAAAGTTTCTGAGTCTCTCATTTAATCTCGGACTTATAAATTTAGTCTTCTAATTCACTTCATTTTAAGTAAAAGTAACCCTAATGATAATGCCAAACTGATTTGTGAACATCTGGGGTCTTGTTATTCTAAAGTGCTCGTATAATATAAATTAGTCTTTGTCCTGAATTTCTTGTTCTAATTGAGGGTGATCTGAACGACAAAGAAAATTATACGGTAGAGTTTGGTCAATGTCTGTGGCTCTAAATTTATTTTCGCTTAAGTAATAACTTATTCATCTCTTTTCAGGTGGGTTGACTGGCGGTACTCGGGCAAAGATTCAGTTTTGGTGAGGTTGCCTTTCCAATTTTGCGCGGAACTTTTGCTCGTTAGACTATCTTAAGTGTACTCCAACGGTCCATTTTAAAGTTTTCCTTAGCATACCATCCAATTATTTTCCGTCCACTATGGGTAAAGTTTAGAAGGGTTCTTTCTCCAGGGAAACAAGAACATACGAATGAAAACTCGAAAAGTACCATTATAGATTGACTTTTTCCTTGATAAAGCTGCGTAGGTGCGAGAATTAGGGTCAACATTCGTCGCTCGAAGAAAAACAAAATATGTATCTTTAAAAGGAGCTGGTCATCCTTAAAGCCATTCATGATATCAAATGCTGACGTTTGTCAGTTGGTATTAAAAGGTTGCACAAATTAATAACGGCTCAGAAGTTTTCACATCCGATATTTTCATATTATTTACCCTCAGTTACCAGAATTAATTATTATAGTTGTGGATATTAAACTGAAGCGCTTGGAAGCTGGAATGTAGTTCAGTAATTTTGGCAGAAAGTCCTTTCTAAAAATATATCGCAAATCGAAATGTCAGCATGATTCGTTAATGTCCGAAAAACTGTTAATGTGTATGAACCTCGGAGTTTATGACCTTTAATTTCATATACTATATATTTATCATCTTTCAAATGGCTTTGGAAGATGCCTGACACCAATAGCCGATCAATTATAGGAGGTTTTATGTATGCTTGTTGTTTAGTACACTTTGAAATTTACACAATTGCAAAGTTGTACCTACCTCTAGGTCGACAATCACATGGTCTGCATGTCCTTTCCATGAGAAAACACCGCAATTATTTCAGAGTGGACTCTAGCAGAATCAGTTAAACCTAATTTTCCTGAAATATATTTAACGAAACATGGTTTTGACCATTTCCATTTTTCCCATCTTTATTTTAATATCATATCTCCCAATGAATTCGTTAAAAGTTTGATTGAGTATTCCACCCTCCAATGGTGGTGACTTGAGACTTGGTTTGATAGTCGCGGAGCTGGTGAGTTTTACTCCTCTACTGAGTGATTATTGTTCCAATGCAATTAGCAAGAGACATCCATGGGACATCAGGAAAATCACTATCCCTACCTGCCAATGCTGTCTGTTACCACTCTGAGATTCATGCATTGACGCCTGTATGATCAAATGCCATTTGCCTCTTGAATGAAACCGACCCTCAATGGCCCAAATTTTCCTCAACTAAATTTGGTAAAATAAGCCAGAAAGTCTAAGTATGTTTAACTTCCATCTGACGCAGACTACTTTTCATCCAATATTTTAGCACTGTCAGTTTTCCACCCGTTCTTATTCTAATAGACCTTCACTTGTTACCTCCAGCGTTGGGACACTTCAAGCTGGACTGTAGGATCAAAGTACTTTCCTTGTCGCAGGATTTCCTCTTTCTTCTTTATTTTATACTGCGAATATATATATTCTGGTGCTCCTATTTTGATATCTCTGGGATTTGGAATCATGTGAAATGTCAAAGGTTCTACGAGGCTCGATTGTCTCAATTAGCTCACCCCTTCTTCTTTTCCGCCATAGCTTTGTAAAAATAATATTTTGGCATTCACTTTCGGTGAACCACCAAGACAAAGTCTGAATCTACTTCAGTCGACTTACAACCACGTTGCTTACATTGCCATTCTCAAGCTGCTTCCGAATTAATTGTCGTGAATGATTTTAATGAGCAATACTGAGAAAATTTTGATGTTATCGAGCCTAGCATCAACTTCAGCTGATATTTAGGTCGTAAAAGTTAGGTTTCCCTCAAGGTTTTTCATCATTTTGTACAGTTTGTCACCATTTTCCTTGTATTTTGTAATACCAGGATCGTATGACACTATCAATGTTGTGTTCTGCGTCGGAGAATTCCGCCGGATATCTATAATCCAGATCCAAGGAATGGCGTCGATTCGCTCATCCAAGACACGTATCTTTGACCAGGGGCCGAGTAATACTTCCTTGGTGCCAATCAGAAGCGTACAAGGGTCTCCCACTCGCCCTTCCCTCGGCTAGGAACAAACGAAGGGAGTGGTCGCGTTATTGTTGACCGCCATGGCCATGGCGACGACCCAAATGGCGAGCCGCGAAGTCGAGTGCCCGGACAACTCACTCACGAGGACGAGAAGGGATTAGCCCTCTTCCGGACACGGAGACGCGGATGAGCCATTTTGTCTCTTTTTTCCTCGAGAATTCGCTCTCCCTGGGTCGCCGTCGAAATCCCAGTCTTCCGTTTTGCCTCTCCGTCTCTGCTTCTCCCTCTGTCTCGAGAGGTTGACGACGCGTGTGCAGGAATTCCTCGCTGTACTTCTACTGGGAAGCTACGCTCGCTTCCGGTGCCCTCAAACCTCCCCCCCCCCTGGCCCCCAACCCCTTATTACTCCCTTTTTCTCGTCCTTCGGCCAATTTTCTTGGAAAAGCAATCCTCTTCTCTCCTGGCCCATATTCCCCTCCTCGTGTTGCAATTGATCGTTTGAAAGAGGCCGGCGGGTCATTCGGTGGGATTTGCTCCTCGTACGTATCTTGGAGACTGTTCTCTCTTTGTTCCTTTTTCTTATCGAAAGCCCATGTCCTTAGCTGGTGTTTAAAGAGGAAATTGTTAGTGGGTCGAGTGTGAACACTACGCCTTCAAATAAAGGAAACCATTCGTAGAAGGTTGCTACCGAAGTTAAGGAATTCAGATTTACTTTGGCAACAACAATGAATCCAAACATTTAGTTTTACGCACCTACGAGAGGTCAATCATAGTATTCCTCATCACCTTTGTGAGCCTTTTGACGACCCCTTGTCTGGGCGATTTCTTTAGCCTTAAAAATGAGGAAACATGTTCATCTGCATGCATTTTCGTACTTAAAGGCTCTAAGTGCTAAGTCATTTGATTTAAAACAGATGCCTTTTAAGCAGCTCCGTCCTTATTTTTTTACTTAATTGAAATGGCTTACTGAGAGAGATGCTCCAAAAGACTTTTTGGTATTTGAATCGTAGATTTTAGAAGGCAAATATCTTTTAGTTAAGATAGTGAAGCACTTTAGGAGCTCCATTATGACCATCTCACAGTGTAGATTAGGCAACACTAATTTACGTTGATGCGCGATATTTAGTAGTGTAAATATAACCTTTTTCTTCTCCTCTGTTTACCATTTGTTTTCAGAATGTTGAGCATTCGTCTGGGTGCAAATTCCACATTTGCAGATCCCCGTTGCCCGTTGGGAGAAGTATTTTAATCTAATGGAGATGGCGTTCAATATAAAGCCTCGGGCGTTGCCCAGGCGCTGCAAGTCTGCCCATACGACCGCAAGTGTTGGCACAAGCACCTCCGAGCACGGGACATGTCATACTGTCTGATAGCAGTGACTTAGCATTGCAATTATTGAAGAAATAACAACACAATACTTTGCGTTTGGGGTTATATGAGTGAGGACAGGAAAGAGAGGAAGGTATCAATTAATTGATGATGATGAAAGTGCTATTCGTCGAAACGTTGGCGGCAGCCAGTTGCCTAACCCGGTGTGTGAAACCCGAGAAAATTTCAAATTTGTCATTCGCCATGAAAGCATATTTCTCTTATAATTCTCTTTTTCTCATATAATTCTCTTGAGAGAAATTCTTACTTTGTCCATTTCGTCTCGTTGATTTTGTTGCTCCCAAATAATCCTCGTCTCTACCTGTAACTTTCCTTGCGAGCCGTGGCAGTAGTGTATGGCAGTGACGCTAGGCTGAGGAATATTAAGGGAATATAACGTCGGTATTTTCCGTGGAAAATGGTAAAAACAAATTGCATGCTGACGGTCTTTTTTTAGGTATTCAAAAATGGTGCGTCGGAAAAAGGAATATTTGTACCGATCAGTGCGGTTATGTGTCTCATACTGTCACTGGTATTCATTCTGAAGGTACGGTGTGTGGTTAAACAAGGGTCCTCAATTGTACCCTGAAACGTTTCTGATCTCAATCCTCTTAGTTTAGCCCTTGCATGTGCCCTTCGAGTCTCTATCGGCTCCAAACCTGCTACTCCCTCCCTCAGCATTTATTCATTCTTCATTTAAAATCGAGGGTGACAATTTCTATGAAAAGTGTTGCCCTCATAATAGGCGGCAGCCATAAATCCAAAGTTTCTTTTTGAGAAACTCGCCACTGCGTCGTAACTTTCGTCTTGCTCTGAATGCATTTATTTCGTGTGTCATTCCCGGTATTCCCTCCAAATTTGTTGACTAGAGTCACTTTTTTCAAAAGACTGTGGTGAGCCAAATTATGTCCAATAAGATGGTTTCTGATAGCTCCTAAAGTTTTCAATTACATTTTTTCTCATCATTTGCTTCGTTGGAACTCTTCAACCACGGAGTAGTTCCTACTCCGTGTCTTCAACGATGAATCTCTCCGTACATCTGATATTCATTTTTCTTCGATAACAATGCATTTTTTTATTACTTCCAACGTCCTCTTTTTGGCGAGGAATTTTTCCAAAATTTCTTGGAAATTCCCGATGCACACGACTAAATTATGTCCTTGTTTTTAAACTTGCTGTAATAGCTCTTATTCCACCATTGCTTGAAATAATAGCTTCTCAGCTTGGGGTTCTTGTCTCTTCTCTCTTGCTTCCTCCGTCATCCGTGGTGTTTCTCTCTCCCAAATAGGTGAATTCTTCAACTCGTTCAAGTTTTCACTTTTCTCTTTGCTTTAACTGTCAATTTATGATGACAGTTAGAAGAATCTTCTTCCAATTAAATGTATTTATGATGATGTCTGTATGATTTCATTTGTGAACCTTGCTTTTCATCCTTGAAAACTACACCAATTATTCTCTGATTTAATGATTCCTTCTGGTGAACCTTTTTGAATGAAATTGGCGGAAATCTTCGATTTTTTATCGATAAGAATGCGACGCCTTATTTGTTGATTTCATCCCAGTGTGTGAGCAATGGTAAGCAATCGTCCACCAAATTCCGAAATTCACAAAGCCTTCCTTTCCTTCTCTCCCTCATTTGACTATTTCAACACCCCCTATCGGTGCTAAGGCCATTTACGACCTATTACGCTTCCTCTCCTTCACCGAAGGACAAAAGCGAGTGCCTGAAGCGCGAGAGAGAGAGAGAGATGGGGAGGGAGAGGGGCAGGGAGGAAGAAGAGGGGGAGACCGGGGAAAGCGTTGCAGGTGACTGTCAGACAGGCAGGAGGAACCTCTTTCTCGCACTCTTCAAGCGCGATTAAGGAACGGCTCGCTCTTTTGAAATGATTCGTACTCACGGCTCACGGGAGCGGAAGCAGCTGAGATTCGCTTGGATGACCTTCCTCCCCCGGGGGCGGGTGCGGGGGGGGGGGGCGGTTGGCAGGGGCAGCGGAGAAGTTGCTCCGGCGTGGGCTACGTGGGTGGGGTCGGTTGGCTTTTAATGAGTACCTCCGTGGATAGAAATCCACGTGATTCCTTTTTCCTTATTTATGTCCCTTAAAGAGAGGAAAGCGCAAGTTTTATTCTGGCTTGGCTGCGTCTGCGAAATTTTTCATTCATTCACTATTTTTCTTTTCAAAAATATTTCTGTAATGACGACAAGGAAGCTGCTGGAAAAAGAATGCAGGGGAACAAAGGCCCATTTCCACGAAAAACTAATATATAATGAATGTGTCTACCTTCAAATTGAATGATGTATCGAGAAAACTACTGATATTAGATCTTGAGGACTTTTGACTGATAACTTAAGTTATTGGAGGCGTAGTACTTTAGTTAAATTGAAAACGCGCACATAATTAATGATAAGCTGGGCAAAATTATCTGAGGATACTATATTGAATGACATTTATGATTTTTTCTGATTAATATGTTAGTGTGCAGTAAGCAAGGCTCTAAAGGTGATAAAGTGTTTGATATTCTCAGCATAATGTAAAGTTTGGATTGATCGTTTGTTTGAACTCGAGCGTTCTTGAGGAAAAGACATTGTTAGGGCATTAAGCCCGAGTTAAACCGTTTGCGAGCAAGTAACATTGAAGAATGAAAGAATAGAAAAAGGAATTATGAAGATCTCGTCGAAGAGCAGACTTATTCTTTATAAATGTCGCAATTCGAACCTTCCTGTCCCATGTTTTCAGACTTTTCTCGTGTCTTTCCTTCGATCTGTTAATCCGTGAATCTCGTCTGCGGGCAATGCCGTATCAAAACGACAAATGGAAATCCGAAAGCGCCCTTCACCTTTCCGATTTCGGCCAAATTTGCAGGCCGTATTCCGCAACACTACATTTTTGACCACACCCAATTGTTTTGCAAAATATGCATCCGTTGCCTAGTTACGAGAGTAAAAGATTGAGCTCGTCATGAACTTGTGTTGAATTTTTCTCCGATATCTCCAAACGTATAATACTCATGTCCATGCGCAAATGCTTATTTGAAATAGAAATAAACGACGCCCAATACTGTGACGTCATAAATTCAGGGGTTTGCAATAATTTTGATATGGAAGACTTCTAACGTGTTTTCCCCAGTCGATTTTGCTCGTTTTTTAATATTTTGTTGATGAATACATTGGCTATGCAATATCAACAAAAAAATATTTTAGGAAAGATGTTAATTTGTGTGAGTCCTCATGGACGTTTTTTTACCCAAGCTTCGCGGTATCTTAGGCTGAGTGGAGGGTGGTTTTATATCGGCGTACTATTTTAACGCTTATACGACGGGGGCTGACACAGAGCGAACACTTCAGAAGTAGAACGTACCAAATCACTACAGTGCTGTGGTAGCGAGTCTCCATGTTGACGAATTCCAAAATTTGTTCTTGTGCTTTTGATGCTGAGCTTCTTGAAACCTCATCATTGTTTCGTTTCAACAATCATGTGTCCTCAATCAATAACTAGTAAAATATACATTCAAGATAACTAAAAAGGACTGATGATGGGGAGACAGAGCACCAAAATCTGCTCGTGCAAGTTCGTTCATGTCCGTTCATCTGCTGTAAGAGTTTTAACATCCATACAAAATGCCGCAAGGACCGCTGCAAAGTACCCCCTCGAATGATTAATTTAAAAAATGTCTTGCTCGATAGATAATCATTTTGCATTATCTTCCATAAAATCTCTTTTCCAGAAACCAAAAACAAACAATTTTATCTGTTCTCTTTGTGACAGAAGTTCGGCGAGAGGGAGTGCGCATTTCAAAAGAAGAAAACGCATCTTTCCTTTTCCGGCCATGTTTATTGCTTTCTAAATCTGAAAAGTCAATGACAACGTTATAAACAAACTGCTTACAAATAACAGCTGTTACTAAAATCTCCAACATCCCCACTAAATGGCTAATTTCATCAGTCCCATCCCATTTCTAAATTCTTCAATTTTGACTTTTGTGTATGGCGTCGTCAGTGCATCAGAAATCATGCCATCACTTCTGCAATGAACAAACTGAATAATATTGTTTTCTATTAAAGCCTTGTATAAATGTGGCGGACTTCGATGTGCTTCTTTCTAGCACTTATTCATTCATTTTAATACCTTTAAACATCCCAGGTTATCTTCATAGATTGCCAATGGTTCACTGCACCAGGGAACCGAACCGGAGCTGAACCGGTGAAAAAACGAACCGCTCCAGAGGTTTCTTTTGAACCGGTTAGTACAAGTCGAAGAACCGAATAGTACAAGTCCTTTCCTGTTGAATTATGTTCAAGTATGCATAATTTCAAGTATATCATATGATTAAAAACCGATCGTTGTGAAGTAACATGAAAAGCACCAGTTTGGGACTCCAGGACTGATTAGGGCCCCATTTTTAATTTTGTCCTCAAAGATCAAATCATGGCATCAGAGGTTCATTCCAAGCATATAGGTTTCCGTGATTTTTTTTGTTATAACATTAAACTACACGTTGTTCGTATCCCTTCAACCGTGAAGGAATTACCGTCTTAGGCTCGTGTTAACGCCTACTTACGGCGGCCATTAACGAGTTGATGCAGGGGATCTGGTCGATGGCAGTGCCAAAATCATGGTGAACTAATTGCGGAAATCAGAGGCAACACTGTTGCCATGGTAACGGGGTCAAACATTTAAATCGATGTATATATTCATGTTCAAAACAATCACCGTCGCTAACCTGAGTTGCGAAGTCGACTTTTAACGAGTTAATCGGGCTAGAGCTGGCGGTGAACCTGGCTGGCGTGCGGACCGGGCGGAGCTGGCGGTCTTCGTTAGTATGCGTCCAAGATACACCTGCTGCGGTAGATGCACCGGCATTCAGCCTCTCTCGCTCGCTGAGGCACCGTCAAGGTAGATACGATTTGACATGGAATTGAATGAATTTGGCGTCATCATTAGGAGGAGCATCTTATCTTTCCAGTGATAGTTAAATGGGGAATAAGTGAAATAGCCTAATTCTACACTATTTTTCTACACATTTGCCAAAGTGTACCATTCTTTTTCCATGAGAAAGGGAACGAATATGATCTATAATGTGATATACGATCGGAATCACTTTGTGCAATCGCAAGTTGCCAAGAAAATGTTTGTCCGGTAATTGGAGACACAATGAACAAGAAATCTAATTGTGCGAGGTCTCGCTATAATTAATACGTTTATGTGGGATTCATCATCTGTTTTCCGCCAACTATTCCGCGTCGTTCCATTTGGTGAATTATATTTTGTCGGATATCCTACAGGCTTCTTGAAAGGAATAGCAGAATACTCTGTGACCAACCGCGAATAATCGTTGTAATTATGGGCCGAGTTCGGTCACCAATCATTAGGCAAGTAGTTGCTTCGTGGCCATGCGATATCTTTTTCAGTTTGCTCGTCCAAGTCTGAAGATATGGATCTAACTTTCTTCTTTTTAATAAGACGGGTGGCAAAATGGGCCAAGGCTGTATTTTCAGGCTGTTTCCACGTTGCAAAAGGGGTCTATCTCGCTGTCAATGGACGGATTAAAGATGTGCTCCCCCTCCGGAACTGTCCCCCGCCTAATCCATTAAAAGGCAGTCAACCCCCACCCCTGTGTCCTCCTCTCTTCCTCCCATAATCTCCCCTCCCCCGCCCGCCCTGCCCCCTCGCGGTGAATAGATGAGGCGCCCCACGGTTATTCTCTTTGATGCTTCGTTTTGAGAAAATGCCGCTAAAATTCATAGGCGCTGCGGTATTTTCACCACTCGCCTGATAAGAACCCGGACGTGCTCAATCGTATTACAAAAATAGTCCAATACGTGAGAAGAGTTCCTTGTTTCCACAGGAAGGAAAAGGTTCTCAGCAGGAAGGGAATATTGAAGATTTTTCGGTGGGGAACTAAAATGAGTGGTATTCAAAACGATTACCCTAGGAATCAATGTTCCTCTGCAATCAGGATTTCTTCTAGCTATTCAGTGACGCATGGAGTATAATACCTGCAATATTAAGTGTTTTCTCTTTTTTTTCCTCTCTCATTACACTATCTCCTTACCTTTTTCCCTAATGTCCTCGTCACTGGTCTACATCTACATACTACCCCGCAAGCCGCCTCAAAAGGCGTGTGGCGGGGGGTGTTAGGACACCAGCCGTCAACAAAAAAATCATAGTTCCGCCTAGCATTTATTAGTAAATTAGTAGTTAGTTAGTAAATTGCCGTAGCTTATGGAATAAAGTAGCTGACTTCTACCATCTAATTAAAACTACTGACGCAGACTTAATTATAGGGACGGAAAGTTGGTTGTGTAACGAAATCGCAGATAATGAAGTATTCCCAAAAAATTTCACAGTTTATAGAAAAGATAGAGTGGTAAGGACCGGGGGAGGAGTTTTTATTGCAGTGAAGGATTGTTATATTAGTAGGAGGGAGTCATTTTCCGACGACCAGGTAGAAAGCGTATGGTGCACCATTCAAAATCCTAAAGCAAAAACAATCTATGTGTGCGCATATTACAGACCACCAGATACCCATATAACCTCAATATTAGGACTCGAAAGTCAACTCGGTAAGTTAACCACTCAAAAAAACGACTGTCATATTATAATCGGTGGGGATTTCAATCTTCCGTCCATAGACTGGGACACTTACAGTTTTATCACTGGGGGGAAAGACAAAGACCTTTGTGAGTCACTCCTGTATACATTCACATCTCACTCACTACATCAATTAGTCACTGCTCCGACTAGAGGGAAAAATACACTTGATCTTTTAGCGACAAATATTCCACACATGGTTGTAAACATAGGTACGGATAAGGGAATAAGCGACCACAAGATAGTTAAAGCTAACTTTTCCGTGAGCATGATCAAGAGACATAATCCACAAAGAAAAATCTACTTGTTTCATAAACCTGACTACGAAGGTATGAAACGAGGGTTGTAAAAGTCATTTACTAATTTTCAAAAAATAAGTATCAACAGTAATACTGAGGTTTTGTGGAATACTTTCCTCAACGTTACACGATCAGTAGGTCACGATCAGTAGAGAGTAGGTCAGTTAGTGGGTGCGAAATCAGTGCTTTTCCGGAAAGTCAGATAATAAAGAGTACACAAAGCTTAGTGCCTAGGAAAATCTTAATAGATAACAATAAATTAGAAATATTTAGGGAAGAGAGTAGGTCAAATAGTGGGCCATTAAATAACATGCCACTCACCCTTAGCCAAAACAGCCCTTAGAAAAGCGTTTAGCGAATTCAAGAGAAAAGTACTTGGAGAACAACTAGAGGGAAATCCGAAAGCATTTTGGTCATATGTTAGGGAAGTACAGGGAACTAAAAAATCAACGGTTAATTCCTTGAAAACCAATAAAGGCGAAATAGTAACTTCCAGTCTAGATAAGGCAAATTTTTTTAATTACTTTTTTCAGAGTGTTTTTAATCAACCTATGCATAGTTTCCGCGAAACCATACCAGACCGATTTCAACAACCAATGCCCCCAATCGATATATCTTGTAGCGGAATCGTATCCTTACTAAGTAACATTAGCCCGAACAAGTCCTCAGGTCCTGATGAAATTCCAGCTCGTGTTTATAAAGAATTAGCTCTTGAAATGGCTCCGTATCTTAAAGTAATATTTAACAAATCCCTCGAAGAACACGCGGTTCCCAAAGACTGGAAGATAGCAAACGTGACCCCAATTTATAAAAGCGGAGATAGGGAACAGCCATGTAATTATAGACCGATATCATTAACGTCACTATCATGTAAAATTATAGAACATATAATAGTTACATCAATAATGGGACACCTCGACAGCCAGGATTTATTAATAACAAACCAGCATGGGTTCAGAAAAGGACGGTCTTGCGAAACTCAATTAGGTCTTTTTGTTCACGATATTTTAGTTTCCGGAGAAGGTAACGTACAGGTAGATGCAGCGTTTCTTGACTTTAGAAAAGCTTTTGACAAGGTTCCCCACTGTAAGTTACTCGCGAAGTTAGCATCATACGGAATAGACAGTAATATAGTAGGCTGGGTAGGAGATTTCTTACATGAACGCGTTCAAAGGGTGGTATTAGATGGTGTCAGCTCAGGCGAAGTAAAAGTTACATCGGGTGTTCCCCAGGGAAGCGTGATAGGCCCAATTTTATTTCTTCTATACGTAAACGACTTGAATAGTGTAGTAAAAAATAGCAAGCTCCGTCTTTTTGCCGATGATGCAGTAGTGTATAAAGAAATTAGAAATGAAGAGGACAGACAGTGTTTAGCTAAGGATTTAGATGCGATTGATGGTTGGTGTGATAGATGGCAGCTAGAATTAAATTTGAAGAAATACGCGATTATGAATTTTTGGAAAAAGAATGACCTTCCCCGGAATAATTATAGCATCAAAGAAAACAAAATATGTAACGTAGATTCAATTAAATACTTAGGCGTCACCATCAGTGAAGACATGTCATGGGGGAAACACATCAGGGAAATAACTAGTGTAGCAAACCGTAGATTAGGATTCGTAAAAAGGGTTCTAGGCAAATTCGATGAGAGAGTCCGAGAAAGAAGCTATTTTACACTTGTCAGGCCTCATTTAGAATATGCCGCTAGTATATGGGATCCGTACGAGGAAGGTATGATAAAAGAATTAGAGCGCGTGCAAAGGAGATCTGCTAGGTTTGTTAAATGTCGTTATGATAATTGTATTAGTGTTACGAGTTTAATAGAAGAACTAGGATGGGAATTATTATCAGAACGCAGGTTAAAATTTAGGTTAAACCTTTTAAGTAAATTCGAAACCGATTTGTTCACAGATGACGTTAGATATATATTAAGAACCCCTGCGTATTATGCTAGGTTTGACCATATTAACAAAATTAGAGAGATAGATTGTCGTACCGATAGATTTAAAATGTCCTTTTTCCCGCGTACCATAAGAGAGAACAATAGGCAACGTAGCAAAAGGGATAGGTAAGTGAAACATAGTTAGAATAGTCTGTAGTGCATGATGCATGTAATAACTACCAATAATCCCTTCCTTATTATGTAGATTTTAAGCTGTACTATACCGTAGTAACTAATATTCTATTGTAATAACTACTGCAATTACTTGCAATAACTAATAATCTACTGTAGTAACTAATAAACTATGACCCTATTTTCTAGCATGTCTACATTATATATCCTACTTACATGGCAATAGTGCATGTTTGGTGATCTTCACCCCCTGCCACACACCCTCGTGGTGGCTCGCAGGGTATTACGTAGATGTAGATCAGTAGTTAGCAAATACATACCAAGTAAATGGAAAAGGGCCAATGCAGAGCCTAGGTGGTATAACGCGGAGGTTAGAAAAACATTAAAGCACCAGAGAACGTGTCATGCTAGGTTAAAAAGGGCAAAAATTAACAAATCCTCCGAAGAACTATACACAGTCACCGAAAATTACAAAATATCTAAACTCTTAGCAAAAAAAGCGTGCCGAAGGGCGTTAGCTGATTTCAAAAGTAAATTACTGGGAGAACAATTGAACGATAATCCCAAGGCATTTTGGTCGTATGTTTGGGACACTCAAGGAAATAATTCAACAGTACACACGCTTAAGAATATCAAAGGGGAAAAGATAACCAACAGTCTACAAAAAGCCAATTCGTTAAACTCATTCTTCAAAAGCATTTTCAGTACTTATACACCACATCTTTTCGATCCGCAGCCAGTTCGTTCCCAAACATGTATGCCTGAAATTATTATAAATTGTCGCGGCATAGAACAGCAGCTAAAAAATATCAACCCCAACAAATACCCCGGTCCAGATCAAATACCTGCTTGCGTATATAAAACAATGGCATCAGACATAGCGCCTTACTTAGAATTAATATTTACCAAATCTTTAGTAGATCATGTAGTGCCTAAGGACTGGAGAGTAGCAAATGTCACACCTATATTCAAAAGCGGCGACAGGGAAGACCCTAGTAACTATAGGCCTATTTCTCTCACATCCATTTCCAGTAAGGTATTTGAACACATAATCGTAACCTCCATTATGAGTCATTTAGATAGGGAGGAATTATTAATAAATAACCAACACGGATTTCGAGAGGGTAGATCTTGCGAAACCCAATTGGCCCTCGTCGTTCATGACATCTTGCTCTCGGGTGAAAATAATGTCCAAGTCGACGCGATATTCCTCGATTTTAGGAAAGCTTTTGATAAGGTACCTCACGTTAAGTTGCTCTCAAAACTAGAAGCATATGGAATAGATAAAAACATTATTAGTTGGATTAATCAATTCTTACATGGGCGGGAACAAAGGGTTGTCATAGACGGTATCATGTCAAACACAGTTAGCGTTACATCGGGTGTTCCTCAGGGAAGTGTAATTGGTCCACTTTTATTTCTCTTGTACATTAATGATATTAGTAACGTCGTTAAAAGTAAGCTTAGACTCTTCGCAGACGACGCGGTTGTGTATAGGGATATTAACAATTCCGAAGATAGCGACTCGTTAACAATCGACCTACTTGCTATTCATGCTTGGTGCGATAAGTGGCAGATGGAACTAAACATAAAAAAGTGCGTAGCAGTCAGCTTTTGGAAAAAGAAAAATAGGCCAGGTAGGGCTTACAGAATTAAAAATACAGAAATTATTCACGCCGAGTCTGTTAAGTACTTAGGAGTCACAATTAGTCACGACCTATCTTGGGGAAAACATATTAGGGAAATATGCGGTCAAGCATATAGGAAGCAAGGCTTTATCAAGAGAGTACTCGGAAAATGTGATGAGAAAGTGAAAGAACGTTGTTATATTTCAATCGTTAGGCCTCATCTGGAATATGCTGTTAGTGTATGGGATCCATACGAAACGGGGTTGATATCAGAGTTAGATCGCGTCCAGCGAAGAGGAGCTAGGGTTGTGAAACGATGCTACGATAAGTTGGCTAGTGTGTCTGGACTGTTAGAAGAATTAGGATGGGAATCGCTATCACAGCGTAGATTAAATTATAGGCTTAACCTCCTAAATAAATTTCAGGAAAATCATTTTACTGACGACGTAAAAAACATACTATTAACCCCTTCGTACTACGGCAGATTAGATCGCGCCAATAAAATTAGAGAGCTAGATTGTAGAACCGATAGGTATAAAATGTCATTTTTTCCGCGTACCATTCGGGACCATAACAGCTGTGATCGTCGTCATGAATAGTTCGAGTATTGACATAGGCAGGCAATAAATCTTTCTCATTATATATTCTTCTCCCTTTATTTAGGCATGATGTAAATATTGGTGTTCTTATTTATGCATGATATTTTGAATCTGTAGTAGTAGTCTTTGTATCCCTTGCATGTTGGAACGATTGGAGATTGAATGTTTCTTGGGTATTAGATTTGTAATTGGCGCTTTGCATGTGTGGTACGCGGGTTTTAATGTAATGTCGGTGTTCTACCATATCATTCATGCATGCCTGGTGCGAAAGCACCCCCTGCCACACACCCTTTGGGTGGCTTGCAGGGTATGACGTAGATGTAGATGTAGATGTATTAAAGTCCTTAATTGTTTGGGGGAAAAACGAATTCCCAAACCTATCCGTTCGGCAAAATATCTCTCTTAATTTATCGATTCTTTCGGACCTGGAAATATAATGTGGTTCTAATATGATGTTCTCCGTGTCGCTCTGAAAGATATTCATTCTCAATTGCTCAAGCAATCTAAGCCTAGCGCGTAGCCTCCGAGTCTCTAGCGGCTCCCACCCTAAATCTTTCAAAATCTGTGTAACGCTTTCTGTACGGCCGTAGCAGTTTTTCACGAATCGCGCAGCTTTCCATTGAATTTTATTAAGTTCATGGACTAGGTCTTTCTCCGCCGGATCCTATATGCTCGCTGCATATTCAAGGTGTGGCCGGACGAGTGCGAAATAGCACCTCTCTTTCACTTTATCACCCGAAAATCTTCCCACAACACGCTTGACAAATCCTAACTTTTTCAGGGCTCTGCCACAAATATTTCTTATATGTGTCCCCCACGATAGGTTCGAAGTTATCGTAACTCCCAAGTATTTCACTTCATCTGTCGCATTTATGCTAATGCCATCCACAACATATACAAGGGGATAGTTGGACGACCTACGCAAGAAATGCACCGCCGTGCATTTGCTCAGATTAAGTTCTAGTCCCCACTCTTTGCTCCACGCATGGACATTGTTTAAGTCCGATGACAGAATTTCAAAGTCAGAGTGATCACTAATTTCGCGGTATATGACAGCGTCGTCGGCAAATAAACGTATTTTACTGCTAATTCGGGAGCAAAGGTCGTTTATATACATAATGAATAAAAGTGGGCCAATAACGCTTCCTTGCGGGACACCTGATGTCACTTTAACTATATCAGAGCTAATTCCGTAAAGAACTACTTTTTTCTTACGATCACTCAGAAAGTCACGTATCCAGTTTATTACTTGTTCGTTTAACCCGCATGACTGTAATTTGTATAATAGTTTTCTGTGAGGTACCGTGTCGAAAGCTTTCTTAAAGTCTAGAAATAGTGCGTCAACTTGTCTTTTCGATTCACCAGATTTGAGAAAGTCGTGAAGAAAGAGCGCGAGCTGTGTTTCGCATGATCTACCTTTCCGGAATCCGTGCTGACAATTATGCAGGAGGTTTCGACTGTCCAGAAAAGTCATAATATTGCTAACAACGATATGTTCGAGAATCTTGCCTGTAATCGATGTCAATGATATTGGTCGATAGTTCCCTGGGTCATGTCTGTTTCCCTTTTTAAATATCGGTGTAACGTTTGCAGTTTTCCAGTCCATTGGTATCTTTCCTTCAGACAATGACTTATTGAATATTATCTCTAAGAACGGTGCGATCTGTGGTGCTAACTCCTTGAGGACGCGCGCGGGTATTCCCTCCGGACCCGGAGATTTATTACTTTTTATCGATTGTAGCTGTTTAGTTATCCCATCGCGTTGAATTGTGATTTCTTTCATCGGTTCCTCAATGTATGGAATGTCTAAATTACACGCAGTGTCGTCTGAAGTGTAAACACTTTTAAAGTGGGAGTTTAACACATTAGCTTTGTCAATATTTTCGGTCACAAGTTTACCATATTTATCAAATAACGAATCTACGGTAGAAGATTTTCCCTGAAGTTCTCTCGCATATGACCAAAAAGATTTTGGATTTTCTTCGAGTAATTTACCAAGTTTTTTTTTCTTGAAATTTCGCAGTGCAGCACGCAATGTTTTCTTGGTTTTTGAGCGTTGCGCAAGGTAACTCTCTTTTGCTTCTAGTTCCTTCGATTTTTCACCAAACGTAATGGTTTTTTTGAACATGTTGTACAGTTTTCTCTGTTTCCTAAGGTCCCTCCTAACATCATTATTGTACCAGCGAGGTTCTTTACTATCACTTTTCGGTTTCCGTTGATTCCTTGGCGTAAGATTTCTAAGAAATATTTCCATGACACATCGGTGCTTTTATCCTCTGTTTTAGCTACGTAGTCCGTGTATGAATCATTAAGCATCTCGCAAAATTTAATGAAGTTACATGTATCAAATAAATAAATATTGCGTTTTGGTTTTTCGGCTGACTCCACTTCTGTCTTTAAGGTTGCAAGAATTGCTCTGTGATCACTTATACCGTCGAGAACATTGATTTGTTTTATCAACTTAGGATGGCTTACTGCTAAAAGGTCTAGTATTTTATTACCTCTCGTAGGCTTGTCGACTACTTGGGATGGCGAGTGATTTGAGAGTACGTTGAGTAAGATCTCACTGATCCCCCAATAATTATTACACTTTTACTATCTCTCAAAGTAAATGCGGATATTTGATTTTCTAATTGGTAAATAGTATCTACTTCGGAGTTTGGAGGTCTATAAAAAGAGCAAACATGTATATTCCTTTTGTTTCGTTGTTTAATTGTACACCATACGCTTTCTATTACATTGTCGGTTATTTCGTGAGCGGTGCTGTGTAAATGTGATTTAACCGCTAGAAAAACTCCGCCACCTGTTCTATCGCGTCGATCGCGTCTGTAGATTTTATATCCTGGCGGGAAAACTTCGCAGTCGCTTATATCCTCCACAAGCCAGACTCTGTTCCTAAGACTACATCTTCGTCCTGAAATATATGCTCGATTTCTGCGCGCTTGTTTTTTACGCTACGCCAATTAACTATGACAAAGTTAATGCCATATTTCGTAAGGCGAGAGTCGGTTGGTCCATTTTCAAGCTTACGTGTATTAGGTTGACGATTTACACTGGAAGTCCTAATTACACCTGATATAGTATCTTTCTCCGGAGTACGCGATTTGGAAATATTTCCGCTATTTTCCGGCATAACCGCGCCTAAGTTTACTTTGATGTGGAGGTTTTCGCAAAGTTGATTTCCTCGGAGGCTACGTTTGATTAATTTTTTACGAATCCCACTAGATGACCTACCCTCTAGTCTAAAAAAATACCTGCAGTGCTCATAAATCCTACGAGCCACCCGTTCAGACGCCTCTTTGGAGTAATGCACCCCAGACGAGTTGAGGGGAGCCCGGCACGATCTAAGCACCGGCCGAAGATCAACGAATTCTGCCCATATGCTCACACAGAATTCCAACAGCCTCTTGTTGATCCAGGCAATCCTGTCCCAAACTCGAGAACCGCAGTCGGTCCGTGGAACGATGCTGCAGATGGATAGCCGCATATCGACACCAGTGTTCCTCCGAACGCGTTCCACCTCCGAGTTCAGATCCCTAAAGGAATCTAAAATCTCATTGGCTCCGCACTCGAAAGCATCAATGGTGCCAACATGTGCCACCACCCGCAGTCTAGAGCAGCCCGTGCCCTTCACCGCTGCTTATACCGCCGCCGTAGAATTGGGTACGATCCCCCTGGTATACACTAGGAGGTGACCCGTTGGTCCGCTCCGTCTCTCCTTGCCCTCTTCTCCAACTGGGGGAAAATCCGCCGGACGTTCGAACTCCATAGCAATACGATCCCTGCCCTCCCAGCCCGACTGCCTTTCAAGGTTGTGTCCCTCGCAACAGGGGGTTCCTTCACGACCTCGCTAACTGGCCCCCCAGAATTGTCCTCCGACAAAACCGCGAAGCTGTTGCGAACGGGAATAGGATTAGGCTCCGCTTCCCCCACTCCCCGACTCGGCCGAGCCCCCGCCCCCCGCCCGTGGGGCACGACCACCCACTCGGTCCTCAGGCTGTGAGTCATCCCCTGACTCGAAGACTGCACCGTCTCCCCCAAGGCCACCTCACTAGCTTCCGCCCACGAGCATGCCCGGGGCACCACCTTGGTGCTGTGAAGGGTCTTCGAGGAAGCGCTACATCTACATCTACGTCATACCCTGCAAGCCACCCAAAGGGTGTGTGGCAGGGGGTGCTTTCGCACCAGATATGCATGAATGATATGGTAGAACACCGACATTACGTTAATACCCGCGTACACACATGCAAACATAAAACCACACATGCGAAGCGCCAGTTAAAAATCTTATACCCAAGAAACGTTCTATCTTCAATCGTTCCAACATGCAAGGGATGCAAAGACTACTACTACAGATTCAAAATATCATGCATAAATAAGATCATCAATATTTACATCATGCATAAATAAGAAAGTAGAGAATATAAAGCAATAGATCTAATGTCTGCCTATTGTCAATACTCGAACTATTCATGACGACGATCACAGCTGTAATGGCCCCGAATGGTACGCGGAAAAAATGACATTTTATACCTATCGGTTCTACAATATAGCTCTCTAATTTTATTGGCGCGATCTAATCTGCCGTAGTACGAAGGGATTAATAGTATGTTTTTTACGTCGTCAGTAAAATGATTTTCCTGAAATTTATTTAGGAGGTTAAGCCTATAATTTAATCTACGCTGTGATAGCGATTCCCATCCTAAATCTTCTAACAGTCCAGACACACTAGCCAACTTATCGTAGCATCGTTTCACAAACCTAGCTCCTCTTCGCTATACGCGATCTAACTCTGATATCAACCCCGTTTCGTATGGATCCCATACACTAACAGCATATTCCAGATGAGGCCTAACGATTGAAAAATAACAACGTTCTTTCACTTTCTCATCACATTTTCCGAGTACTCTCTTGATAAAGCCTAGCTTCCTATATGCTTGACCGCATATTTCCCTAATATGTTTTCCCCAAGATAGGTCCTGAGTAATTGTGACCCCTAAGTACTTAACAGACTCGGCGTGAATAATTTCCGTATTTTTAATTCTGTAAGCCCTACCTGGCCTATTTTTCTTTTTCCAAAAGCTGACTGCTACGCACTTTTTTATGTTTAGTTCCATCTGCCACTTTTCGCACCAAGCATGAATAGCAAGTAGGTCGTTTGTTAACGAGTCGCTATCTTCGGAATTGTTAATATCCCTATACACAACCGCGTCGTCTGCGAAGAGTCTAAGGTTACTTTTAACCACGTTGCTAATATCATTTATGTACAAGAGAAATAAAAGTGGACCAATTACACTTCCCTGAGGAACACCCGATGTAACGCTAGCTGTGTTTGACATGATACCGTCTATGACAACCCTTTGTTCCCGCCCATGTAAGAATTGATTAATCCAACTAATAATGTTTTTATCTATTCCATATGCTTCAAGTTTTGAGAACAACTTAACGTGAGGTACCTTATCGAAAGCTTTCTTAAAATCTAGGAATATGGCGTCAACTTGAACATTATTTTCACCCGAGAGCAAGATGTCATGAACGACGAGGGCCAATTGGGTTTCGCAAGATCTACCCTCTCGAAATCCGTGTTGGTTATTTATTAATAATTCCTCCCTATCTAAATGACTCATAATGGAGGTTACGATTATGTGTTCAAATACCTTACTGGAAATGGATGTGAGAGAAATAGTCCTATAGTTACTAGGGTCTTCCCTGTCGCCGCTTTTGAATATGTATAGGTGTGACATTTGCTACTCTCCAGTCCTTAGGCAGTACGTGATCTACTAAAGATTTGGTAAATATTAATTCTAAGTAAGGCGCTATGTCTGATGCCAATGTTTTATATACGCGAGCAGGTATTTGATCTGGACCGGGGGATTTGTTGGGGTTGATATTTTTTAGCTGCTGTTCTATGCCGCGACAATTTATAATAATTTCAGGCATAAATGTTTGGGAACGAACTGGCTGCGGATCGAAAAGATGTGGTGTATAAGTACTGAAAATGCTTTTGAAGAATGAGTTTAACGAATTGGCTTTTTGTAGACTGTTGGTTGGCTTTTCCCCTTTGATATTCTTACGCGTGTGTACTGTTGAATTATTTCCTTGAGTGTCCCTAACATACGACCAAAATGCCTTGGGATTATCGTTCAATTGTTCTCCCAGTAATTTACTTTTGAAATCAGCTAACGCCCTTCGGCACGCTTTTTTTGCTAAGAGTTTAGATATTTTGTAATTTTCGGTGACTGTGTATAGTTCTTCGGAGGATTTGGTAATTTTTGCCCTTTTTAACCTAGCATGACACGTTCTCTGGTGCTTTAATGTTTTTCTAACCTCCGCGTTATACCACCTAGGCTCTGCATTGGCCCTTTTCCATTTACTTGGTATGTATTTGCTAACTACTGATCGTGTAACGTTGAGGAAAGTATTCCACAAAACCTCAGTATTACTGTTGATACTTATTTTTTGAAAATTAGTAAATGACTTTTACAACCCTCGTTTCATACCTTCGTAGTCAGGTTTATGAAACAAGTAGATTTTTCTTTGTGGATTATGTCTCTTGATCATGCTCACGAAAAAATTAGCTTTAACTATCTTGTGGTCGCTTATTCCCTTATCCGCACCTATGTTTACAACCATGTGTGGAATATTTGTCGCTAAAAGATCAAGTGTATTTTTGCCTCTAGTTGGAGCAGTGACTAATTGATGCAGTGAGTGAGATGTGAATGTATACAGGAGAGACTCACAAAGGTCTTTGTCTTTCCCCCAGTGATAAGACTGTAAGTGTCCCAGTCTATGGACGGAAGATTGAAATCCCCACCGATTATAATATGACAGTCGTTTTTTTGAGTGGTTAACTTACTGAGTTGACTTTCGGGTCCTAACATTGAGCTTACGTGGGTATCTGGTGGTCTGTAATATGCGCACACATAGATTGTTTTTGCTTTAGGATTTTGAATGGTGCACCATACGCTTTCTACCTGGTCGTCGGAAAATGAGACCTCCTACTAATATAACAATCTTTCACTGCTATCAAAACTCCTCCCCCGGTCCTTTCCACTCTATCTTTTCTATAAACTGTGAAATTTTTCGGGAATACTTCATTATCTGCGATTTCGTCACACAACCAACTTTCCGTCCCTATAATTAAGTCTGCGTCAGTAGATTCAATCAGATGGTAGAAGTCAGCTACTTTATTCCTTAAGCTACGGCAATTTACTACCACGACAGAAAAGGATTTATCAGTGAGCGTATTCCCGGAAAGTGTATTCTCATTACAACTCGCTTTATTAGGTATATTCCAAGTTACATTACTGCTATTTTTTTAAACTGGCCTCTTACTGTTCTCTTTAGACTTAACACTTTTTTGGATATTTTTTCTATTAAATATTGTTCGCGATGGTACCTGATTCGACCCATTAGCTGAGCTACTCTCTGCCCTACCCTCTATCCTAAAAAAGGTCTACAGTGATCGAGTATGCTACTCGCTACACAGCTAGCTGCCTCGGCCGTGTAATTGACACCAGAACGGTTCAGAGGGGTCCGACACGATCGGATTGCCGGCCGAAGGTCGACGAAGGAGGCTCCAATGTCCGTGCAGAAGCAACGCAACCTCTGGTTTATGCCCTCCACTCGGCTCCAAACCTAGGGTCCACGATCGATCCTCGGGACAAGAGTACAAATTGCAAGCGTCATGTCAACCCCTTCGTCGCGACTTACCCGCTTCACTTCGGAGTCCAGTTCCCTGAAGGAACGCAGGATCTCCTCGGATCCACGGTCCATGGCGTCGTTGACGCCGACATGGGCCACAATCTGCAGACTTGAGCACTTCGTGCCCCGGACCGCCGCGCCAACCGCCTGCGTCACCTGCGGAACACCGCCACTTGGAATGCACCATGACGTTACACGGTGGCTTATACCCTCATGGCCTGCCCTTTCCCGCAAAGGGACTATCACACCGCGGACGTTACTACTACCTATCACTACAATCCCCCCCTTCCCACTCTGACGACTCTTCCTAGGTGCCGGTCTCGGAGTGGGAGTAGGCACGTCAGGCACCTCGGAATTTCCATCCGAAAGCAACTGGTACCTGTTCGAAACGGGAATGGGAGGTGCCAAAGCATCTCCTGAACCACACTTCAGAGTGACCTTACCTCCACTCCTCCGAGACACGACCCTCCAGACCTCCGGTTTACGGAGTTGTACTGCCCCTTTATCGGAAGAAGGACCTTCTGGCATACTCTCGATCGTCTAGCCACTGTTAGCAATCGAGCGAACTTGTGCAGCCCGTAGGGCACGGCGAACTTTTGAAGAGCGACCCAAATTTCCATCCACCTTCGGGACGCATACCACTCTTTCGACCTTAGACTGGAGTTCCCGCAGGATTCTCTCCAACTCGGCGATGCGGGCTCGGAGAGCCGCACACTCGCCGGCGTTTTTGATCATCCCAACAGGTGACCTATTCGAAGACATCCTAGCACTACTCCCAATGAACTCCCAAGGAAAAAAGCTTAACCACAAAAAGATGACTATACTCGAACTGAGCGATCCTAAACTCGGTCACAATGGACAAAGTAACAATAATACTTCTACGAAATAACTTAAACACAGACGTCACACCTGGCAAGGAGCTAACTAAAATACGAGATAAATAAGAACACAAACTCTCTAGCATAGCGAAAAAATTAAAAATAAATCCAAAACAAATGTCTACTTTTCATTACACAGTACAACGAACTACGGCAAAGGGAAAGCAGGTGCACAGCGCAGGTAGGGGTCTGCCTCGCTGAGGGGATTAACCGGTTCCAGGGAGAGGTCAGGCAGGCACGTCCGCTCGCTCCGAGAGTCAGCAGAAGAATGACTATCCCCGCTACTATCCCCGGAGCCCGAGACTTTCCCACGACCTGTTACCCGGGCGTGTATCTCCGCAACCAATCTCTCCAGCTTGGCGACACGTGCCTCAAGGAGGTCGTTCTTCGCCTTGCTCTTGATATTAGCTACAGAGGATCGGCCAGCCATACTACTCTACAGGCTTTGACGGTTTAAAAACTCTAATAATACACTAAATCCTCTAAATGCGTAAGGAGGGTATAAGCGAATCAAACACGGAGGTCTAAATTAGAATGTGTAAGGTTGCGTGAGAAGGACTGTGTGGCAAGGTAGTTACACGTTAGTAATGAGTCAGTGACTAGAATGCCTACGTACGTATAGAATCCAATAATAATAAAGAGTCAATACTCCTACCAAAGTACTATTGGTTGTTTTAAATTTTATATAACTACTTAACCACTAAAGCAAGACAATAGAATTATAATTAGGCACTACAAAACAAAAAAAAGCATGCACTACAAAACTAGCAGTAAAAAGTACAGGTAACGATATTAGATTTAGTGTAGGTACGAAATATGAGCCTTAAAACTTAAGCACAGGCGTAAGGCACTAGAATAAAGGAAGCGAAAGAAATAGAATTGAGGAAAGAGAAAAAAAATGAGATGGTCAGCGACTACTTATCCGTTTCACCGTCACGTGGCAGGCACAACGACAGCTACAGGACCAGGCTGCTTCACAACACTCCTTCACTACTCCACTTTACTACTCGAACTACTTCGCAAAAGGCGATTACGAAAATAACTAGTAGGACACACTAAAAAAACACTTGCAACACTGCTAAATAACTAAGAAACTAAGGCTGAAAAACGGAATCAACGGCGTGAAGCCTCAAGATGATCGCTGTCGGCCAGAGAAGAAACAGGTTTCCAGAGCGCTCCGCAGACACAACCTCACCCTTCGAGAGCTGGTTCTTCAAACTAAATTATTTGTCCAATCACTGCATAAAAAAATCAACTTTGACTAAATACGTATCCAATTAATTAATTTATAAAAATAGTGCTGCACCGAAAAGTTGTCTTTCATTTAAAACTATTGAAGTTTTTTATGTTTTATGCATCATTACAAATATTTATTTTTGGATAGATAATGCAAAACTTCCACAATAGTGATCCCTCCTGTATCTACTGCAGGCGAGCACTCAATATTTTTCTGGGGCAAGAATCAGTCTGAGGAATAGTATTCACTATTTACGTAAAACTAAAGGGATTATAGTAAGGGCAACTAATACGCTGCGTTACATTGATAAACAAAATCATACGGTATTTGCACATTTTTAATGAAAGCTTCCTCATTGATACTCGATTATCATAATAATGTCGATAATATTCTGCATTAAAGAACTTTACATTATTAAATTACGCCATTTTTCATATGTACCCCTTGAAATGATGGAATTCCCTGTAAATTTCTCCACGCCTAAATTTATGGACTTAGTTCCGGGTTTATAATCCTTTAACCGTTAAGGTGAAGTACCTTTTGCGTTAACTTGATTCTAGTTGAGAGTAATGGTTTTGTGTATTACATGACATTGTTTGTTTGGTAACATGAGCGCTAAGAATTGTGCTTTAAATTCGCTTTTCATTAAAAATAGATATTAAAGAACTAGATATAAATCCCTCTAGAGTGCATTGTACCCCAATGCACTCTACTTCCCTGCCTCTATCCAGCCACTCCAAGAAGAAGTAGTGTGTGCATCCGATATTTCTGGAATCGTATATGCTTCGTATCGTTTATTCTCTTCCGAGTAGAGCCCTAAAGAATAAATTTAATAATCATGGTCTTACCTGATGATGACTGCTAGACACTTGAAACACGTGTTGTAAGAGTTTGAAATAAAAAAGGATACAATAGGATACAATAGACAGTAGGATATCGTTTGAGTATCATTGTTAAATATGCTGTTCTATAATATCTCGCCGGAGAAAGTGGAGTTTAAGAGGGATTTACTCTTCAAATCATTCGTTTTATTATATCCTCTCATTACAGTTCCTGAATTCTTGTAATTCGGAAGTTTGGAGTTAGTGATACATTGTTTGAATCGAAGGGATTGCAAGCTGCAATGTCTGTCATGAAGAGTGAAGTGAGTCTATCGATTTCACACAATTTGGAACAGATGGTAAAACTAATAAATTAGTTTTTATTAATTTTGAACATTTTTGTTGAGCCTCCATACAGTTTTCACTTGAATTGCATTTAAAGGAATCCGGGATTGGCCGCACAGAAATGCAAAACAATACCCTCGAATCCTTGCCCGGGTACATGATTTTTACATTGTGAGTTTCACACAATTGTGTGACCACAAGTGCGTGACTCAATTGAGCAATTGCCTCGTAACAACTTTGACATGAAGTCAAAGTTGTTGCGCGGCAGAAGTTCTTTGAGTTTGTCTACTGCAAACACTTTTGTGTTCAAAGGTGGTCTTTACCTCGTGGATGGTGGCGCCCAGCGCACCCTAGACACTTCATCACACACAGATGCATATGATGCCTGTGTGGGCTCCTCCCTTGAATCCTTCATTGAATTTGCACTAAATGAGGACGCCTGGGTAGCTTGACACATACGATGAACGAGTAAGTTTATGCTTACATTTTGTCGTGAAACCTGGCTTAGACTTTGCCTTTGGCATTTTTGAATGAAATTGAATTAAATAGTGCCAAGTTGTATTTAATTGCCATTAATCGCTTATGACGAACGAATCACGACCATGCTTTTGCGATGTATTGTTTTTTGAGGACTTTTGTCATGCAGGTTTAGTTGGCAATTTGGCCAAGATTCTTAGGGACGACTTGACCAAGACTCTGAGGGACAAAATATATAGCATGTAAGTACCAAGTATAAACTAAGAAAAAATCATGAACTTTCCTCATATATTGTTCTCAAAATAATTATTTACCGAAAAGTAAATTTTTTTTGTTAACAAAAGAGTTCTTTGAAGTAGGAGAAAGTCTCTTAATTCCTCAATTATGGAATTAAGTTATAACAACCTTGTTTGGAAGACAGGTGGATTTGTTTACAAATCAGTATCTTTTCTTTGTAAAATTAGGCCATCCCATTGATTGCGTGCGTCTCTTAGTTCTAAGAAAGTCCTATGGTTAGTTCTCAATGCTCGCAATTGAATTAAAGCACGTATACAGTTTTTATATTGAGTAGAAAAACTATTATTCATTTGTAAATTATGCCAACAAATATTTGTTTTGTGATAGTTTTAACACTACATTTTTACTGCCACTTCATTTACATTGCAAATAAGAGTAACAGACGATAATCGTATGGAAATTCTCTTCTGTAGTGCCAAAGAGACTTGAGTGAAGATTCCGAATTCCTTTTTGACGATCGTGAAGCAAATTTTTAAGGTATAATGTTCTACAAAAGTTTTTGAAGACTACAAACTTAAAAAATTACCATCTTTCGTTAATAATATTCCATGCATTTATATTCTCTTCGAGAAACAATTAACCTATGATGTCATGGTATCATTTGATAAGAGACGTTGAGGACTACTATTAAGTGTAAAACTAAGGTAAACACGAATCTTGCATTTGTCCCTCATTTTATGGATTCCTGGATATTTTTATACTGCCGTTCACCTCTGAGGTCCCATAGAGTCATCGATTCATATCCATTGGATAATCGTATTCTAATGGAAATCATTGATCACCTAAGTACGATGTGGGTAAATGAAGATTTCCTCTCCTGTAAGTGAACTTGGATTCTCGAGTGAAAAGCTCTGTAAAGGCCGAACTGATGGTATTCGCTATTGCGATTTACGGCTGTCTGTGCTGCCCTGCGCGGCCGTAAGCCAAATTAGGCCATCCCATTAATTGTGTGCGTCTCTTAGTTCTGAGCAAGTCCTATGGTTAGTTCTCAATGCTCGCGATTGAATTAAAGCACGTATAAACTTTCTATAATATTACGCATCCTTAACTATACATTTCGTTTTTAGATGCATTGATTTTATACGGAATAAAAAATCGTGACAGATTATGTCTGGAGCTCACTTTTTCGATTGATTACCGTGATTTATGGATGCCTCACTGATATTGTGAGTTATTGGGCCTTGTAGATCATGAGTTAGTTAGTTTAGACTTGCAACACGTGCGCGCGTTGCGATTTGCTATTATTCCTAAATGCAGGAAAATAATCATTCTGCCGACTATTCCACAGTTTCAAGTCTTGAGAGAATGAAGCGCACTACGCTTATTCAGCGCACTCCATGTGAAAGGTCGTGGAGCAAAAATTTGTGAACATTCGCCTAAAATAATTTATCTGAGAATTAGAGGCATTATGACACTGGTGATTTTTTAAGTAATTATGTCCCTCGGCCGAGTAATTTAAACTTCTTTACATCCAACCGATGCAACTAAAATCTGTCGAAAATACATTTACTTCAAATTTAAAAATGTTAAGCGTTTACAGTAAATGTATCAAAATGGTCGAGATAATTTACACACGCTTTTACATACATTTACATGATGGTATAGTGATTTGTAGTGCTTTTCTAAGTCAAAATTTACATCCTGATGATTTTTTTTGCAATTTCAGAAGTGTTGAAATTGAAATCTTATACCTATCTCATAGTTAACATTATCTGGTAAAAATACTGTTTAATGCTGGGTACTCAGGAATGTTCGTTTTTAACTCTTTTCGAGATAACAACACTCATATTTGATATTTGGAGTAACTTAAGCTTCGTGTACAAGTAGTGTTTCTTAAATTAGGACTTAAGCTCTATTTCAGTTAGTGTAAATATTCCTTTCTTAGCTCTGATATTCTGGGAAGTAAACATTATTTACTCGGATTGATCAATTAGCTAAGCTTTGGCTCGATAATTTATGTACACATATCTTGCTCTGATGGAAGACTTTTTGACCGATCGTTTTCTTTCACATGCGCTCCTTGGCTAATGGAAGTTGGAAGATTTCGCCCATTACTAATGGGGACTGGTATTTTTCCAAAATTCGTTCGGGCCCTTATCATGGAATCTTATCTTATAAACCTTTATTCATAAGTTCATTTGATTACATTATAAACTGATTCCGAGCTGCATTCTTCTTAAGTAAGTCGAATTGACGGTTATAGGTCAATGCTTTTAGAGATCACTAAGCTATGAAAACAATGTCATAGTGGGTTAAATCCATATGAATCCCTGTCACCTACTCCATGACTCTCAGTTAACCGCGGTAATCCTCCACTAATCTGTAGTTAAGACAATGTGAGTGTTCCGCTGCAAATTTATCAATTACAATATTAGAAGCTTTAAGTTATAATAAATGAGTTTAGAGCTCTGAATATACGTAAAAACACATCAGACTTTTCTGAAAATTCTCGTCAGGAAAACGAGCTTTCAAGCTGGAGTATTTTTACACTGTCCTCATAGGAAAGGAACCACATATGTATTCATGTTTAGCTTAGTTTAAACAACTTTTCTTCGCCCCATTTGACAAACAAACAAGCTGAAAATGGATTGATGCTCTTGATCAAATTGATCATTTGTAAAAAATAAATAATCACAAATAAATATAATCACAAATAAAAATATATATTTACCTTCAAACAAAGATTACTTTTTTATATTATAATATAATAATAATTTGATTCCTTTTCAGGAAATACAGAGTGGAAGTACCATAGATAGCCCCTAAGGAATATCCTGTGTTGGGGCTACTGACAAATAAATAAACCATGCAAAAAACGATAGCAAAAACAAAATGGTTTACAAATTTCGATAAAACGTTTACAATACAGTGAATAAACTAATTCAAAATAGAAAAAAGACTCAGAGATATACATAATTTAATAGTGGTTACAAAAAAGAGACACACAAATACAAGATCGGGCAAACTTACTTCAACAATGATATTACAATATCACTCGATTCATTACATTTAATTCGATAAATATTTCATGTAAATTACGAAACAAAATCTTGATATTTTTTATAAGTAATAACCATAGGAATTAACAGAAACTACACGTCTAAATACCTTCCAATATAAACTTTTTAAGGAGACATTAATTCCTATAAATACAACTAACCATTACGCAAGAATCTGTGTGATGCGACAAACAAATACGGCAAATGTCATCGTTTATTTTACCTTTAATTATCCACTGTCTTACTTCGAAAAGACACATTTAAACAATAAAATATAGTTATTTATCTGCTAAAGTCTCTTTAGATTCCAAAAAGAGCTAACAACAGTCTTCAATAAATAGAGGAGAGTGACAAGCGAGATATGTCTCCTTAAAAAGTTTATATTGGAAGGTATTTAGACGTGTAGTTTCTGTTAATTCCTATTGATTTCTGGGATTTTCGACTCGGATTTTCGGATTTTTTAAAAAATTATTCGGAAAATCATATAAATGGTCTTTAAATCATAAAATACCGTGATCAAACTGATCGATCATGAAACCAAACTCCTATGAACGGGGAGGCCATTTTCTCTTCTCACAAATGGTTACATTCCCGTCAAGCTTCGAACTGTATCATGTCATCCTTATGCCTCCTGTTCCACTGCATACCATTATTTTATCCCACGTTTATTTTCCATATTACTGCCTTCTGCTATGTATTTCCGTGCGTTGACTAAAAAACTCACTAGGTAACTCGTGCGGTGCATTGACTACAAAACTCATTGTGTAACTGGAGCAAAAGTTGTTGAGTCATTGAGTTTTAATAAATTTTCTACTCGGTTGAAAAAATTCTTGGATTTTATTTCGTGTAAGCACATCTGTTTAAACAGTAGGGGTTACCATACATGCTGTAACAATAGTGACGCAGGAGCAATGTTTTAATATTTTCGTCATAATTAAAGCCTCGTGATGGCTTTGGTTTACCGTGTAAAATTCAAAATTCAGTTGGAAATCGTATCTATATACACATTATTTTCTTGGAATGATGACTTAGTATTCTTTCAATATGAAGCGTATTATTTCGTGCTTAAAAAAGAACTACTTTTCATCGAATTATTTCGAAATGAATTTCAAGTGCCATAAGACTGCGTGTTACAATAGCATCAGATTGCCAAGAAACCCAATCGGTTCACTTTGATCCATACATGTCTCTAACTAGTCCAAGTACGCAAAGTTTCAAGCTGAAATGAACATAAAAGTCGCGTCCTCCGCCCTAAGACTCCGCTCTTTGAAATGTCATCACTGTGACTCAAATGGAAAAAAACCTAGCTAAATCTGTAGATATTATACCTACGTATAGAGCTCGAGTTAATGCAATGAGCACCCTTTGGTGTTCTTCGTGTAATAGTTAGCACATGTGCCAAAATGTTCCCATCCTTGGGTGGCGTTGCATTTCCGTTGCGCAATTCTGAGGCGCTGTTGCGCACTTACACTCGGGCCGTTCTCTGGCTGGATTTCATCGCACGGCCCATTTATTTTTCCGTGTCTTGGCCTGGCCGAAAGGTTATCGGCTGGTCAATGGGAGAAAGATGATGGAGAGCAAGGTGGCTGCCCTTTCAAAGCCCTGGCGTATCTGTCAGAACCCTCTTGCGGCGTTACACTCAAGTACTCGCGGTCGATCTCCCGAGCACGCAGCATTAACCTGTTAAGCGTCACATGTCGGTGAGTGGTACACCAACGCCAGCCTGATAATGTGGACGACAAACTTTTCGGAGAGATTCTCCAATAAATTAAAATAATATGGGTGAAATGAGGAATAGACACCGAAATCCAGTTTATTTCATATTCGTAATATCAGCTTTATAAAATTATTTGGTAATTATTATTTTACAATGTCAACGTTATTTTGTAAATGTACATTACGTGGCTAAAGATTTACAGCCGGCTGAGGTATTTGAATACTGGCATTTTGTTTTGGTTTATGGTTTAAATAATATTCAGCACAGAGCTTTGTCCTTTTAAATGAATGTTTCACTTCCCCACTCCCAGATGGTCCAGCCAATCAATGAGAACTCTCGCGAGGCTTATTGATGTCTGTGGCAGTCCTTCCATCAGGAGTGTCGGTCTTCGATGGTTGTCTGGCATCATGTTGCTTGTTACGTTTTATTAAAATAGACAAATATATAATTGAATATTTAATAAATAAACAGAGAATTAAGAATAGTACAAAAGCTTTCATTACTACATTTACGTACGATATGATTAAAATAGTACAAAAAATTTGTCCAATGTCTACTGGGTGTAATGATATGTTTGATTTAACCAAATTCATTTTTTAGAGAGAGGTTGTATTAGTGCATCCTTTCCATGACAGATCACAGTCTTGTGACCCCATGCCAAGTTGAAAGAATTCAATGTGTTGTGAACTTGGTGATATTACATTTACATCTGGATCCTTAACTTCAATTTTTTTCGAATTCGCGAACGTGGTCGACATCCTGGACTTCTAGAACAATATGAGGCTGTTATACACGACACTTTCAGCATGTGTTATTATGAAGTTCGAGAGCCTTTGCCCGACATGGTTGAAGCCTTTGATTGGAATTGCGCTATGAAGTTGATAAAGGGGCTCGTCGTCCATCAATATTTTACGCTTTTGAGATTTCTTCCATCAGACTTTTACTTTGGAACTCAAGATGGCAAGATGCCACGCATACCTAATCTCACCTGGACACCACGAGCATTCAGCACTGACAAGGGGAGTACTCGCTTTGTGTGGAAATTTCGCATCTGTCCATCTATTTTGCTCTAGGACCCAAGAGGTTTCCTAGGTTTGGAAAACTATGCATCGAAGCCCAGTGGACTCGTCATGAAAAGCTCCTTTACGGGAAAATATCTGATTGCTCTTCGGATAAATTATATCGTAGTACATCATTAATTTGCTGATTGGGAGATTAAGCAGTCTTTTGTGTTGTATACTTGGAGAGGCTTAACTTGGAGGGGTGGAGGTGGAGGCCAACTTGTTGGGAATGGTCGTCTGGCTGGGAGAATATCCTCTTCTTGGAGGATGTTCTGCGCAAACATTGTGGAGGCCTTGCAGTGATCTTGTAAGAACTGTTTAGGATAGGAAACCTCCTAAACTCCTCAACTTCACTTGGCATAATAAAAACGTTTCCTGATTTATTATACCCCTTCAAAATTTCAGCGGCTAGCATTTACAAGGGTAGCTGGATGAACCTCTAAAGAAATAACATTCTGAAAGCTAGTAATTTGTCTTCTCTGCGAATTAGCTCCAAACCGCCATCTTTAATTGGCGCACTTTAAACTCCTCCTTTGACCCAGTGATTCCTGTCGTACCAAAAATAATAATCTAATGTGCTTTGGAGTCTTTTAATACCCGACGGTGATGGTGTACGATATTGAAGGATGTACCTAAGCAATGACGCGATACATTCGTTGGCAACTAGTACCCTCCCTCGCAGAGAGAGCGGAGCAACCCTTGGCCTTCAGCAGTAAATCGCATATTTGATTTTTTCGCAGTTCTCGGGCAGTTTTGTTGCTCTCCAACTTCTCGTCGTTTGTGATCCAGACTCCGAGGAATGTTATTCCAAAGGAAACCAAAGCGGTTCACCTGTACGCTTTTTCCACCCACCTGCCCAAGGCCCACCGCTTCTATGGCGATTTAAACTGCTGGATTTAATGAATTGCTTGAGGAAGTTGAGAAAAGGTTCTATTGATATAGAATAGAGCTGTTCCAATAGTGGTCAGCCTTGTCTAACCTATTTTTGAAACGAGAAAGGCGCTGTCAAAGACTGTTGAACTCACCTCGCATGCAACGTTAGCGTAAAGACCATTTTCATAAACGATTGGCCGATAAACCCAATTTTATTCATAACTTCATAGAGATATACGTAATTAGCTTTATCAGTGACTTTGGATTAATCCAATGATAAAATTTACCGCGGTTTCTTTCCTTCGTTTTCCCTCTTGACAGAGTCCCGCAGATGTGAAATTGAATAAATAATTGAACGTCCAGGTATGCAGTAGCTTTCCTCTGCTGAGATGGCTGAGCGGATTACGTTTGTCAACCTCATGGACAGGGCTTTATCTATTAATTTCTAACCCAAATTGGTTAAAGAAATTGGTCTCCAGTTCCCTACTTCTCAGAGGTCTCCACCATTATTCATTTAGGTTACGACGGACTATAGCTTCGGGACTCTTTCTTATATAAGTGCCTCATTGAGCATTGCTGAAAACGGCTTTCATAGTTTTAAGACACTAGGTCAGTTACCGCTTAGGCACCTCTATAGATTCCAGGTTTTAAGATTATTTTATAATTCGGTTTCATTTCAGAAAATGGTTTTCTTAGGTCAAAATTGGATATAAAATTCCACAGTTACATCTACATCTACATCTACGTAATACCCTGCGAGCCACCACGAGGGTGTGTGGCAGGGGGTGAAGATCACCAAACATGCACTATTGCCATGTAAGTAGGGTATATAATGTAGACATGCTAGAAAATAGGGTCATCGTTTATTAGTTACTACAGTAGATTATTAGTTATTGCAAGTAATTGCAGTAGTTATTACAATAGAATATTAGTTACTACGGTATAGTACAGGTTAAAATCTACATAATAAGGAAGGATTATTGGTAGTTATTACATGCATCATGCACTACAGACTATTCTAACTATGTTTCACCTACCTATCCCTTTTGCTACGTTGCCTATTGTTCTCTCTTATGGTACGCGGGAAAATGACATTTTAAATCTATCGGTACGACAATCTATCTCTCTAATCTTGTTAATATGGTCAAACCTAGCATAATACGCAGGGGTTCTTGATATATATCTAACGTCATCTGTGAACAAATCGGTTTCGAATTTACTTAAAAGGTTTAACCTAAATTTTAACCTGCGTTCTGATAGTAATTCCCATCCCAGTTCTTCTATTAAACTCGTAACACTAATACAATTATCACAACGACAGTTAGTTCGTCAATGCCTGGTGATTTCTTTTCTGGAAGACCTCTAACAACCAATGTACCGATAGATTTAAAATGTCATTTTTCCCGCGTACCATAAGAGAGAACAATAGGCAAGTAGCAAAAGGGATAGGTAGGTGAAACATAGTTAGAATAGTCTGTAGTGCATGATGCATGTAATAACTACCAATAATCCCTTCCTTATTATGTATATTTTAACCTGTACTATACCGTAGTAACTAATATTCTATTGTAATAACTACTGCAATTACTTGCAATAACTAATAATCTACTGTAGTAACTAATAAACTATGACCCTATTTTCTAGCATGTCTACATTATATATCCTACTTACTTGGCAATAGTGCATGTTTGGTGATCTTCACCCCCTGCCACACACCCTCGTGGTGGCTCGCAGGGTATTACGTAGATGTAGATGTAGATGTAACAAATCTTCGTAACTGAGCGGGATTTCTAAGGAGTCAGTGTTGGCTTGAGTAATTCTTCTCAGCTCACTCATTAAAACTCCGTTGGGTTGAGAGTTGTCAAAATGATCTAAATGCTGGGCTGAGCAATGATCGATCATGCACGTACGCTCTGAGCTGTCAGCTGAGGAGTCAAAAATGCATCTACAATTTACTCGAAGTCGTTTTAGAAACTTTGATCTGCATTTCAGCGCCCATTTCAACAAATGGTCGGTGATATCTCCATTCTAAGCTGTGATTGAATCACATTCTAAGGCTTCCACAATATTTTCTGGACGTAAAAGGTATTAATCTCCGCATGCCTCACGACTTTTAGCTTTACTTGTCCAATTCTAGATCCGAGTCGTGAATTCCTTTGCCTGTCCCTTCATTACTTCCCATCTAGAGGTGGAATTTCACTTTCCTCCAGCTCCTTGTTATAGGACGAGTTTCAAATGAGAGACAAAGTCCTGATGTTCTCAAGTAGGACATTGTCAACTCTCCAATAGGGTGGATGAAAGGAAATGTTCTGTTATGATTGTAATGTTATAAGTATGTACTTATGGTCAGGGAAAGAATCTCTTATTGTCACACCTGTCATGGATGATAATATGTTAGCCGACCCGTAAAACCGATCTAGCCTAGAGGATGATATTGTGTATCCCTGGTATCAGGTTTTAGAGCTCGCCTAGTATCTGCAATGGCATTGAAATTGAAATGTATTCGCTCCGTAAAAAAATATACATATTCTTATGCACATAAAATGAAAAACAATCTGGAGCTCGATGTCCCCCAAGGCAACCGGCCTTAAGGTGGGGACACCATATGAATGAAATGAAATAATTCAATACTGCTAACGCAGCTGACCTACAATGACATTCAACATAGCACACATTAGCAATGATATATTGAACATTGCACCATGCATACACATAGATAACTAAAGATTTACCACATAGCATAATACAGTTGCTTAATTAAGGAAAAAAACTATTTATAATTTCTATATTCAATTGCCATGGTTTTAGACTACTTAAGAATCCACTTAACCTCTTTGCAGTGTTAATAATTGTAGGCAACATATTAAATGCCTTTGGCCCTATATAAATGAGAGAACGTTTATATAAAGTTAGGTAGGGCTTCGGCAAAACATAACAAGAATTATTTATAAGTGCGTAGGAGTGTGGTTTTTTTAATATTTTTGGCAAATTACCACTGCGAATAAAAAATACTGTCAAAACCTTGTATGTATAGAGGTGCCTAAATGGTAATAGACCTAGTCGGGAAGGAAGGTTCAAAACGATCTTTTCGGGCTATCACTCGGGCAATACCCTCAAGTGCATTTTCTGCTCTTTTCAGAGAATTTTGGTAGGCTACTCCCCAGCATATTAATCCATAGTTCATTTTGCAGTATGCTTGTGCATAATAGATGGTTTTTCAAATATGTACTGGATATTTATGAAGAATAAAATATAGTTTAGTTTTACAATAATTTAAACCATTTCTTATTGTATTTATATTGTGTGTGCTCCCATTTCAAATATTGACCCAGGTGAATCCCCGAAGTCAGTAACCCATTCTATTGTTATACATTTTTGCAGGCAATTGGTGTGCACTCCGAAGAGTGATACATCGTATCCCACTTGATGTTGTAGCTATATTACAAACATTAAAACTAAGGTATTTAGTTTGGTCTCTTAATTGAAGTTTGTTTGCAACAAACAAAGCGATTTCCGAAATAGTCTCAACCTAGTGGCGCCAAAAGGAAATGCTGTCATTAAGTGAGGTTTTGAAAATTGTCAGAACTGTCAAATGTTGTTCGAGTGGAGCCAGTCGAAATTCATGACTGTGAATTATAAATGCGCGTCGAAGCATGTGAAGGAGAGAATTCTTGTCTAATGCCATCCCTAGTATCAGTCATTGAAAAATTCTGGAGAATGGTTGTGAGAGGCTTGTGGCGTAAAACTACTTAGCGTTTGATGAATGAAAGAAAATGTCCCATAAAATGATACGAACAATGTATGGTGAGAAAGAAAAGCAAACAAACGGTTAATCAACCCATGATTAAGGGATGCATAGAAATATTTTGGCATTCTCCCATGTGTCCCCAATCCAATTAGTGTCGTAAATTGCCGATTCCCCAAAAAGTTTTGATTCACACGTGAGTGGTGGTGAAGGAAGTCATATCATTCACAATTTCCGTTTGGATTCAGTCTAAGTATCCATTTCATGTGTTCTAGTATAGATAGGATAGTTCTGTGGAAATAAAGCCTCATGCAAAGCAGCTAACGGTTGAAAAATTGTGTAATGAAGGCTTGGGATTAAGTTTTATGCCAATCCTGGTTGATAGATATTGCAAAAAGCGCAATAAAATTCACATAAATTATGGGAGATCTTCGTCTAAGTTTTGATGGGTATAATTTCTTTTCAATATCGCCTATTAAGTATAGCCCATCCTTGTGTTAGTTACACATTATTCTTTGTTAGTTATCGCTTAAGAATGGAAAATAGCAAATGTGAATTTTTTCACCAGCTTTCTCATTGTTCAGGGAGTAAGCCATCCGGAATTGGCTCGATTTCGGTGTTAAGAGCCGAAGGTAGAAAAATTTATGGAATGGCTTTCGTATCTCGCTTCGAAATTCGTTTCAAGCGCAGACTTTTTTCAGTTCGCGCTGAAATCAGTTTCACGAGCGTTGGAAGGAGGTCAGTGGAGAGTCTGTGTGTGTCGAAGAGATTCTAGCGATCGGCGTTTGGCGGCAGATAAGCATTCATAATCCACTCTTCGCGGGAAAATGGCAATTTGGTCTTTCTAAGGGTTTTCTCACGCAACCGATTGATACTTCCTCTCGCCAGAACCGCGCTTAATTGGGTATTCGCAGCGCAGGGAAACTTTTGCCGTTTGCCTCACGTGCGATCGCCTCGGATCATCGCCACCAAGTGGAGACCTTCTGCTCCTTAAGAGGAGGGCACCGCCCAGAGGGTTTTTTTTTTTGTTTCGGGAGCTTCAACGAAGATATCACCTAGCAATCTATGGCTTGCTCGATAGCTTTGTTGATTCACGAGGAAGTAAATTGATATCTTTCTTAATTGAATTCGCGGTAACCGTGGAATCATTCATATCTTGGATCTCAAAATTTCTTTTCCTGAATAAAACTTGGTATCAGCCACGGTGGCCCTCGTTCGGTAAGTTTTGAAAACTGCACTGTTAAAAGAAAACTATGTTCTTTTGCATTGATTATGCGAGGTTACCTCTGGAAGTTCAATTGGTTTGATCGTACCTATTCCTTTTAATTGATTTAACCCTAGGGGGTGATAAAGGATAAGTCCTCAACAATTGGTGCCATTATCGTTGCTTCACACCTATACATAGAAAGAATATATATTTGAAATTTTGAAACTACGCGCGGAATTTCATAAATTTCAATTAGCCTACTGATGGAAAATGTCATGTATGTAAAAAATATTACTTTAGTATACCGTTTTTCAGCCACGAAAGACTAAAAAGTATTGCTAATTTTACCGTCAGGGACGTCATTGATCATAAAAGAGTACAAGGAATATTCTTAAAACTATGGGACGGTTTAATTATCAGGACTTTTGTTGGACGCAGACGAAGTCCCAGTTGTATAGTTTCCCTTATGCAGGTTAGACCGTATTCGTTCTGAGAACGAACGTCTTGCCGTTAAATTCATGATGGAACCAGTGAAGACTGGCCTAAAAAAGGTCGCAACTTAGCCGCAGATTATTTCTTCAAATCAATCACGCTTTCAAAGCAACTGACAGATGCTAGTACTACATTTTCGGGAACTATGAGTAAAATAATATGCCAATATTACAAAGAAGTAAGAGACGTGAATGAAAAATCGTATTCCTCAATTTTTTATGAAATGGACATTATGGCATTACGCGTACTGTGTACCCCTGTAAACAAAATCAGAACCTGCTTATTTTCAGCTCCTTACCTACCGATTTGGATATCATTGGAAACGAGAAATACACAGCTGCAACAGTTATGAAGTACGATAAGCTGAATTATGTCGCAGATTCTTTGGATTGAGGAACTACACCGGACGGGCACTTGGCGATGGCCTCCTCATTATGTCCACAATGCATCACTCATCACGCAGCTATAAATTTAAGGATTGTGTACAAAGATATTATATCTCACAAAGTATCACAAATGAAGTCGATATTGAAGTTAATAAGACAGCTGGCAATGCCTCGTATTTTGGAATCCAGACGTTTTTCCCTACAGAAGCCCATACCAATAAGCCCACAGACTGACGACATTCAAAGAAAGTTTTGCCAAATTATGAAATAATGCAAGAGAAATAGGAGTATAGGTGTATTTGTGTTTCATGCAAATAATTAGTTAGTGGTAAATGCTCTGCAATCACTCTTGCTGTCCGAGCGTGTTTAGTGAGTTGAAATTAGCGTCATCTGGCCGTTAACTATGTCATTGAAAGTGTACAACTTATTCCATATGTTCATTTATTTTACCAACTCCCTGTTATTCAATTTGCATATCAATATTTTTTGTTCTTATTAAATGTACAAAGTGATAAATTTTAAGCTCTCCGGGACCAGCCACGGAGTTCCACCTTTACGGAGTCACCCGCAATGCACAAATGTGCGAATTTCCACAGAGAAAGAATCATCCGCATTGACCGGGATCCCGGTCAAGGCGGATGATTTTTTTCTCTGTGGAAATTCGCACATACAAAGTGATGCCCAAAATAAACAGGGTGTTTTAGGAGGAAATTTTTAAACTTCTGAAGGAGGTAAGGGAGGTGATTCTAAGCATTATTATCATAGCAACATGGGTTCGCAACTCCTTAATTACCGAGCTATGGCAATGCAAACGTTTTTTAAAGAAGTATTCTGCAATCACAATGAAAACACAGAATTTTAATGATTGTCATTTGACTGTTAACTTTGAAACTCTCAGCAACCAGGCCATGACCTTGGTTGCACATTCTCCTGGGGTCTTTTTCTCAAAGGCAAGTTTTGATTAGTGTCACTAATTCCCGAGGTTTTCTAAATAAATTAAAGCTCTTACCCACAAGGACATTTGTTGCCTCGTTGTAATAACATCAGTTAAGTTATAATATCTTCCTTGTTTTAAAAGATAGAGAAGTGATTTTTGCAGTAATGAATTAAGAAATAAATCAACAAAAAGTTTTAATCTTACACATTTTTTGATATCTTTGAAATTAAGAGTGCTATTATACATACATTATTTGTTTTTGAGGAACTAAATTTCGGCAGAAATTCGAGAGGCATCTTGAAAATAAGATACCGTTAGCATTTATGATAGCATAACAAGAACAATACATATGCTATGCACCACTGTAAAAAGTTTCAAACCTCCTAATCAAAATTTATCGAAAAACGAAAAAGTGTAATACTTAAAGGGATAATATAAAGTAAAAATGATTGACACAAAATTTTACGAAGAAATATCCTAACCACATGAAAACATTACTCAAAACAAAACAGTTTAAACATATACTCTATTACAATGCTATTTAATGAAAATTTTTGACATTGCAACATTGTGACATCTTGACGTTTGGCATTTTGACATTTGGCAAAGATATAAAAATTCTTATTGAAACACTAAAGGGCAACATGAGATTTAGTTTTCGACATAAATAGTAAAATACTCATCAAATGGTGAGAAAAAATATGGGAGTCAATTTTACTACTATGGATATTTCAGGCAAGTGAGAAGTCCGGGCATTCTAGTGTTAAGGAGGTGTCATAGTGACGTCCGGGAAATATAAAACATAACTAAAAACATCGACAGTATTTCCTCAGGCTTTGTATCTGTTAAAGTGAAGGCGTAAACCTTATGAATTGGTAGATTTAAATTCCCTTTTGGAATCAAGGGACATAAAATTCATTCCAATGAGGGATAAAAACTTTTGAGAAGTTAAGGGTTGAAAGTAATCATTGTGCAGTGAGGTGAATGGAAACATTTCCGTTATTCACACCTTACTTGTACTATTTGTGAATCAAAATCGTGTTTTCTCAGTTTGAAACGTACCCTTTATTTCAAACGTGATTATTTCTTGCATCACTTGTTTTGCGTAGTTGATACCCGGTTGTTCATCTCTTTACCGTTCAATCGTGAAAATTGTGTAATTTCCGTAATCTCAACTGTCATTAAAACTGTGTTAGTAGATAGACAAGAGACATTTTTTAAAAACTACTTCCACGTCTGTAAATACTTATCAAGAGAAAACATTTGCGCTGGTTATAATTTTTTCAGGAAATATGAATGTATCCTCAACTGCGAGTATCTGACTGTCCTCCATCCGAGTGGCGTGAGACGTCCGTCCTTATAGGTGTTGGCGTAACTCAGCCGCTCTGTGTAGATCAAAGAAACAACTTCTCTCAAGCAACAATTCACGGGAAAAACTCTTATTTGTTTGGCCCCCGCGCGTTTTTTTTTTTACAAACATGAAGTTGAGGTATTCTCAAAAACTTTGGCTCCGGCGTTCATTATCCCTGCGTAAACAGGCGATCGTATGTTAGGATTTAGCTGGCCTCCGAGGGCGAGACAAGGGATGGGGTGGTGGTGGAGAATGGGATGGGCGCCGGCCCTGGAAGGGTTGGTTCATGTGCGGGACCTGGGGGAGAGTTTTGAAGGGGCGTCCGCGGATGAATTTGGAGAGGGTTTGCTGGTTCATTGTTTGCATCCCGCATTCCCCTTGGAAAGAAGAGATCTAGGAGTTCCGTTTGAGCGTGGATGCGTGGGGGGTGTGCTTAGCCCTCTTCCCCACGACACCAGACGCCGCCTTCCCTTTCCACCCTCGGCGAGAACAAAGCGGGACCGAAGATGGTGCTTTGCGGTGGTGCCACTGCACTGGGCCCCAGGGTGGGTGGTTAAGTGAGATGATGGGTGGGGAGGAAGTGGATTGGGGGGGAGGGGAGTGGAAAAGAGTGGGATGTGAGTTCTTTTCGGCGAGGGAGAGAGTATCTACATCTGCCGACTCGACGGAATTTTTCCCCCTTTGGGAATATATTCGGTATTCATAATTTTTGCCGCATGCGCTATCCGCCATGGATCTTGCGTCGTGGAATGTGGCCTTGCTATTCAACACCAAACTAAGCCTGACGGCCGTAAATAACGTTTACGTGTAAAACTTTCGAGGCAGTTTCCACCTTTCTCTACAAAACCTACTTGTAAACTGCCTGACATTATTCAACTTAAGTTCGTGAATAATTTTAATTTTCGTTTAGGGATTATTTATTTCTTAAAGAAATTCTTCGTTAATTGGACGGCCGTATAAAATTTGAGATGAATTTGAAGACTCTTTGTCTGTTTCACTCAAAGTGTGCCCCTTGTGATGTAAATTAATAGGATTCACCATCTCAATTTAGCGAGATAATGCTGCCAAAATACACTGTGGCGGAAACATTACGTAGTTGATTTTGTTCATTGTCATTTTCAACTTTTCCATATAATAGGAAACATTTTTAAGCCGGTTTTTCTGATTAAACTCGAGAAAAAATGCAATGTCTAAGCTTAGTATATCTCCATTGAAAATAAGTGTAGATCTTCAATGGGAACCATTCCTACAGTCCTTCCTAATCTCTGGGGCAAAGAAAGATTTCTCCGTAGTAAGATTCAGCTACATTGTATGACATTAAATATTTTCAATTTTGACGAAAAAGCATTTCTCCTTTTATGACCGTTGTATTCTTTTTGATATTTTCAGAGTCTTAATTCTTATTCCTAAAAAGAGGACACCATGCATATCTTTAGAATAAACTTGTGATATTTACTGACCATTCCAGGTGCATTACGTTTGCATCTTTCCGATTATCTGAATAAATATCTGATTATGTGCAAAGATTTTCTTAAAATAATAAGTCTCAGGGAAATCTGTAGGAGTTTTCAAAAACCCGAAAGAGGTATAAAAATAGGAATAATCTGACCGACTGCGAATCATATTATCAAAAGTAGTCACATTATAGCCCCCGTCAAATTTCTTACGTCTGTCTGTTCTTCGCATTGCATTGAATTTGGATAGGGAATAGCTTAACAAAAAAGTGAGAAATTCCCTCGTACACAAATCGTAGTCCATACTTAAAGAGATAAGAAGCATGACACAGCAGTGATGAAATAAGGTGAAATCTAATGGAAAAGTGTATTAAGATGCTCATGAGATTATGGAAGAATCGAATAGACAAACATTTCTACAGGAAGGCAGGCAAAAAAATATAGTTAAACGAAGAAGAGAAACCCTTACAGGGGAAGCTTCTTGATGGTTCAGCGCGCCGCGCGCCTTGTTCGCAAGGACGTAGAAGAATAATATCATGATTCCGAGAACAATCGCTATACTGTGCGCTGAAAATCATCATAAATTCGTGTGACACAGATTCAATAAAATTGACTGAGAAAATAGCAAAGAAATGAGATACGAAACTATGACGTAATTCCCTAGCTCTTGTCCGTCCTCAGGTGCTGGTAACAAATAAGAGAAATCAAATGCTGCAGATGAAGGGCAGTATCATAGAAGTTATGATCACTTTATTAATGCTAATATCGCCTGCAGAAGTGGATTTCAGGTAAGTTAACACTGTAAATAAATTAATTGCATCATCCCAAATACATCACATGCCGAGGCAAATCATATTTCACTTTTTAAAAATCTCGTTGACAACTGAATTTTTTTCTTCGAGTAAAATTTTTGATTGAGTTACAATCATTCCAATAATTGATGTGAAATTTTAATAGAACTGAACTGTAAAATATGTTAGTTATATTATTTTTCAACCTTTCTACAAAATACAAACGGGAAATGAAAATAATCACAGTGCTTCAATAAAGTAAAGCACTTAATGCTTTTGTGTGTGTCGTTATTCGGAGCGTATTAGCCAAACAGAGGTCAGGCCTGTGGTCGATGTTCCATTATTTCAATTTTCTTTCAGAATAATGATAATCATTTATTGTGGCCTCGGAAAATTTTGGACAGAGCTAATGAATTCTTTTTGATGGAAAAATTGGACATTTGAATTCGTTTTTTATGAATTTTTCATCATTATACTCATCAGAACTAATTGCCGTTGAAAGAGCATAAATTAAAAATTTTCTGCCGAACAAAGAGCGCACGCCAGCCGGGAAGTGCGAGTGGTAACGTAATAATTACCGGGAGGATGGGTTCTGCAGTCTTTGGGAGGTGGGGGAAATGGGACGGGGATTCAATGCCTAACAATTGGTCGTTTTCGATTTTTACTCCTCCCTTGGAGATCCCGGGAACGGATGGAGTTGGTCCATTTTACTCCAGCAGGGTGATTTTACAGCCTCACCAAATATTACTTTAGTAGTGATAGCGGTCAAAGATTCACAAATTCGCGTTAAATTACCAGTATTTTGCTATTTTGACTACATATCACTGTACATATGCCTTGAATAAGTATGTCGTGTGCACGCGACGTGGACCGACGAGTCACTCCATGAAGCGGCACATTTTGGGGTTCTTGCCAGGTTGTCAGCTGACCAGAGACCAAGAGCACTCTTCTTAAGTTTTTAAACAGGTTTTATTTCTCAGAGCACCGCTTACACAAGTTCACAATCTCTAATTCACCCCTTTCAGTAATGGCCGCTCTCACAACAATCCCCCCCATCTCCAAAACAAACCTCGTTTCTAGACTACCAGTAATCAATAAACCCTTCTCCTACTGCAGAGCCCCTTGTGTTCACAACATTGCTCCCCTCCTTACCAAAATTGTACTGCCTCCTACGAGACGGTACACATTTAACAACCCGGAAAACAATAAAACAAAACCATTAAATAAAACAACAAAACAACTTGAAAAAAAAACCGTGAACCTAAAACTAAATAGCGACACAAGTCATCAACCAAGTTCACAGAACAAAACATCAAATGTAACAGACAATAAAAATAAATCGTCAAATAAATACAACGTGAATCATGAGTCCTCAACCCAGAAGATAAAATTTAATCAATCAAGGGCAGAAAGCGTGAGTAACCCTATTAAACCCATCACAAAATGTGAAACATTGAAATAAGTCACTATGTAGGAATGTATGTTAATTGCAACAGAATTAATATAATTTGTTCAGAAAATAAATTATTCCTGTTCTATCATTAAAATATCTGATTGATTAACCAAAATCACTCTTTCTCACTCTAAGCCATTGTGATCTTTGGCTCAAAAAAAGAAATGTTCACACTCATAATTTACCCTGGGAACCGTAAAAGTGGTGGTTAATGAACTCATTAGGGATTCACAACACTGACCCAATAGGTAGCACTGGGCCGCGACTTCTTAATTGGTAATGGTGAGGCGGGTGTCCCAATGTGATGTCTTGAGGCTCATGATGTGTCCTGCATGACGAGGGAGGGGAAGAGGGGAAAGGCGTTGGTGGCGGGGGAAGGACTTCATCGTAAAAGAAAAAGGGGGAAAGGGATCCCAAACTGTTATTGCCCGGTTTCAGCACCTTCATATCCTGGGGCGAGTGGGATGGAGGGCGGATTAATCGAGGCTCGGTCTTCTTTTCTTGCGGGCTTGGAGATGCCTGGGGGACAGCGGTTAGGGAAGGAGTTCGGTCGGCTGCTAATTTTAACCTATTTACATGCACAAATAACCTTTTCTTATCATTGCTCACATCTTGAATACATACATTAACAGGTCCTCGATACGCTAGCACTCGATACGGCCCTTGCCATGGCCGGATTAGTTTCTTGGTTCTACCCGTCCCCACCACTGGCATATGTAAATACACCAAATCACTTATTTTAAATACAGGCTCTCTCGACCGTTTATTATAATATTTTGCTCTATTGTCTGCACTTAATTTAATTCTATCTGTCACTTCCTTAAAGGCAATATTTAACCTAGCGTTCATTTCAGCGGCATAGTTAGAGTCCGCGGCATAATTAATTTTAAGCGGGCTCAAAATGTCGTCAAAGGGCAACTCAATGTCTCTCCCATGCATGAGGAAAAAAGGAGTTTCTCCAGTTCTTGAATGGGGAGTACTTCGGTAAGCCACTAGGGCATATGGCAGCCATTCATCCCAGTCTCTCTGAGTTCTGTCCACAAAGTGACTCAAAATAGACATAAGCGTCTGATGGCTCCTTTCAACCATCCCATTGCATTGGGGATTATACGCACTGGTCTGCAACTTTTTTACTCCTAATTGACGACACACTTCTTTCATGATATTAGATGTCAAATTTGCTCCCCTATCGGTTAGCAACTGTTGCGGGACACCGTGTTTTAAAATAATGTTCTGCACAAAAGCTTTCGCAATGGTGTCGGCTTTTTGGTCTGGCAAAGCAATCGCTTCAGGATACTTAGTAAAAGAGTCTTGAAAAGTTAATATGTACTTATTCCCACTGTATGTCGTCGGTAGCGGTCCTACTATGTCCATAGAAGTTCTTTGAAGTGGAGCGTTCACCTCTTGAAATTTCTGAAGAGGTGCCCGAATATTGTTTTTAGGATTTTTCCTTTCCTGGCATGACTTACATTGCCGGCAATAATTTTTAATGTCTCTATTCATTCCAGACCACCAGAACCTGCGCTTAATTGAAAGCAATGTCCCTCGAACACCGAAATGCCCGGCCCACGGAGTAGAATGAAATGCAGACATTATTCGAGCGCGCATCGCTTTAGGAGCTACGATTTGTGATTTTCCTTTGTACATCACATTATCGTCATCCAACCACACGTCCTTATCGTCTTTAGCTCGTCGACAGTCGTCATCCCCTGCCTGTTCCACTTTTATCAGTTCCCTATCACTTTTATCAGTTCCCACACAGGTTCATATGCATTATTTACAATTGGAATAATGGCACGGGAAAGAGTGTCTACATTTTGGTGATTTTTACCAGGTCTGTGAATGATATCAAAATCATATTCACCTAGCAATAGAGACCAACGAGTGAGGCGGGAGGAAGGTTCCTTAATGGAAAATAACCATTTAAGTGGTCGGTGGTCAGTGACAACGGTAAATTTCCTGCCATATAGGTAACATCTAAAGTATTTGACGGCCCACACGATACCCAAGCATTCTCTTTCGGTGGCACTGTAATTACCCTCAGCTTTATTTAGTTGCCGACTGGCGTTAGCTACTACATACTCCCCATCGTCACCTTTTTGAGACAGTATAGCCCCTAAACCTTCGCCTGAAGCGTCCGTATACACGAGAAAAGACTTGTTAAAGTCGGGGAATCTAAGAACAGGATAATTACACAAAGCATCTTTTAATGCATTAAAGCCTTCCTTCTGTTTCTCACCCCATGTGATAGCGGTATCTTTACGCGTCATCTCGGTCAACGGCTTTGCAATTTTGGAAAAGTTAGCAATGAATCGCCGGTAATACCCCACGAGACCCAAAAACCCGCGAAGAGTTTTTAAGTTACTAGGAAGGGGGAAATCCTGAATTGCCTTTACTTTCTTTCGATCTGGTTTAATTCCATCGGCTGAAATAATATGCCCCAAATACTCGATTTCGGTACGGAAAAAATGACATTTCCGAGGTTTTAATTTTACTCCGGCACTTTTCAATCTTTGGAAAACTTCCTCTAAATTCTGAATATGGCCGTGCAAGTTGTGACCTAGAACACAGATATCATCTAGATATACTTGACACTTCGGACCTTTCAATCCCGAAAGTGTTGCATCCATAAGCCTCTGGAAGGTTGAAGGGCTATTAACTAAACCCATTGGAAGTCTCAAATACTCGTAGTGCCCATCGGGTGTAGAAAAACCGGTTAATTCTCTACTCTGAGGATCCATTCCGATTTGCCAAAACCCTTGTACCATATCTAAAGTTGAAAAGTATTTTGAACCACCTAATTCCTTTAAAGTTTCTTGAATATTAGGGAGTGGATAGTAATCTCTAACCGTTACTTTGTTTAAAGCCCGAAAATCCGTGCAAAACCGAAGCTTATTTTCTCCATCATTGCCTTTTTTAGCCACTAACACAACCGGGGATGACCACGGTGAAGTAGATTCTTTAATGATACCCCGATCAAGCATATCCTTAATATGTTCTTTGATAACCTGCCGTTGTGTTTGTGGAACGCGATAAGGAGGCCTAGCAATAGGAGTGGCACAATGAGTACGGATTTTATGAGTAACAAGGTCAGTTTGTCCTAAGGGTTCTCCCTCTTTATGAAATATTCCCGCATACTTTGTTAGCAATTGCTCGAGGGGGCCTTTAGTATCAGAGGGAACTTCTTTCAACATTTCACTTATTTCCTCCTGAGCAATAGCCACGTCGTCAACATGATCTGACTCAAAGTTACGCGGAACCGAAAAATTATTCGACAGAGTGCCGACGATTGTTTTCGCGGGGAGGATTAACTCCTGTTCGGATAGATTGACGAGTTTCACGGGAATTATTCCATCTTTACTCCCTTTAATTAAACTACGTCCCGACATTACCCCATTAATATAAATCTCGTTCGGTTCCATTACATAATCATTCCCTGTCTTAACACTACTAATTCCCTGAGCAACAATCTCCGTGCGTGGAGGCAATATGGTCTCACGTTTAAGACGTACCACATGCGAAACTACCTTTTCAGTCTTAGCTTCAAAAATGCCTTTAAAAGTCTTAAAAAATAGCACAACAAAAACAAACATAAAACGACTTAAGCTTCGCACAGAATCCATACCATAGATGAGAAAAGATGAGACAAAGAAGAGGAATGGAAAAGACACATTTTTAAAAGAATAGTTCAACTTGGAAAGCATCCACAAAAGAAATTCATCTAGCAACTCATAGAAAGAGACGGAAACCCTGGATTGATCATCAGTCGTTTGGGTTGCTTTAGTTTCTTTCAATTTCTTACGAGCACTTTTTCCCCTCTTCCTATTTACCTTATTTACCGGCATAGGGCTAGTTTCAATCTCTCTGAGATAAATAACTTCGTCTTTTACTAGCATAACTCTTTTCGATAAATCTAGTCTACCTCTAATTTTTTCCAATAAATCAACACCTATTAACCCGTCACACGATATTTGCACATCATCATCTATAATAAAAAACCTGTGTGAGTAATTAACACTTCCTAACTGAAATTCACATTCATGAGTACCTAGGACTGAAATAGCGTGACCAGTGACTCCACACAACTTTGTCTGAGGGGGTTTAAGGGAGGGCAACGAAGGGAGAGCTTTCTTCTTTACCATCGATACTGCCGCTCCAGTGTCGATTAACAGAGAGAGTTCTCTCCCGGCCATTGTAGCTCTCACCCCAAATCCCCGGCTGCCTGGAGGGAGTGCAGTGGCGACCGCTTGACTGGTGGGGTCCTTGGGTGCAGTGGTCATCTTCTCTATCGCCTCCTTGGCGCCTCCTCCACCGGTCGAGGTCCACCGGCGAGGGTAGGTCCGTTTGGGGCGCCTGCTTCTCTTGGTCCTTCGCCTCCGGGCTGCATCCGTGGGTTGAAGCGGGGTGGTGAATGTGGTGAAGGTCTCCGTCGCTCCGGTGGTGATGGCCAGGCTGATAATGGGGGTGGAGGTTTCGGAAAGGGAGGGTAGGGGTTTCGTCCATCCCAACTTGTGTTTGGATGACTGTATTCGCGAAAGCGGGGCGAGGAAGGGGTAACTCTTGGAGAAGGAAAGGGGGAGGATAGGGATACCCGACAGTCACGAGCAAGATGGCCGTCTCGCCCACATCGGAAGCATCCAAAAGAGGGAGGGCCGCGGCAGTCGCGAGCAAAGTGGCCCCTCTGCTGGCACCGGAAACATTGTAGATTGTCCCTCGGTGTGGAGTGGAAAGGGGGAATGTTTTCACTAGGGGGTGGGGAATTAGCAAAGTTCACAGTGTTACACGTCATAAATAAGACTCTCCCTTCACTTTCCTCTTCACGACATGCAATTGAAATCGCCTCATTTAAGGTCTTTGGCTCACGTACACGCACAAACCTGCGAATTCCAGGAATTAATCCATCTATGAATTGGTTTAATACTAAGTCGTCTAATGCTTTCTCCCTCCCCAGCCTTTCCTTTGCATCAACCACTTCCACACGCGAGCCGTCCCTTAGTTTTAGTAAACGATCAGAAAAATCGCGCACACTTTCTGTCCGCCCTTGAATACAGTTTATAAGCCCTCTTAAACTATTGGCTGCTATTGGTCGGCGAGAAAACCTTTCGGTTAGAAATGCTTTCAATTGCTCCCATGACGAATCTGCTGCACATGATTTTAAGAATTGACGAGCACTGTTCACTGTCTTAAGTTTCAAAATTAGCAATTTAGTATGGTCCGACCATCGCCCAAGTTCAGCAGTTGCTTCAAAAGAATCAACAAAGTCCTCAACGGTTACACCGTTCTCCCCTGAAAATTCTGGCACTAAATGCACTAGTCCCACGGCACTCGGTGTACTCGATTGAGTTGTAGGTTCCGCCATTTCGATGAAAGTTCGGTCTGTGGTTTCTTTTCTTGGCACGAGAATTGTCTTATCTCTGGAACATTGACGCCTGCGAAGAGCGTTTGAATTCTCCCGCAGTACCTTGGCACGAAATCCGAAAGGACTTCTTAGTATCCCCAACCGCTGCCACCAAATTGTCGTGTGCACGCGACGTGGACCGACGAGTCACTCCATGAAGCGGCACATTTTGGGGTTCTTGACAGGTTGTCAGCTGACCAGAGACCAAGAGCACTCTTCTTAAGTTTTTAAACAGGTTTTATTTCTCAGAGCACCGCTTACACAAGTTCACAATCTCTAATTCACCCCTTTCAGTAATGGCCGCTCTCACAACAATCCCCCCCATCTCCAAAACAAACCTCGTTTCTAGACTACCAGTAATCAATAAACCCTTCTCCTACTGCAGAGCCCCTTGTGTTCACAACAAGTACAACAAGGTTCATTCGTTCGAAAAAATTAGCGTTGAAGACATGTCACTTGGAGAACTGAACTCCTCTTATGTTTGTCTATTTTCACCTATTAATTGACCCATTTACGATAATAAAAGTTACACATTTTTGTTGCACGCGCGGAACATTAAAACTTATTTCGTACTATAATATTATTAATGAAGCCAGTTGGTGTTTATTTAACAACCTGGTACTGAAAATTGCAAGAAATCAAAACCATGTAATTCTATATGCACTGTGCAATAATAAACTGTAGAGTGTTACGTGGATCAAGAATGAAGAACACGCAAGTCAGTGATCAGTATTTGTCATGATGCAAGTAGACTCAGATAATGACATGGTCGACGCCGCGAGAGAGCAAGAGATCGTGTCGTCTCGTGCCCTGCATTACTCAGACACCTGATGTAGGGCGCAGCGCCATTCAGTGGCGATTGTGGAAACAGAATGTTGAATGAGTGCTCATAGTGAAATATATGTATACGCACAACACCGACATTCCCCGCTTCAGAATGGGCATTTCCCCTGACAAATACATTTTTCATGCAATTACTTAATCAATTCAATTAGCAAAACATTTTAAGCTAAATCTCTCTCTACGTATATTCAACTTATGGAATGAAAACGAGTTAGTCGATACACCGGCTGGCATATCTCCCCAAGGAATATGCATTAGTTGCATTTCTCCCTTCTTCATCACATCTCTGTTAAACTGATGTCTCGGGTCGATGTGCTCCGTCCTCCTGTGAAACACGGGACTATTTGCAAGTTCTACAGCTCCTCGATTGTCATCATACATGGTCACCTCCGCCATATCGTTGAAACTCAGCTCCTTACGGAATGTCCGCAATTAGATCGCCTCCTTGACTGCCTCCGATAACGCCATCGTACTCCTCCTCTGTCGATGACATCGCAGAGGTTCTCTGCTATCTGGACTCTCAGCTAATGGCTGCGCCTCCAAGCAGGAATGCTTATCCGGTGATGGGACGGCGGTCCATGCTGAATGAGGCCCAATCAGCATCCACATAGGTCTTCAGGGACTGGTTAGACTCAAAATGAGAGACAAAAATTAGACGCTCTATGTAAATGACGGAACACCCTTTTTGCCGATCCCTAATTCTGTTTGTCGCTGAAGTAAGTCAACTAACTGCGTGAGATATATCTGGTCTTGGTCCTATGGCAGGGTACTATTAATTTCAAAAGTATATAGATATCTACCAGCCCCATTTTGCGAGCTTGATTGAATGGGGCCGGGTTGGAAAAACTTGGGTATTTGGCACCAGTGGCTGGCTACGGCCACGGTTGGAATAGTTTTACGCCCACGAGAGACGACGAGGAAGGGTGAGGACTATCTGGCTGTTGCAACTGGAGTGAAATTCACTCCAGAGTAAACGACCCAGTGGAAGGAATGCCCTGAAAAAACTCATGTCCACTCATCGGAGCCGGTTGGAATATTTTCCATCTGGCTCCGTCTTGACTTTTCATCTCGCTGTATTTTCAAATTAGGAACTACCATTTTTTGCTCATGAAGAACTGGCACAATAGCCGCTTGGTAAAGTCCACGGTCCATAAGCCAAGAATAATGGCGGTGGAGTCCAAATTTCCATAGCAGCACGTTTTTTTTTACTACATAGAGTTTTATGTGGAGAGGTTGTATGAGAACCCCAAAGTTGCATTCGATACATCAATGCAATGGCTTAGTTTTCACAAGGGATAAAACTAGTTTTGCAGTTACTTATTTACAATTTCATTTGCATTAACGAGGAATCACTCCTCGGCCGCACTTTGTTCTCAACTGATGATAATCGCTCAAAGGAATTAAGCATTCAAACGGCTGTGGTTACATTTCTTTGGTGTTGTAATGAATTACTGGAAAATCACCATTGAGTTAACTCCCCGCCTACTGGATTATTTTCCCTTGAAAGCCACCATCGCTTTCCATACTTGCTTATTTTGTAACAACTTGAGTTATCAAATTGATAGTTGAATTAAAACAAAGAAGGTCTCCAAAAGCCGTAAACAATGGTCACCCTTCGTAAGAAAACACCAAACTTACTGTGTTGGTATGCTGGGAAACCACATCAGTGACAATCCACAGCCTGTCTACCAAGAGTATCCCCCTGTGATGGTTTACGGGAATGTTACTTCCTCGCCAGGGACCAACACAGACGCACACGCATTGGGCAGTGGAATTTATGGACTTCAGTTAGGCAATACATTCTTGGTAGAGTGGGATTGGTTACACAGAGTTTAAACTTCAATTTATTATCAACAAGAACAGTGCAGTCTTTTAGGACGAATTTGAGCTGCGAAGTCAGTTTATTAATTGGGATCTTATTAACTTCAGTATAAGGCCCGTTAGACAGTAAGATATTGACTCATTAATTAGCCCTGTGAAAGATCTTAGGTTACGACCCAAGTATGCTTTGTGGTGTCCCATTAGCCCTTGCAAAGAATCCTATTTGGGTTGTGTGGGTGCGTCTGTGTTGGTCCCTGGCGAGGTGGTAGCATTCCCGTAAACCATCACGGAGGTATTCTTGGTATATAGACTGTGGTTGGTCACTGCTGTGGTTTCCCAGCATACCAATCCAGTAAGTTTGGTGTTTTCTGACGAAGGATGCCAATGGTTTACGGCTTTTGGAGACCTTCTTTGTTTTAATGTAAATATTTAGCTTATTTAATGTAAATATTGAGCTCACCTCATCATTGTGATGGCTTTCCAAATTGATAGTAGTCTTATTAAATTGTTATATCAACACGTATTTATGCTCCATGTTATCTAAAGATTATGAATTACTTATATAAAAAGCATAGTTTCTCTGTCCTTCTGTTTAGCACTCTATCGGTGGGTCTGTATGTTGTCCATCCGTAAATTGCGCTTTCCCATAAGGATAGAAATAGTTTTGGTAATAAGCGGACAAAAATGCCAGACAAAATTAAATTTTATAGAAATTCATGCAATTTTATAGTATATTTGTTTTCCTGTTGAATTCCTGATATTTGGAAAAATTCGTGAAATTGCTCGGTATTACACGTTATTGGTGATTACTCCCCTTGATGACCAACAGTATTGTTGAAGCCGTTGAAGTTATTTGAATTTTGAGGCTATAAGAGATAAAGGCCGATAACGTATTCAGTGGGAAAGTTAAGTAGCTTTTATGATAAGGTAAGTATTTTGAAAGAGAGAACGCTTCTGATATGGAGATATAGGATTTCGATGGACGAAAGATTAACGGTCAACCATTTGGACGTTAGTTTTTTTGGGTAGAGAGTATTTTATATGGAGTTACGGACGACCCGGGGTTGTACAATGTGGACTGGCCACTTAAAGTCATCATTGGTCTTTCAATCCTAAGATTGGTGGACTGCAGCTTTCCACCCGTCATAAAAGTGGGCTGGTAGGTGTATACATATTTTTGAAAGTATATTTATGCACCTACAAGTTCTGTGTATGGTTTCCTGTCCTGTCTAACTGCAACCACGCCTTCGGTTTTCCATTTCTTCCGGACCTCCAGTGGATTCTTCAATGGATTGTAATTCTCCATACAGAACTTAGTAGAGTCCCCAGATAACTTTTTTGTGATAATGTTAATCCACCATCAGACTGAGTGATTTCCATGCCAAATAGACAGAAACGGGCAGTGTCTAGGCCTCTTACGCTTTATTTCTTCATTAAGAACGCCATTTAGCTCAGCATTAGTTATTTCTAAGTGTTACACGTCAATTGCCTTCTCTTTGTAAGGCATACTGTACTGGTATCCCAACTGCATTCGCAATAACCAGATCACAGTATTACACTTCATCCTTATCGTTATCTACAGTCTCATCCACTTTTTCCCCAGCGAGTGTGTTCTTTTGATCACTCGAGGTTTGGTTATGATACTGCGTTCTAAGACGGCCTAAGTTCTACCAGTATGCACTTATTCAACTCTCTCAGGAACTGTCCAACTTGGTCCCATACTCAACTGTGTCCCATCCTGAATTTGTCTCCAATTCAAATATCCTACATTACATTACTTGTTTCTGAGGAAATAATATCTCCTTGTCCCCACAAACACAAACCTATCTATAAACTTGACATCTCTAGATATCAAAACTTTTCTATCTCTAGGAATTCAAATGCGATATGCCTTTGCCTGTTCTGTAAAACCAACGAAAGTTTCTAGAACCCTGCGTTCGAAAAACTTACTTTTACTTGAACACTTATTGAAAAATGTGCCTGATGACCAATAATTTCAAGATGCTTTAAATTAGGGATTCTCCAGCCCATTTCTCACATGGGGTAAGGACACATAACTTCTGGAAGGACATCTATTCCTCAAATAATTTGCTGTTTATTCTGCTTTAATCCACAAACTTGGAGCAATATTCGATTGCAACATCACACATATAGCCATCTCAACTAGTGATCTGTTTTTACGTTCTGCAACATCGTTTGTTTTGTGTTGTGTAGGGTGCTGTCAAGCGCCTTATAATTCTATCACGTTCAAATTAGGCATCGAATTCGTTGCTAAGAAACTCATGACTGTTTTCTGACTGAATATTCGTTATAATTTCTGCTCTCACTTGGTTCTCCACCAAAGCTTTAAACTCTTTGAAACCAACAAAGACTTCACTTTTCCTCGTCAGAAATCGAGCTTCAGTCCATCTACTGTGATAGTCAATAAACGTAATGAAATATCGTGCACCACCGTTAGAATTCTTGCGCATATGGCCACAAATGTCGGTTGAATTACTTCAAGGGCGTTCGATAAACTTTCTATTCTATAGCTAAAAGGATTTCTCGTTAATTTTCCTTGCAAACAGACAACACAAGTACGGCAAGTTATGTTGCTTCAAACCATAACACCTTTACCTCAATGTCTTTTCACTATTTCTATTACGTCCCGAGTGTCCTAATCAACTATTCCGAAGCTCCAAATTAGATTTCTTGTCAATCACTGTTTTAGCATGATTTAAACCACGAAGGACTATATATAAATCATCAACTCCTCGGGCTATCATTTTAATTTTCATACCATCGCACACTATAACAGCTTTCCGTTTGAAAATAACAATTTGGCCCTTATCGGTTATTTTTTGAGAAATACGAGAGGTTTTCTTTCAAGATCTGCACGCACAAATGGTTTATTAGTTCAAAATTATAAATCTGCTTTCCACATTTAGTAGATAATTTAGCCATGCCCTTTCCCTTCACAATAACGTAAGATCCATTTGCTAAACAAACTTTGTCAGTAGGTGACTCGTGAAGTCAGATGAAGTACACAAATGTGAAGTTCAAACACTATCGAGACACCAATAATCACTAGAAGTGTTTTGGATTGCTTTGAGAGCAGTTCCTATAGCAAGTTTATCTGTAAAAAGGTAGTCAGAAGACTCTCCTTCTTCAAATTTGTTCTCTTCATGCACCCATCTACAGTCCGCGTCGTATGGACCAATCTTCTCACACCTACGGCATCGGAACGGTAACCTCTTCCGCGTCCGGGGTGGATCGGCATAGTTAGAGTAACAGCAGCAGTCCTCTTTGGTCGTTTCTTCATGATTCGCACGTTCAGGATACGAGCCGTTGCTCCGCCCGTGTGATTCTGCATTCGCGACTCCGAATCCTCGATGATCTTTACCTTCAGGATATCAGGATCGGGAAGGCACATATCCTCACTTCCACTTCGCCCAATTTATTCTCTTGCATCTTTTTCATGGGTCATGTCTCGCTACCGTATATTAAGGCTGGTCTCATCACTATTTAAAAATCCTACCCTTTTTCATTCTTTCGATCCGCTTATCACATAACATCCCGGTTGTCAACCTCCAGTTCATCCACCCTGATTGAGTCCTATGGTTAGTCTTCCTATCGAGATCTCCTCCTTCAGTGATTTACGACCAAAGGTACTTTATGTCCTATATTCTTGTCTACTTTACTCCCTGTTATCTCACCTCCCCTACTTTACCTTTTCCATCAAACTACAGGTCTTCAGTCAAGTCAGAAAGTCTTCTTTGACTTTCCATCTTTGTTTTTGGCGGGCTCTTATACACCCGGATGCCCTTCCAGACGCCAACAATTTCAATTTATTCGGGCTTGGGACCGTCACTGAGTATTGCAAGATTCCTCCTACGGTGGCTGGCTTCTTCATTCCTTAATGTGACTCCTTTACACTTTGCCTGATACGTCTTAGCCTATTCCTTCCTTTTCCATCTTTTCCTTGTAGTTTCTTCGCTCAAGTACGATTTGAATGGACTTTTTTGTCGCAAAATACATCCAATGGTATTATCACGTCTTCTGCTCAGAGTTTTCACCACGCATATTTCTCTCAAACTCCTAATGTAGAACTTCTTCACAAGTGATTCTCTTCTACTACGCAATCTTATTTATTTATCAATAACATCGCACTCTCGTTATGTTTTTAAAGGATTCAATGACATTGTAATAATTTTATTCTAGCTGCTATAATTTCTACCTTTCTCAAATGTATTGAGTTAAAATAATTAAGGTTCCTGTTTGTTACTAGAACACCTAATTTATATGCCTTGATGAACAACTTTTATTTGCTTTGATCCGCTGTGCATGAATACCGACTCAGATGGAAGTAGTTAGAGAAAAATCTCCTCCGAAATGCTGAATGCATATTTTTGAGATAGCGGAAATATTTTACTGTATGTGAGTTTGCAGGTGACAGATAGTCATTAATAATTCGAATTTGTGGCACTTCAAGTGATTTTTTGACGGGTATTGCTGCTAGGAATTAGCCCCAAATTTATGGGAAATTCTCAAGATTTAATTTTAGCGCGGATTTCGTGATTCATTCTGGGGATGGAGGGGGGTGAGTGGCAGGAGGGGAAAGAGGAGAGGGGTGTGAGGCGACATGGGATGTAGCGCCATCGGTACTTTTCGAGCTGGTGTGGGTGTTTATTGGAAATCCTGGCTCCATTGGTCTCCTTCCTTCCTCGGCCTCTCTCCTCTCTTTCTCTCGTTGATTGATTCGCCATTCCATTCCCTTTCGCCTTCGATGCCTCGATTATTGCTTTCTCAACTCCAGACGTCGACATCAAACCACGCTCTCGCCGCTTACCGCGTCATTTGCGTATTCACTGGCCGCGCTGCCGCCTCGCCGAATCGCCTCCGTCAAAGCCTTTCATACGCGCAACGCACTTGCTTTTTCCTCTGAATGGGAGGAATATATTCGCGAAGCCCCTCTGGACCCTGGAGCGGGGGGCGAGAGAGGTGCCTAACAAACTACCCACTCCGAAACTCATATCTGTTCCCTCTTCTCGGCGTCTCATATCTCCTACACCTGCATCCCCAATTGATCCGTTATCCTGGTGTCTTAGGATCCTTTCATCTTGTTTCTCCGTGGAATAGAAAAAAACTGTTTCATTCTATGACTTATCAGTCTTTAGATCCTTTGTATACCAAGGTTTATTTGTTACAATTGATTATTGAAATGATTATTTCAACCTCTGTAGTGTTGGCTAATTATGTGGTACAAAAAACTAAAAAATATCCAACTGATTTTAAAGGCCACTAGGCGACAGATAATTGTTCTCATACTTCGCCAATATAATTTCAAAATCTCACTCATTTAAAATAATTTAATTATCCATAGGCTTATTGTTTTCTTTCAACTTACAATTTATATGTATATGTTATATTTTTTGCTAATATAAAGAAGTAGTCTGAGGTGATTCATAATAATGCAGAGAATTTTAATAAATCTTAGATTTTTTAATTCTGCGGAATAATGTTGGTCAACTATCAATTTGGAATCCTCCGCCATTCACCCGGGCACCACCCACCACCGTCTTGAGCACTATGTAAAAGGTCTTAACCAATAAATTCTTTCGTGTATATTCCTAATAGTTTTATGTAGATCTTAAACTTCCATTTCCTAACTATCTCATGTATGCACGTCTCATAACAAATGTGGATTTAACTTCCTTTTAGACTTTCAGTTTAATGTTTTCTGTTGTGCATCATGATTGCATACATGTTGCAGTTTTAAATGGTGGTGGTAAAATTACTTACTTATGTCGCTCGTTCACAGCCAATAAGTCCCAAAAAGGCTCTCCCACTTGCTCTGACTCCTAATAAATTTTTTATGTTCTACGTTTAAATATTCCTTAATAAACGCTCCATCCGAATGTGGAACTGTGGCTTGCATTCTCCTTAATATCATCGCGCCTCACAACGCGATTATTTTACTTTCATGGCGTTTAAAGTAACTTCGATTGTAACAAATTCAATCTTTTGTCCTTAAATTTAAAGTAAAAGTAATATGATGAAAATTTAATTATTTTTTTCCAAATACATCCACCAGATATTTCTGTTTTAATACCTCCGATCCTTCGACAGCTTTCCCCTGAAACATCTCCCCATTTCCCGGTGTTGAGCTTGGATAAGCGATTAGCGCTCCTACTTTCATGCATATATGTTTATTATGTTTTAATCCTCTCCACTCGGTAAACATTAGGTCACCAGACTCGAATCTACTCCTTGTGGCGAGCGCTTCTGTTCAGTTCCGAAAGCAGGCAAGACGTGAAATATTCATCGATTTCGCATTTTCCGGTTTCGAGTTAACATTCCGTGACGCATTTTGCTCAAGCTGTTAATGAGATTAGGTGGGATATGGAAATATTCTTTCTCTGTTACATTCTTTTCTTGGATTAATATAGTAATAGGCTTTAAACTGTTTTGTATACCTAATATTAGGCATACTTCCCGCGGGTTAAAACGGAATGGCAACACATAGAATGTGAAGATTAAATAAATTGATTTTGAGCTCACCTTAATTTTGTTAAAAACATTTATTGAGAGTTTTTCTTGATTTTCACCAAAGCGTACTAAAAGCAATGAAACAGGATAAAATTATGGAAATCGCCATCTTAAAGTCGATAAGATAATATGCATTTGACGGATCTTACTAAAACCGTGAAAGTTAAAAGTTAACCCTTTACCTAAACTTCTCATTGGCGTAATTCACATTTATTTCAACGTATTAGCCTTTTCCCACGTTCCTTTTGGCATTCTTAGACCGACATATTCAGAGTTACAATTTTTTAAACGCGTGCGACCGGAATTTCCGATCATTTGCTGGAGAGTCACATTTTTTTCGTACGTGAGCCATAGTGGGCGCATTCTTCCTCTACAATTCGAAGCTGAAAGTCGACTACGAGCAGGTTTGACGCTGCTACGAAAATGTTTTCACTCGAAATTATTTTGTTTTTACTGCTGATCTAAGAAAAACGTCAGCACTTAGCACGAGATTTATCTCTTTCAGAATGGAATATAGTTAATTTATGATTCATATTATGTCTTTGGCATTATTTATATTACCATGAGAAGGTCAGGATGTTCTTTCCCTGCTGTAATGCTATCCATAGTATTGATTTTGTTTATCTCCAATGTATTCACTCATTGGTGATATCGAAGCACTTGCCTACTTAAAAAATGTGAACTTTCAACTAGTCAAATCTTTTCATATCAAGCAATAAGTATAGCAAAACTTGGAAAAATAAAACAATTATTGAAACGTGAAGTAATGAAGGCCATATGATTATCTGCTTCCTTAAGATTACCTTCTTAGTAAAATAGGAAATACCAAACGCTTTAACATTCTCAGAGTATGAGGAAGCAGAATATATGTTATTCATTCATAGGTATATATTTTTGAAAAGGCCTCGTATAGAATTGTGCCATTTTAAAGTGATACGTTCAACAGGAAAAAAGAACACACACGCAAAAGCATTAACAAATTAACAAAAGCAAATTAGCAAATTAGCAAAAGAAATTAACAAAAATATCCCATAATGAGGATAAAGTAAAAATTACTTTGTTTCCAAATAAGACATGTTTTGATTAGGCAAGCCTTTGGAAGACGAGATGAATGGATCGACGTCGTCAGTCGGAGAATTTGGAAGAGAATGGAGGCAAAAAATAAGGGAGCGCTCGAGGAGTCTCGGTGGGTGGATCGAGTGGGTATTCTGACATTTATGAAATAAACAAGGTCAGGGCAGTCATTTTTTGAGCTCAGAGAGCTATGGATGAGTTTAAGACAAATTTTAAGGAAGTTATTCTTTGAAATAAGAGACGGAGAGCGAAGACAAAGCAGCATTGAAGAATAGGTCGCATGAATGAGGGACTCAGTTTTTAACAATAATTGTTAAGAAATGAGTGATATGCTGCCTAGATTTGGAGTCAATTGGGGCTAACAACCACTATGTAGGGGATTGATAAGAGAAAATAGGAAGAAGAGTAAATGTGAAATAGGGCTGCAATGCTCTAGGATATTTAATACTTGTGAAACTGTAAAGTAGGCCTAACGGGGACATACTTTTAGTTTTGATGGCCTAAATGTAGCCGGCATAGAAGAGTTTCTGCTCCGTTATTATACCATGCTCTTTGAATGATGAAACCCTTTTCATTGGGATGAAATTGTTAGTGTAGTTGAAATGCATTGGGGATTTCCAACAAGCAATTAAACATAGCATTGAGGAATTTACATATTCTGTGAAAAATTAATCAATTCGAAGTGAATAAATCAATAAAATAGCTATGCATCGTAATTGACTAAAATAAAACAATTCATCAATTCAAGTCGTTTTAATGCGACAGTTAAAAAGGGTAACTTGCACCCGGGTGTTATACTCGGAAAATCTCAGGCGTTTGGACATGAACGGTATCTGAAAAAAATTTCATTTAAACACGCAAGCACTACACAATCAAAACATATGCAGTCATAAATTTAAAAGAGTGATTGCACACTGGCCTGAATTTTCCATTGCAAAATATGCATTAAAAGACTAATTCTGAAAATTATGACAGCTCTAATGGCCAGGGTATCCATTTTTTTCTGGCCCAGCACCTTCGTCCTTCCAGCCTAGATTGAATCTGCCGAAAGCTTAAGCCCACGCCCTCATCAGGAGAGCAGGGCTCACATCAAGATGGGGATGACGCAGAGGGCCCTTTTTAGCCCTCTTAGTAGTTCGCCATAAATTCTCACTAGGAAGGAATGAATGAAAAGCAATTTCACTACAATCATTCCACGAAGAGAGTATTTTATAAATAGGTAAATTTTCTGAGGCAAGATACATGCAAGAGAAGATTATGCTAAAAAAATATGCCGCATCGATACTTTGCCAATGCTGCCATTGTCTGATCATTGCCCTCGTTCCAGGCTTGATTTCGAGGGAGTGATAATTGACGCACGTAGTTCACGTACTTCGGCATGAGTCGCGAGCGCTCTCTGTTCGCTCAACGGATCATTTCGTAAACAACTCTCGGCTTCTACTCGTCCAGTCGCAAATGGTCTCTCTCTCTCTCTGCACCTATTTAATTGCTCGTTTGTTTGCGGGCGTCCGCGTAAGCGATTGCTTATGTTTATAGTTCGATACATTCCTCATTCCACGGACATCTTCACGCTGTTTCTTCGTACGTCTACAGTCTTCTGTTTAATTCGTTTCTCAAAGTTTGTCATTACATTTACTGTCCTATGTCGTACTCGTCGACATGCAGTGGAGAAGGTGTGATTAATGAAATGAAAGTAACGTGCAACTCGATGTTAAAATTATATTTAACATTTAATTAATTGAGTAGAGTAGGTTTTTAGTATTTTTTGTGAGAAGGTGGACACGAATTGAGACCGAATTCCCCTTAACTTTTCCCTAGACCCAAGAAAGTCGACTACATTTACACCTGTAGAACAAGGTGCCTTAATTCCCTACCGAATCCATGAAGACTTGAAAAAATGCACTGCCAGTATTCCGGTGCCAATTCAGGGGAACTATGAATGTACCATTTCGTCCTCCATCTTCTCACCGGCGCCGTACGGACTACTCCAGCTGACGGCTATTTCAATCTCCTTGAATTAGAAGGAAACATTATTTAGCAAAGTTAGATATTCATGATAAATGGCGTGGCTGATGCAAACGGCTGTCAAAGTGGAATGCTGAGTATGGATACGACTGACAGTGGGGAGTGAACTGCATTTTGTACAAATAAATATCCATATGGTTCCTTGAAACGACCTCTTCATTTTAAATTTACTACATTAAATTCCTGGAGATATTGGTCCAAAATTAATAATTAACTTCATTCCTCTTTCAATGACGTTACGCATATTTATATATATATTTATCCAGAGCTCAGAGAGTGTTCCTTCTGATTTTTAATTGTATAGTTTGTTTTTTAGTAAAGGCAACCAACATCTTATTTTTTTAATCAAAAGAAACTCTCTCTGAGCCTCGATGAAGAATGACCAAATGTGCGCAACGTCGGCGGAGAAGAAATGAAGCAGATTTTTAATAGTAGATCTCGGTCTCCAGGAGACATTGTTAATTATGTGAATATACATAAATAATAACGTTGAATATTATTATTTTTAAAAGAAATTTTTATGTAAAAATGTCAAATGTAAAATTACAATTGAGTTATTAATTTTTCTTCATAACCGCCATTTTATACACCAGTTGCTGTTGGTGCGTGGTGGCTCTGAAATGGAATATGGAATCACTAAATTCTGTTTTATCTGCGCACTCGAAGACACGTGACCACGGACTCTTTCTCCCTCCCTCCCTCTCTTTTTATATCCACCCATTAGAGTCGCTGGCCTTTTCTTCCACCTCCTCCCCCGTTCATAAGGCGTGTACCACTCCAAAACTTATCATTCACGACATCTTAAATTCAACGGTAGGGGATTATTTTAAATAAGAAATGAGGATTGTCGTCCCGGCATCGAGGACTCTCTGCAATTGCTTGAGAATCTTCTCTCTAAGCGTAGTTGAGACCATATTCGAGTTCTGTTTCAATTTCAGCAGCTGTAGTATGAAGTAATTATCGCAATGATAATGGTGTAATTTCATTCCCTTATAAGTCTGGAATTCTCAACTAGAAATTAGTTGGGATTAGCTAATTTTAAAATTATGTCTCTCTGGAGTAAGTACACGTACCATTTCACATTTTGAAACTGCCCGTGTTTTTTGGGTCAAACATCTCGAGAGGTTGAGCGGTGTGGGGTTGATGTTTGGGTGTCTTTGGAAGGGTGAGGTGCTTTTTATTTTATTAAACCAAATTCATCGATTTCTTGGTGAAATGATACTTCGCTCGGACTTCCACTATTTCTTCCTTCCCTGGTTCGTTAACGATCTTTTATTTCGAAAACCATCCGCTAGAAGTTATTCAAGTGATTCTGGGGTCTTTGGCCAGCTGAAAGGACGCGTGAAATCGCCCATTTCATCGCCTCTTCCATCGCACGCCCGAATTCCACCGTGCCTCCCCCTATCCTAACCCCTCCCCCTCCTCCTCCCTCCCCTCCACCTCCCACCTCCTCCAGCCGTATCGCTATCCCCCTTTTCACTTCCAATCGCGCCGCAAATAGGCCTCCTAACCAATCGCTTTCCGAACACCTTCGGGCGCCTCATCATTGCGTCATCAGTGGGATGAGGCTCTCGCGGGACTGGCTGCGCTGGGGTCAGGGGTCACGACCCTTTCTCACCCACACGGCTTGCCAGTTCCCTAATTGTCTGTTGACCCTGAAAAATCATCACATTCATGATAGGCGATTTAAATAAAAAACTAATTCCGGCATTCTCATGAAATGTCGATACTATTACAGTGAAGGTTCTTGTTCCCGAAGGAAGGATCTTGGGGATGTGCATTGCGTAATGCACTCTACATCTGATACTTGTAACCTTCGATGTCTGTATCAAATGTTATCAACAAATGAAATATGGCACGGTACCGCAGAGTATTTTTCTATGGTATATATTATATCTTTATAAGTACGCTATTATGTCATTCGATTCTATTTCGTCAATCTAATTTTCCTCTGTCTTATGATGTATATTTAATTTTTGTGGGAAAAGACCCCTTTATAGCTTTTTCTTGTTCCTTGGTATTTTTTTATCTTTTTAAATCCAACGTCCGGCCAAATTTTTTTGTTGTAAAAACTTCCCGATGTTTAGGTAAATAAGTTATTTGCCAAATTATTTTGGAAAATCCGTTTGAATTATGGTGATGAAATTTTCAAGTGCTGGACGCTAACTTGGCAAGATATTTTAGGCCAAAAGTCAGGAATATAAAGTGTTTAAATTCAGACCTGTAACTACTGACAGGAAGTCGTAACAAATAAGATGTGATTCGTTCCTGATATGGAATTATTTTCTAAGACACAGAGACCTCTGAGATTTTTATCGAGTATCTTACCTGCAACATTAAAATGAAATTAAACTTATGCTACGAAATTAAAACGTATGGGAAAGTTGAATTGCATTTATCATGAGATGCTATCTTTTGGAAATCAAAGAGATCGGCAGACTTTACTTAACATCATCGTTCACATTATCACATGCATCATAACGATAGGGTCTTGAATATTGACAATCTTACTTAATGTATTAAAATCTAGTGGTGTCTGTCCGTCTGTCTGTTACTCAATCACTCATAAACCACTGAATCGATTGAAACAAAATTTGGCAGGAAGATACTTGATATGTCTGGTTCACGCATAGGCTATAGAACAAGGGCCTTGGAACCCTAGAATGCCCTCAATTGGGCCCTTTTATCGCCAAAAATTGGCCCTGGAAGATAATTCTAGCCTGTGCTAGAAACGCGTAAAATATACCTATTCTGAATGTACAACAATCATGGGGTCGTTAGTCACGCTGGGGCCCTAGAGGGCCCAATGTTCCAAAAGAGTGCTTTCTGAAAAGCCTCATAAGTATTGAACGAGTGAACCGATTTTAGTGAAATTTTCACACATGGGATTAGTAAAGCTTTCTTAAGGAAATTGAGACTATAGGAAAGGCCCCTGGGTCCCAAAGGCAGCGTATTGGGCCGTCTGGTGTCTTATGTGTTTGAAAAACTCAAGTCTAAACATTTTGGTTCAAGTGCAGAGGTTTCTCTTTTTGCATATTTTAATTAGTTCTATTAAAGATAGAAGGCTATGGTTTTCACCATTAGATGAATACAAGATTGCAGTTTCTTATTTTTTCATTCAATTTTCTTATACGAATAAAATTTCCCTAGAAATTGCGTTTTTCATGTCAAAATTATGAACTTTACTTCTGTCAACAATAGGATATTTCCTTGGTAACCGTGAAATTAGTATTAGCCTTGGAAGGGAAATAGGGCTTTACAATGATGGCTGGATTTTATATTTAGAGATATACATATACAGTGGAAATCTAGGCCGTATACTAAAATTTTGCTGATTACGATATTTTCAGGGATATTTTTGCCTAAAATTGGCAAAATTCATTTCAAGTGGACTAATTTAAGTTGGACCCATGTAAAACAGGGGAATGCCACGATGTTATATTAATGCGGAAAGCCTCTGGAATGCAAATGGCCTGTAGTTCAGTTTCCATATGCTACTGCAAAAGAATGTCGAAACTCGGTAAACATAGTGTAATGCGGTTTTCATCTACTGCATTAAAAAAATATAACTAAAATTAAGCTGAGAAAATCAGGAGAATGCCACGATGTTATATTAATGCAACTAGCCTGTGGAATGCTAATGGTCTGAAGTTTAATTTCTATATGTTACAACAAAAGAATATCGAAACTCGGTAAGCATGCGGTTTTAATCTGCTGAATTAAAAAATAAAAATATAATTGTAGCTGATTTGCCTAGAAAAAAAATGCACCTCACGAGCGACTCCAACATACAAACAATATGCCCTGTCTTTCTTTCATCCCCCGTTGAATTCAACGGGTACCTTTGCTAGTAATAACAAGTATGTTTCAATCCACAGGTTTTTTACTGGTGCTACTAATTACCAGTAAAAACTCTTTGGATTGAAACATGGTTGCTATTGTCACTGTTCATGATGGACTTCCACAAGATTACGCCGGAAAGGATTGAAATCACAATAGATACTTCTTTCGATTAATTTATATCGACTTACTTAAAGATTAATTTTCATCGAAATGATGTAAAATTGTGAGGTCCTTCAAGAAGGTCAGTAATATTAAACTATTCATAAATTCTGAAGTGTCTGACTCAAATTCCTAATATTCTGGCGGTTCAAATAATATCCAAATGGTTTATATGGCTTTTGATTCATTCCTCGAGAGATACAATATTAAACATGATGATACGGAAACAGGTGGCAGTGAGGAAGAAAGAAGTATTTTTATAATCAGTCATTTCCTAGCTCTCTTCCGTATTTAGAAATACCAGACCCTCGTCCAAAACCTCGTGCATTAAAAGAAGTCGTCCATGAACGTTGCCTGCAAAAAACGTCGATTCATTTTTCGTTTCCCGTTGTCGGGCGTCCTTTTGAAGAAGAGGTATTACTGGATTTTAGAAATAAATCCTTGCGACTTTGGTCCCCGGAGACGAGATGATGACGAGAGACTCCACATCTCTGTCCCCTCCCCCCTCTTCCCGCACCCGACTACACACTCCTCCCTCCACTCCCCCACCCCTCCTCCACTCCCGCGACGCACCCGGATATTCCCCGGGGCGAGTGGGTGACGCCCCCCTTTCCAGTCCCCACTCCTCCATTTGCCTCCGCGATCCGCTTCAGATCTCCAAACGATCCTCATAATATTACCCTTTCATATTATCACCCATGCATTGTTTTGATCCCCGTCCCTACATCTTAGGATATGAAAAAGCCCCTATAATTTGCTCTTATCGATAGACTTCTTTCGATCCCGAGTACTTTCGGAATCGATACCTATTTTTCACTAATTAACTCGTAATCATACTATGGTGCCCTTTGGTTTTGGATGTCGTAGAACGCCGATTTACCGTGCCAATCGTAGAGGAAAGCTGAATCGGATAACTGAAAGTGACGGATAATCCATTCATGCTCAATTTTGTGGCAGTTGTGGCGTCCGTTTCACCACAAAACTGTCTTAAAGTCTAACGCACAACTTGCACTGAAGTACTCGTTTTCTCCTACCGTTTCCTTTACCTGGCCATCGTTCATCCTATTTACTTCTTCGAAACATTTCACAAACGTAAACCAATATCAGTTGACTGGTGAATTTTTCTCTCGGACGCACAGTGCATTATAGCGTCATTAGCAACCTATGTATGACATTTGCCTTCAGTACAGCTACGTAAAGTATTTTAGTCAATCGGTTGAAGAGAAAGCTGGCTAATTAACACAGAAAGCGTTAATTACTATCAATTAGTGAACTGACTAGATTTATTTTACTCCTCTTCAGAATACTATTCTATGGGAACTTTTTCAGTGAACTATGAAGATAGAATCCTACAGTAACTTATTATTATATGCTGACTCGACTCTTACTGATATCGGGACCCTTGCTTCAAAACTTACTTCATAATGCTATTGCTAATACTAAAATGGAATATACAAATTTTATTCGGTACTCATTATCAGTAATTAATTTATATTTTTAAAGCGATACCACATTCCTATTTACATATTTCTTTGCAACGTTTGAAAATTGCTCTATCAATATTTTGTCAAAACATTTAATAAATTTATCATTTCTTTCACCAATATTTGTCTTTGGTATTAATTATTAAATAATATAATTTGGTTCTGTTGAAGGCTTCCGCGGGGCTTTGATGGAGGTTGATTCCTTCTTTCGGGTTTTCCGCCGCGTTGGTTCATGTTGGGGACGATATTTCGCCGGCTGTCCTGCTGGCTTCACATGGACCTAAGGAAGCCAGCAGGACAGCCGGCGAAATATCGTCCCCAACATGAACCAACGCGGAGGAAAACCCGAAAGAAGGAATCAACCTCCAATATAATTTGGTATAATGTTACCGATTTTTGAAATCTTATATTTGCCCTTTTGCGTATTTATTTTTTATGAACTTATTTATTGACTTTATTTGGGTGGTGTTCTGGAGGATTTTTCCCCACTATTGCATTTCCACATGGATATATTAACTCTGTGTTCGTCCCTAGGGGACTCTGAGCGGGGTTGGGCTGTTTTTGCAGTCACGCCCACCGCATGAGTGGCTACGATGCGTTCGGGTCGTGGGTGCGAGGCAGTTGGTGTGACTTAATGGTGACGGCCTTCCGCATGCGTGATTTCGCCTGTGCCGCGCAGGACGGAATGTTCTAGATGCTCTTCAACAATGTGCCCTCGGCTCTGCCGCGCACACCTATGATGAGGATTACCAGCCTCGCAGAGTGCCTGGCGTAAAGTATCCGGAAATATTTAAGTAAGTTTGAGCAAGATTTTTCCATTGTCATAACAGAGAACATATTCGAATTTTACGTTTTAATTTTTGCAGCTTCAGGAAGGGTGAAGTAAATATTGTAAAATGAATGGTGCAATTATGTGCTTCATATGCCACTGAAACGCTCAGTATTTGATGGAATGCATCTGTATTTGTCCTCAAGGTGACTCGGTTTTCACGCAGTATTTTTAAAATTCAATCACAACGGAAGGTTATTTTTTGTGATTCTAAATAAATTCCCAGTGAGGAATTTATTGTCCAAAAGATGGTCAAAGAACGTTCAGTGAGCACTATTAAAACGAACAAAGATCATTCAAGAGGGACTTGACTAATGAACATTCAAATGGCACTCACAGATAGTGCAAATAATATTCATTGGAATACTTCATAGATTGTTCAGATAGTGTTCAAAGTAGATGAATCGCTCATGAACTGTTTTTGAATGAATAACATATGAACCATATGAAGGAATGTTAGGAAACAGTTCTCATGAAATGGTTTTCATTTGAACTACTTTTGAACAAATATCATTTATTCGGAATTGTTGATGTTTTTAATGTGGGATCCCTTTAAATGCATCAGAGACTTAACCATGTACATTTTTCCAGACTTCTCGCGACTATATAACTAAAAATGCTAGGTTAATTGAGGATTATTCAAGCACCAACTCTATAAATTACTCATTGGGTCCAAAAAGAGAGGCGGTAAATATACAGCCAGGATCATTTTTTTATTTTCTCATAGGTTTTTATTATTTTTGTATTATTTTTGGAATAATCCCGTGTGGTATACGTTGGGATATTCCTAGAATTTAGAATGAATGTTGTCGTTGGACATTTCAAATATAACTGGTTTAAAGAAGTTCTTAAATGTTCAACCAGGGAGATTTATTTAATAATACTTGTGTGGACTGGAAACGAACGATCTATGATCAGTCTAAAATGACTCTTTCACTCTTTAAACAGCCAATGAACGTTCTCTGGTTGTATGCTCAGGATAATTTAGTCGTGGACTACTTTTGAATTAGTTCATGAATGTCTCCTGCATGGTCTCTCCCCCCCACTGGGTTACTGCGGTTATCATATAATTTATTAAAATTATAATTGAGAAAGTATACAAAGTAAACATCTTAATTTCTGACGAAATGTAGTTACCAGAAATTCCTCATTTGTTTTAGTAAAGTCTCTCCAGAAGGCATACGCGTAACATATCCCACGGAAAACGGTTTCTGTTTGTGGACAAATATCTCGAAAATCAGTAAGGTGCTAACATTTAGGTGTTTGTGATAGGGTAATGTATTATTATTATTTGGAATGAGACCACTGACATGGATTTCCAGGAGACATATTTCGCTCGAACTAAATGAATAAGCACGGTTCATTGCACCTGAATACTATTGGTTGGTTGTCAACCACTTGGAGGAAGGCTTAAGCGTTTTATTAACTCCCACCCTCCCCACTTTTATTAACTAGCCCACTATTAACTTTCCATTAACTCCATTCGTAAAAGCCACTTTTCAAACTCTCCCCAATTATACATTTCGGAATCCACTCTTTCTTGAGCTTTTTAACCAAGACAAGTTTTAAGCTTTTCGTTAAAGGGAAAGGGGCATTAGGAGACGCGGTCGTAATCCAACCGAGAGCTGTAATCCTAAATGACATAAAAATATTCCTAAGAAATACACCCTACTAATAATATTGCTCTCTTAATTTGCATAACATATTCCCTTGAAGGGCCCAGGGTTAATATAGATATTGGATCCTAAGTGGTTCACATGTAGAAATGCCGCCCGCTGGTTTGCTGTATCATCAAATACGAAGAGGCCAATGCGTCTCAATTGCTGGATTTTCTTGAACACGAGGGTGATTGATTGAAATTTCGCAAGTATTTTCAATAAGTGTGACTTTCCAATTAATGAAGAAATCTTCATTTTGGATTTCCTGAACAAATTAGTCAGGTTTTTTCGCGGTCAGTGAGGAAGAATCTTAGTCCTTGCTTGGCAGCAGTACGGTGACGAAGATTTCTCCAAATATAAAAATTTCGGTATCTACAAGTTTAAACATTCATTCTTTCTCTCCTGCTGTTTATCAGAGTTTACCTCTACGAGAGGCATTGGTGTACTTTCGAGTGGGCAGATTTTATCTCGCAGTTTATGCAATATTCGAAATGACCTTTAGAATATTTTTTATATTGCATCTAAGACGATCGTCCTTTTTACCAATGTCAGCAGATGTATACAGATAGGATTACTTCTTTAATGGCTTTATGTATTCTCTTAGATTTATTTTGACGATACTATTGCATTATCATAACAGTATATCAACATATTACCATAGCAGCAACATACTAAGCAGAACAAATTTAATATTCCATTGGTATTGAAATTTGTTCCTAAGTATAGCGCCTAGCAAGGAGTGAAAGTGAAATTAGGCAGTAGTATTTGCTTCAGATTCTGCAGTTCAATATAACAACGATGCATTATCATTTTTCTAATTTTCATATCGGCGAGGGTGAGTTATCTTGGCCTTTTGACTCAGCGGTATGAAATATATTTATTTCTTTTGACTTCCTCGCATTCACACCATTGAGATTTTTATCGCCGATTTGTAATGAGAACGTGGTGTCTGAGGAGGATATTCCCTACCCAGAAAGCATGAGTTCCGTAGCTGCCGCTGATTTATAGCTCAAATAGCAAATTTCTTAGTGCAATAGTTTTGATCTATTGGACGCAGTAACCGGTGTTCGTTGGCAAGCTAATGTAGACAGCTATTTCGATTGTGTTATTTTACTTATTACTTCTGAACTTGGATTTAGTAGGGAGTTTGGGAGTTTGGAGGTGCTAAAAACTTTTATTTTTGAGATTTATCGAAAAATGTATTATTACACCGTGTGTACTCTCCTCGTGTTTCGTGTGCCACCCACTTATTTAGGTCCATTCATCAACCTCAAGTGCCATCTTAATATTCAGAATTCTGTCAAAACTTAGGTCTATTAACGGTTATCTTGAAGGCATTATTTTACTGTGACTTTGTATAGAGAATTCAAAGGAAAATTGTGTAGGATAATGAGGAACATGCTACACATATAGTTGAGGCAGGCTACCTATGGTTCGAAAGGCATATCGTTTGGAGGAGGCTGATAAGAGAGGCAGTGCTGAAGAGGTCGCTTGAGAATGGAGAGCGCGTCGGGTGGAAGACGACCAAAAGAGAAGTAAAGAGAAAGTGAAAAGTACGAAAAATGGAAAATCTGAAACCTCCTTCTCCCCTCCTGATAAATTTTTCTTTATGCAGCTTTCAGAACAAATTTATTGCTATATGTGAAAAAATAATAGAAAACGCCTTTATTCTGTGAAAGGCATAACAATCGCTATCACAGGGATTCGCAAAAGAGCTGCGGATAGATTTGCAACTTTAGAACGTTATTTTAAGACTTTTTAGACTAATTTTTTACATGCAGTGATTTTTTTCTCTTTGTTTACTCATTTAATGTTAGGTAATTATAGGCATTTAATTATTTATTTGCATTAATTTTCGTGTACTTAGGGAGCTAATTGATGCACAATTTTTGGTGGCTTCTCCAGCAGATTAAGTCGTGGAGTGGTCGTTTATTAGAATAGCATATGCAATTAGTTAATTTTGCATGAGGAGAACAAATTAGCTCTGATGAGACCATGCGGCATCTTTTGACCTTTAAAACAGTGGTAAAATGTTGAAACGAGGCACGTTGTAATTGGATGAAGAGAGGGAGTGATCCAAACGATCGCGACGAAGTGTGGATGCAATCGCAGGCGTTTCATAAATGCTTTTAAGTAGTTCCATACTTGCTGTCAATCGAAAATAAATGATTAGCATTTTCCCAGTCTGAACAATAAAAAAACTGCACTCCAGCTGCGCTGAATCATTTCCTTCGTGTTATCTAACTCCAATAACTGTCCCGCCGAATTAATAAGCCATCGGTTTTCCTTAAAAGAAGTAGTCACGCAATAAGAGTGGAATCTGTCGATTGAAGTGGAAAATAAGTGAATGAAATAAAAGCGCTTAAAAGCGCTTTAAATTCTCTCTGGTTCTCAATGTGTGTTGCGAAATAATTGGGAAACGAAACGCATTGCTTTGGTCTGCCTTGTGTGTTAAAACGAATGTTTATGAATACGAATGACAATTTGAAATAAATTCCTGGTTAACGCTACACGGAATCATTTTAAGGAGACGCTAAAAGTGTTTTCTTTCCATCATGTGAAAATATATTTTCATTTGTTCATTTTTTGGCATTGAATGTGAAATTCTGCTCATTTCTGGTGCTATAAGCGCAAAAGGCCGCATCCACACTGTTATATCCAGCGAAAAAAAAATAATACATGCCCAGTATACTGGGTTTTTATTCCGTTCTTAATGGCGGACCACACAACAATTCAGAAAAGAACATAAACATAACACATAGAAACAGGTTTTTTGAATACAGCACTCAAACAAATGAACAACGAAATGCATGTATTGCATGTATATACCACATCTCCTCCCCAAGTTATTTCCGTGTCCGTGTTGATCTTCTTTCTCATGGCTGGTCATTTCTGCCCTCTCACTATACTTCATCAAAGTATTCAGCTGGCCAAATGAGTTTAATATATACAGAGTTTAAGAAAAGAACAAAGATTGAAATATCTCCTCACAGAACCAAGCGATTGGGGGGTACGACTACAATGCGAGACCTTCTGAGAGGGGGCTGGGTCTCAAGGGTCTGTGGTGGACCTTGATTCACTTTGTTGCGTACTACCAGAGGGGGGTTGAGGAGCATTTATCACTTCTGGAGATGAAATCTTGCATGGTGCAGTAACGGTATCCCACATTTGCAGTTCATTGCTGAGGTGCTCTCTGTCCTCACCTTTCTCCGGTACTACTGCATGGTTTCCTTTACATATCCTGAGCTGGTCAACTTGTACATCTACATCTACATCTACGTGATACCCTGCGAGCCACCACGAGGGTGTGTGGCAGGGGGTGAAGATCACCAAACATGCACTATTGACATGCAACTAGGATATTTAATGAAGGCATGCTAGATAATGGGGTCACATGCAGCTAGATGGTTAGTATCTACATATAAAGAAAGGGGTTACTGGTTGTTATAATATGCGTCATGCACTACAGACTACTCTAACTATATTTCACCTACCTATCCCTTTGCTACGCTGCCTATTGCTCTCTCTTATAGTACGAGGGAAAAATGACATTTTAAATCTATCGGTACGACATGTACGGCACGTCATGTCTCTCTAATCTTGTTAATATGATCAAACCTAGCATAATACGCAGGGGATCTCAATATATATCTAACGTCATCTGTGAACAACTCTGTTTCGAATTTACTTAAAAGGTTTAACCTAAATTTTAACCTGCGTACTGATAGTAATTCCCAGCCTAGTTCTTCTATTAAGCTCGTAACACTTATACAATTATCATAACGTCCTTTAACAAACCTAGCAGATCTCCTTTGCACGCGCTCTATTTCTTTTATCATACCTTCCTCGTACGGATCCCATATACTAGCGGCATATTCTAAATGAGGCCTGACGAGTGCAAAATAGCTTCTTTCTCGTACTCTCTCATCGCATTTGCCTAGAACCCTTTTTACGAATCCTAATCTACGGTTTGCTACACTAGTTACTTCCCTGATGTGTTTCCCCCATGACATGTCTTCAGTGATGGTGACGCCTAAGTATTTAATTGATTCTACGTTAGATATTTTGTTTTCCTTGATGCAATAATTATTCCGGGGAAAGCCACTCTTTTTCCAAAAATTCATAATCGGGCATTTCTTCAAATTCAATTCTAGTTGCCATCTATCACACCAATCATCAATCGCATCTAAATCCTTAGCTAAAAACTGTCTGTCCTCTTCATTTCTAATTTCCTTATACACTACTGCATCATCGGCAAAAAGACGGAGCTTGTTATTTTTTACTACTGTATTCAAGTCGTTTACGTATAGAAGAAATAAAATTGGGCCTATCACGCTTCCCTGGGGAACACCTGATGTAACTTTCACTTCGCCTGAGCTGACACCATCTAATACCACCCTTTGAACGCGTTCATGTAAGAAGTCTCCTATCCAGCCTACTATATTACTATCTATTCCGTATGATGCTAACTTCGCGAGTAACTTACAGTGGGGAACCTTGTCAAAAGCTTTTCTAAAGTCAAGAAACGCTGCATCTACCTGTACGTTACCTTCTCCGGAAACTAAAATATCGTGAACAAAAAGACCTAATTGAGTTTCGCAAGACCGTCCTTTTCTGAATCCATGCTGGTTTGTTATTAATAAATCCTGGCTGTCGAGGTGTCCCATTATTGATGTAACTATGATATGCTCTATAATTTTACATGATAATGACGTTAATGATATTGGTCTATAATTACATGGCTGTTCCCTATCTCCGCTTTTATAAATTGGGGTCACGTTTGCTATCTTCCAGTCTTTGGGAACCGCGTGTTCTTCGAGGGATTTGTTAAATATTACTTTAAGATACGGAACCATTTCGAGAGCTAATTCTTTATAAACACGAGCTGGAATTTCATCAGGACCTGAGGACTTGTTCGGGCTAATGTTACTTAGTAAGGATACGATTCCGCTACAAGATATATCGATTGGGGGCATTGGTTGTTTAAATTGGTCTGGTATGGTTTCGCGGAAACTATGCATAGATTGATTAAAAACACTCTGAAAAAAGTAATTAAAAAAATTTGCCTTATCTAGACTGGAAGTTACTATTTCGCCTTTATTGGTTTTCAAGGAATTAACCGTTGATTTTTTAGTTCCCTGTACTTCCCTAACATATGACCAAAATGCTTTCGGATTTCCCTCTAGTTGTTCTCCAAGTACTTTTCTCTTGTATTCGCTAAATGCTTTTCTAAGGGCTGTTTTTGCGGCTGCTTTACAAATTTTATAATGTTCCATAGTATTTTTTAGGTCGCTATTAGCTATATTTTTCTTCATTTTTCTTAGTTTCGCGTGGCTAACTCGTTGGCGTTTTAAACATTTTCTAACCTCCGCGTTGTCCCACCTAGGTTCCCTATTCTCGCTCTTATACTTATGAGGTACATATCTGTTGACAAGTGACCGTGTAATTAGGACGAACTCTTTCCATGTATTGTCTGTATCACTGTTTTTGCTAATGTTCACGAATTTTTCAAATGATGTCTTTAAGTCACGCTTAAATCCGTTAAAATCTGCTTTACTAAAAAGGTAAATCTTTCTTTTTAATTTAAAATGTTTTTCAGTATTGAGGGAAAATTTTACGTATACTACCATGTGGTCGCTTATTCCATCGACATTTTCAACTTTAATTACTTTTTCAGGGATGTTTGTGGCAAGTAAATCGAGAACATTTTCCCCTCTATTAGGCAAATTTACTATTTGATGTAGTGCGTGTGATGCGAATAGGTTAAGCAATGACTCGCAGATTTCTTTGTCCCTACCTCCTGACTTATGACTGCATGTTTTCCAATCTATCGATGGTGTATTGAAATCTCCACCTACAATTATCTGTCGTTCGTTACTATGGGAATTAATGGACCTGATCTGTTTCTCGAGTTCTAATACTGAGTGTACATCGGAATGGGGTGGTCTATAGTAGGCACAAACATATATTACTTTCGAATTAGCACATTGAATGGAACACCATACACTTTCTATTATATTATCGGGAATCACTTCTATTTTGCTGACTATTATGTTCTTAACTGCGATAAATACTCCCCCTCCTGGTCGACTCTCTCGATCTCTCCTGTATACCCTAAAATTTACTGGAAAAATTTCACTATCAGCAATATCGCTTGTTAACCAACTTTCAGTTCCTATAATTATGTCAGAATTAGTACTCTCTATAAGGTGATGGAATTCAGGTATCTTGCTTCTTAAACTACGACAATTGACTACCACTACTGAAAACTCCTCTATTTTAATATGTCTGCCTATTGTATTCGTTGGGTTTGTGTTTTCTAAATTATTGGGAGAGTTACAGTTTGGAAATTCATGGGTGTTGTTTTGATTTATATGTTTTTCCTTTTTCTGTGCTTTCTTCCGTCCCGATAAACCTATACTGTGTTGTCTGGTCAACTTGTTATTCTTTCCTATCCTGATGAGTGGCAAGTTATTTAATGGCCCATTATTTGACCTACTCTCTTCCCTAAATATTTCTAATTTATTGTTATCTACTAAGCTTTTCCTAGGCACTAAACTTTGTGTACTCTTTATTATCTGATTTTCCGGAAAAGCACTGATTTCGCCCCCACTAACTGACCTACTCTCTTGCCTACCATCTATGCTAAACTCGCTGGGTATGCTCAAATATCCTGCACGCTACCTTCTGCGATGCCTCATGCGTATAATGTACACCTGAACGATTTAGTGGCACCCGACACGAATTCAGCACCGGCCGGAGATCTAAGAACTCCGCTCCCTCGCTCCCACAGACTTCACGGAGTCTCTGGTTTATGCCTTCCACTCGGCTCCAAACCATCGAACCCCGATCCGTCCTAGGTACCAAGCTGCATATGGTAAGCCTCATATTGCGACTCGACCCTCCGCGAATACGGCGGAACTCGGAGCATAGATCTCTCACAGAGTCTAAAATCTCCTCTGATCCCATATCCACAGCGTCATTGGTCCCAACATGGGCTACCACATCCAACTTAGAGCAGTCCTTGTCCCCGACCGCTGCCTTCATCGCCTTCGTCGCCTGTGGCACCATTCCTCCCGGTATACACCAGGAGGTGACCCGTGCATCTCCTCTCTCCTTGCGGGCCTTTACACGCAGTGGAGCCGCTATACGCCGGACATTTGAACTACCTATCACTAAGATTCCCTCCCTTCCCTCGTCACTCCCTCTCGGCAACCCACCTCCTAGCGCTAGCTCCGATGCCGTAGCCTCCGCCAGAACATCGAACCTATTGCTGACGGGGATCGGCTTAGCCTCCGCTCTTGCCGCTCCCCGTTTTCGGAGGGTGACCCCATGGCTACGCCTTGAGGCCACAATCCATGCGTCCGAAGCAACGGAGGGAGTCTCCTCCGGAGGCACGGAAGTCTGGGGAAGTTCCTCCACCCTCCATCCCGTGACAGTGCCCGAGCTTCCCCGGACCTTGACACGTTTGGAGGGTGTTGGGCCCCCCCCATTCCCCCGCGACCTTCCAGGACTTGCCACCAACCGCTCCACCAGGGCACGGAGCTCGTCCACCGTCCTCTCAAGCCCAGCGATCCGAGCCCCTAAGGACTCGCAATCGGGTGAGCTCCTGAGGAGGTTAAGAGCAGACCTAAAAGGAGTCATCCTAATCTCAAAACCCTTCTTTTAACTCTGAAGACCTAGGAGATAATTTCCTGCAGGGAATGGCTATGGGGCTGACAGCGGGAGGTAACTGACTTTCACTTCTAGGACGCTAAAGATAGGGGAGGAAGGACAGGTGATGTAACGCAAGTGAGGTATGAGGGGTTGAAGCAGTGATGAAACACGCGAGAAAGATCTGTACTTTTGGATTCAACCTAACTAAATGATATAAAATTAAATAAGTGCAAAAGTAGTAACTAAAGAGGCTTTAACTGGCTATATGTATAAATTAGAATATCAGTCGATGGTTTTATAAACGGTCTTAGGTAAAAGTTTTTTTTTTAATAACGTTACATATACTATATATAAAAGGGAGACGGAGAGTAAACTATTTAACGACTAGAGAAAAAAAAACTATCTATCAACAAGAAAATAAATGTAGTTAAATATTCAGTATCCGTAGACTAGACGTAAAACTAAAAGTTCACAAAAAAAAGTTCTAAACTACTAAAGTTAAAACAACTACACAACTAAAATAAACAAAGAGTTTTCAATAACAATGATAAAAAGAATATTATAGACTCGGTAATAAAATATACGTACTTGGTCTCTCAGTAAGAATTAGGTTAAAATTAAGTTCTATTCTAATAAGATTCTCTTACTACCCAAACACCAGAATCATAAACTAACGATATGCAATAACAATTTACGTACAATAGTATGAAAATATACGTGAGGATAAACAACAGAAATAACAAACTACAAAATGAGGATATGATAATAATTTGGCTTCTACTTATCACTACCAGCAAGCACTCTCGACAGACACACTCGGCGCACGAACCGGGATATCACGGCAGTGAAGAGATTCACTCACACACACATCTCTCACTCTTAACTAACACTAATAGAAGACCTACTGTATAACTACAGAATAGGTGAATAACGATACGATATGTGAATAACTAACTAACTAATAAAATAAATAGAATTCACTACGGCTAATATATATTAATATATATAAAGCTACAAAACTGACTGACTGACTGACTGACTGACTGACTGACTGACTGACTGACTGACTGACTGACTGACTGACTGACTGACTGACTCATCAAAATTCCTGGGTATTTCTAAACGAGCTAGGTGGGTGAAATTTTCAGGATAGAGTTGGAGTCATGTGTCGAGTTGGGAAAAAATCGAAAAAGTAAAAAAAGTCGATTAGGCTTCGATTTATCGAAATCGATAGCTTTACATCGGATTATACGGGAAAAACGAAAAATTTCAGTGTAGACCTTTTTTCTTTCGTTCATTAAAATATGAAATAATTAAGTTACAGGACTGATTCTTTCACAAGTATGAGGCTAAATGTTTGAAAAATCTTATTCTTGCAATCGATTTTTTCCTACCTACCGTTAAACTGATATTTTTAAATTTTTAATTGGGATTTTAGTAATTTTTTCACTTTCGTTGCTATGGATTTATTCCATTGTCGCCTAGCCGAGTGTCGACTCAGGTTTGGAACTAAGCTAGGCGGGCCAGTTTCAGGGGAGGGTTATATTTATGTGTTGATTTTGGGTAAAATCGGAAAAGTTAAAAAAGTCGATACGGCTTCGAGATATTGCAATCGATAGCTTAACATATATGAGTTAGGTATCCTAAGTGCATGTAATTTACTCTTCTCTATGCCATTTTTTGCACTGCTAAATACTGGGTATAATTTCTTCAAATTTTTTCTGGCCTCTACCGTAACTTTGATGACCAATTTCCACCAACCAAGCTTCATGATATTGTCGTTTTCATTAAAAAAATATGCAGTCCATGTAGAAGATTGGAAGAGAAAAAAAATTGATTACGAAAATTAGTACATTAAAAATCTCGATTCCGATCGAACTTATATACTAACATTCTTCATGTGAGCTCTAATTAAGTATGCTGTACTGAACTAAACTTTCTTACGTAGAAGAGCGTCTTATATGCCACCAAATGAGGTTAGGATAATCTTTCAGTGGTTCCACGTTCGTTTCGGTATACTGATTATAATATTTAGAAAAGTCGTTAATAACCGGATGACATACAATATAAGTTTAGACTACAACTGTCTGGTATCCATACCTCATGGGGCACGTATTTCATTTTCGAGAATTATACTTTTCTTTGCTTGCATGTAGCACGCAGACTTGAGAGCTTTCATTTTTTCCCTCATTTAAAGAGTATCCTCATCTAACACTCCCCCCCACCCTGCTTGCAAATTGCAAGCACCCATATAGGCATCATTTAATGGACAGGTGCTATTAATACATCGCTGCTAAGTACTGGGTATAATTTCTTCAATTGTTTCCGGGCCTCTACCGTAGCTTTGATGACCAACTTTAACCAACCAATCTTCACGATATTTTAGTTTCCATTCAAAAGCATGTGCAATTCATGTAGAAGATTGAAAAAGAAAAATTGAACATGAAAATTAGCATATTAAAGTTGTCTATTCGGATCGAAGTTCTATTATAATGTTTTCATGTTAGACCTTATTAAGTACCTATGCTGTGCTGAAAGGAATATCTAACGTAGAAAGGCCATCAAATAAAGTTATGTTGAACTTGCAGTGGTTCCACATTCCTTTCATTTCACTGACTATAGTATTTTGAAATGTCCTTAATTACCGGATGAGATATAATATGATTTGTACTAGAACTGTCAGGTATCCTTACCTCATAGACCGTGAAATTCATGTCGAGAATTCCATAATATTTTTCTTTTCCTGCATGTAGCACGCAAACTTGAGAGCTTTCATTGGTTTTGTAAGGATGATGCATTCATTTTTCGTTACTTAAAAGGTATCATAATGTAAAAACCCCCCTTGCTTGCTAACAGCAAGCACCCATTTACTCGTATATATATATAACTGCACTTAGGATCACTTAAGTGACGAATATATAAAAGTTTGCCAGAGGAAGGCAGACGACAAACACAGAAAACAAAAATATGATGAACACACTTACAAAGTTTCTTGATATTTCGGTGCCACTAGCACCTTGGTCGCAAGAGCGAAGACTGAGAAGGAAGGGAGGAAGGGAGGAGTGTCCTCCCTTCCTTCTCAGTCTTCGCTCTTGCGACCAAGGTGCTAGTGGCACCGAAATATCAAGAAACTTTGTAAGTGTGTTCATCATATTTTTGTTTTCTGTGTTTGTCGTCTGCCTTCCTCTGGCAAACTTTTATATATATATATATATATATATATATATATATATATATATATATATATATATATATCACTACACTAAGGTTGAGGCTTCAAGGCACTGAGCAGCAGGTGCACAGCGAGCAGGTAGACAGCCGGGAACCGGATTAGGGAGCGCTCTGAGAACACGTCCGTACCCTTCAAGAGCAGGCGAGAGAATGTACAGTTCTATCCCCAGCATTTGTTTGTACTGAATAGGTCGTGGTACTGACTTTTGGCTTGATTCTTCCCCTTGCATACTTAATAAGTCCACCTCTTGGGTGACGCACTAGCACTTCCTCCATTAAGCTAAAACCAGGGATATTCTGATGCTTAATTAAAGTTCCCCTCGGCCCCTGACAGATACTTGGCTTGAGCAGTGACAGCGAAGTTCGAGGTAGGCATTTCAGCACAAGTGATGCTGGGGATTTACCCGTCTCTGAACAGGGAGTATTTCTGTAGGACATCTGGAAGTTCACTAATTTACTCTCAATGCTGAACCGTGAGTGATTTCCCAATCCCCTATGTAATTGTTTCGTCAGTTCGTCGACGGTCTGTTTCCCCAGGTTATCTTTTATCGTTCTAACCCCTCGTTCAGCGATCCCATTTGAGGCAGGGTGGTAGGGGGGACTCTTAGTGACCTTTATGTCCTTATGACCTGAAGCCCTTAAAAAAATGAATTCAACTCTGCTGATTGAAAAGGTGACCGATTATATGTCACATTTTCTTTAGGGATACCTAAAACTGACATAAAACTACTTAACTTTAATATAGTACTCTGAGCATTTGTGCTGTCTATCACCCAAACTTCCATCCACTTTAAAAAACTGTCCACTAGTATCAGGATACCGTGGCCCTGAAATGACACGAAGTCCAAATGAACGCGTTGCCGCGGAGAATCAGGTTTCGGCCAGGGCATTAGGTACTTCCTCTGTGGGACATTTGCTTGAGTTACTTGACAAATTTCACAGCTTTCAGCAATATTTTCAATATCCTTATCTATGTGTGGCCACCGTACATTTGATCGATCCAATAGTTTCATCTGGACTATTCCTATGTGCTGCTCACGAAGCATCTTCAATACCTGGCTCCTGTGGGTCTGAGGAATAATAACTTCACCAGACCCCAGCCCCCCCCAGCTCAGATACCCATTCGTAACGGTCAGCTCGTTTCGTCGCGTAAAATATGGACGAGTACTTTCCTCACACTTTTGTGGCCAGCCTTCTTGGGTAAACTGGGTAATCCTTTGGAACATCTTGCCCTTGATTGTATGCGCCTTGACATCCAAGCTGTCTATGCTTCTGTCTACTTGGAAAACACACTCTGTATCCTCAGTGGTCTCTGATGGAAAGGGTAAACGAGAGAAAATCCAGTATCGCACAACACCTACTCGGCACAGAAATATCGCAACACAACCTACAACTCATTAAACAAACAGATAATCATTTACTTGACGCTTATGAAAGTTTATACATACAAAAACTCAGAAGAAACCTAGCAAATAGCGACAAAGGGCCGATTTCTTACTCTACATTATTTTCTATTATATACTTAGATATTTCTCCTTCTGTATATTTCATGTAATTTCTCGTTACCCTCATACATCAACTGTCAGTTTAGTTTCAAATTTAAATTTTGGTCGTTATCCCCGTGCTTTACTTCAACGGACGGTTTGTTTTGATATTTAGTTTTCGTTTGTTCCTCACCCCCCTCCCCAACTTCAACTGTCAGTTTGACTCCCCCCCCCTATTACAACGGCCACTTGCGTCCACTCGCCACCCCCCTTTCTCTCTTCCCTCCCCTCCGCCCTACACTTCTCTTCACCACTCTCCCCCCTTCTCCGCTATCCACCAATGCTTTTTCCTCTCTTCAACACCCATTGGTCATTGGTTTCCTTTCTCCCTCCCCCCTTTTGTCCCTTCAGTATTTATTCCAGGCTGTCCTCCCCTTTTGTTCACTTACAATCTCTTGTTGCAAGTGCTTTTCCCTTCAGCTCGCTGAAGAGGGCCACCTTGTGGCCGAAATACGCGTATCCGACGCTCACCCTCGTTTGTCTCTGTGTTTATATTTTGACCACGCTCTTTTCGAGCGATTACTCCCAGAAGTTGGGCCCGTTTGTGTGTGTGAGTGAGTGATTTGAGTGCTTTTGAGTGTGATTGTGGTAATGACCAGGCATCCTTAGTAGGGTCCCATTATCCCTATGAAGGATCTCAGGTTATAACCCAGACATCCTTATAAGGGTCCCACTAGCCCTCGAAAAGGATCCCAACTGGGTTGAGTGTGTCTGTGGTAGTCACTGGCGAGGAGGTAACATTCCCGTAAACCATCACAGGAGACAAACTCTGGTAGAGAGGCTGTGGTTAGTCCCTGCTGTGGAATACCCTTTCCCGCAAACCAACACAGTAAGTGTTGTGTGGTTGCATGTTTGACGAGTGGTGCCATTTTTACGGCTATTGGAGAATCTTTTAATTTTGCTATCTTGAGAGGCCGTAGAGGTCAATTTCCTTTGATTTTATGCCCAAATAGGACTTCAACTGTTGCACGTTTGTAGGACTAGGGCAATCCTCTATTGCCTTCATTTTTCCCTCAGTGGGCCGGATTCCAAATTTATCAACAATATGTCCCAAATATTCAATGCTGGGTTGAAAGAACTTACACTTCTCTAGATTTACCCGGATGCCATATGGATTCAGGCGACCCATTACTGTAATTGTGTTTTTTCTTGACAGTCTGCATGATCCTTACCCGCAATAATCACATAATCAATGTAACAGTGCACCCCTTCCAGCCCTTGTAGCACAGAGTCCATTACAGATTGAAATATACTTGGAGCACTGGAAACCCCATAGGGCAACCGGTGCACTTTGAAGAGGCCGAAGATGGTGTTGACGACCAGTGGGGCCTTGGATTCCTCAGATAATTCCAACTACATGAAAGCCTGTCTCAAGTCAAGGGTAACAAACACCTTTCCGCCCGACGGGTTTGAAAGTATTTCGTCTATCCCAGGTAAAGGATATTTATCTCGCTCAGTTACGATGTTAATGGATGTTTTGTAGTCAATACACAATCTCAAAGCTCCATTTTTCTTGGGCACTACCACTAATGGACTATCCCACTCTGAGTGCCTCATAGGCTGAAAGATACCCGAAACTACCAATTTTGAAAGCTCAAACTTGACCTGACTCCGTATCTTAAATGGCACATCATAGGCTTTCCTAAATATTGGAATAACCCCGTCTTTTAATTTAACCTGAGCCTTAAAGAAACTTATTGTTGAACTTCGGTTATTGTCAAATACCAGAGGGTATTGTGAAATAAATTGCGCCCATGAGTGCTCAACGTGATGTATTTTAAGCTTCTCTCTCCAACGCGGCAAAAGCACATCCAACCATGACCTCCCCAGCGACGAAACTCGAAGATCTGACCCTACGATGATTAGCGAAAGCGCATAGCATTTCGTAGGGGACTTCACAGTGACACTTGCCTCGCCTTTTACACTCAAATCAACCCCTGATGCTGATCTTAGGGCTGACGTGCACTTTAAAAGCTTTGCTCCTGGGAGCCACTGGGTAAACTGACGAAAACTCATTACCGTGACCGATGCTTCACTATCTTTTCAAAATCAATATTGACTCCATCTATTTAAAGGGAACATTTACAAATTTCGGACCCGAAACCAAATTTCAAACCTTCGAAGGAATGAGGTTGTTGTCCCTCCGCATATGCATTGCGGGATGCGCTTTCTTCAATGTCGTTCACTGCATTTACGGGTGTTCCTTTGCACAATCCAGCGGTGTGCCCACGTCTTTTGCACCGTCGGCATTCGCAAGTCTTCACAGAACAGCTCTCAGGGTCGTGGTTCCTCCCGCACCGCCAGCATCCGGGGGTTGACGCTCTTCGTACTAGAATATTCTTCTGTGTGGCAGCACTATGGTAGACACCGCAAACGCTCTTTGGACTGGATGGTAACTGCATTGGGCGTAAGTGCTGCGCTTGAGATTCGGACAGCACCAACTCTTGCGCAAATACGCAAGCCTTTTCGAAACCCAAATCGACCTCCAGGATTAGCCTCCTTTGGATAGCCATTGACGAAATTCCGCAAATGAGCCTGTCTCTCAGTGCTTCGTTCAAAAACATTTTGAAGTCACAAGAGGAGGCCAGCTTCTTCAACTCAATGAAATAGGAAGACAAGCTTTCGTGGGGGCGCTGGTTTTGGTTGTAAAACTTCATTATTTCAGCTATAACTAACTTCTTTGGTTGAAAACGTTTTAGTAGCACGGCTGTGAGCTGTCGGAAGGATTTATCCACCACTTTCTCGGGATGCAGCAAAATTTTCAATACCGCGTAAGTCTCAGGTCCCACCAACGTAATGAGCAAAGGCACTTTTTTCTCATCCTTCACATCATTGATTACAAAGAAGTGTTCCAGTCTTTCAGCATACGCAGCGAATTCTTTCTCTGGGCTAAACTCTCCAGCATATCCAACCATTTCACACAACTATTTATTTATTTTCCTCGTCGCCAAATGTTATGTCCAGCGCAAAAAAATAATACACGCTCAGTGTACTGGGTTTTTATTTCGTTCTTGATGTCGTACCACACAACAATTCAGAAAAGAACATGAACATAACACATAGAAACAGATTGAAAAAATTTTTCAATATCATTAAACATATAGCTGTCAACAACGGCTACAAAACAGATATGATCGATAAACTATATCGGGAAAAACTACAGAAGATGGCTATCCAAACCATATACGGAACCCCTCCGCTAAGTGAAAGTGATAAATGGAGGAAATTCTTATACTTGGGGAATTTGTCCCTCCTAGCTACCAAGACCTTCCTAAAAAATAATCACATGAGAGCTGCCTATTATAATAACTCTAATTTAAGGAATTTTTTCTCCAAGTCCAAGGACGCTATCCCTAATTTGGAAAGAAGTGGTGTATACAGACTCAAGTGCGAATGTTCGGCAACCTATATTGGGCAGACTGGACGCAAATTCAAAGAGAGACAAAAAGAACACATTGCTTGTTTCAAACATCAAAATTCCAATTCTAACTTCGCAAAACACCTGCTGGACAATGATCACACAAGTGACTTCTCATTGGAAATTTTACATTTCGAGAAGAAAGGCCTCAGGCTTGACGCTCTTGAGCAAGTGGAAATTTTAAAATCGTTGAATGCAAATTGTGAAATTGTAAATGATATGTTGTATACTTCCCGCTCTCCACTCCTCAACCTCCCCCTCTTCCATTAACCCCTTACCTTCGCACACTTCGGTTTTTTCCCCTTTCCTCCCCTTCTCCCTAATCCTTAACCGTCACCCGCCTTCACCCCCGCTGACGCACTTGAGCACGCTAGTATTTCTATTATTGCCTTTCTCTCCTTCCCCAACCCCCTCCCTACACCCTCGGTTCTCCCTAATCCTTGCCCAACCGTCACTGCAGTTTGTCAGCGTGAGATGCGTCAGCCCTACCTTCCACCCCACATTCCTCGACTCCTACACCCTGGGGAAGACCCAACCTCCCAACTCCCACTCTCCTCTACCGCTTCCCCCTCCACTTCTCAGATTTGATTTTATGTCTATGTCACGTGTCATCTGAGTATTTAAGAAGGTGTATCAATGTATTCCTCACCAGAAGATGACGTTAACCGTCGAAACCATGGTCGTGTTCGAATAAAATATTCTGTGGAAATACAAAGTTCTAGTAAATTTTTTCAATATGTCTAGTAAATTCCACAAAGTTACGCCGGAAACCATTAATTTTACATAGAAACAGGTTTTTGAAACATAGCACTCAAACAAATGAACAACGAAATGCATGTATTTCATGTGTATACTTCACACACTTATAAAAATTTCCGCCCAATGCGTTCGCCGGGAATAATTTGGGCGCAAATTGAAAATTACTTTCACACAACTATCTACGCCGCGAGGCGTAAGTGTCTGTGCTTAAATCAGGTGGATACAGTTGACATACGACATTCATGCGGCTGAAACGTCCACATCGAAAATGTGAATGTGGCGTACATCCATTGTTGCTTGCCGAAATTGTCCGGAGCGTGTGCATTGAATGTGGAGTAAATTCTCGCGCGCATTGCTACATCCACTTTTTTGCTAGTTTCCTCGCGTGCACAGAAATTTATTATGTGTGACGTATTCAGCGCAAGTTTTTATGGGTATGCGCGCGGGTATAGAGTATATATTATCAACTCAAAAATAGTCGTTTTGTGAGTTTGTTCCCATACAAATAAAAGAAGAAATATCCGTCCAACTAAATGAGCTTCGCAGTCGCGTTTACTCACACTTCGGTTTCCTCCGGAGCGGTAAGCATTAACACTGACATGTATATACATGCCGTTGTAACTGGAAAGATGACTGTCATTGTGTAACTTTCTTTGAATCTTAGCGCACCAACCTGGTGTTATGTCTTCTCCCGAAGTCTGCACTCCTTTCTCCTCTCCAGTCCATGGTTCTAGTTTCTCTTGTCCTCCTCGTCGCTCCAAGTTGGCACGAGACGACAGCGCGGAGCGGCGACGCGGGAGCGGGGAGGCGCGGAAGAAAATCCAATAAAGACACGCCGCAACATATCTACCTACTGCTCCTCCCCCCCCCCCTTCCCAGCATTCACCGCTCTCAGTCCAACCTCAACCTACCGTCCGATTATTCCTTTTCAACCCTCACTCGACATCCCTCCTCACTCGACCTCCCCCAGCGGATACGCCCTCTTTCATCTTTCGCCCCCACCCACCACCCACCCCTTTCTCTCCCTCTCGTGACACATTCCCTCAATATATGCGCAGGCGGGAACAGAGTGCAGAGAAGAAGAAGAAGGCGATGTTGCGCTATGCTTCCTCTTTCTTCCTCGAACGCTTTCAATTTAAGATACTTGAGCTTGATTTTCCACCAGTCATAAAGGGAATTAAGCCCTAGGTTTTTTTTTAAAGTCTCTAGCTTTGAGAAGCGTGAAGTGAATGCTTTTATATCAATCTCGCAAATTAATGTTTTTGTGAATGAATACCAGTATTATACGAAAAATACATGAATAAATCTTTAATTTGGCTCATATTTTCACTCCGCTTGGAGAGAAAGGCTGAACATCGCAAGGTCGCAACTCTTCCGAGAGTGCAATTCATGAGTTTTGCTCCGTCCTTCAAATGTATTGGCCAACATGCCCACTCCGGGTTTCTTTCCGCCCGGGTTTCCTCGTAATCCATCCCTTATCAAATGGCCCTCATAACCTTATTGGCGCGAACAACCTCAGGTTTTGGTTGCCTCTTACCAACCATTCATTTCTCAAGTGAATCGGTCTCACGCGAGAAATAATCCCTTAAATACGTGGGTCATAATCTTAGGATAATTCCAACCTGGCAGAGAATAAATAAAACAGTATCTTTGTTGACTTGTTGGTATTCTATATGTCAGTATATCTATGTCTGGCAGAGAATAGTCATGGTGTTCTCTAATTTTTTTTAAGGCCTTGTAATTTTTAGTCTTTATTGTTATATCTTGAGGCTTTAAAGTTGCACTTTTACGGTGATTTATGTCATTTTATTTAAACTGTAGAGTGCAAATTGATGACCTTCATAGTGCAGACTTTATTTATAAGAGTTGTCGGTAGGCTTAAATACATTTAGCACGGCCAGAACTTAGGCTGTACCTCAGATTTACGTACAGGAATGAACTAAATTTCCGAGTTAGAATTTTAATCAATTACGTTAATTTTGGTGGAGGGTATTTTCACTATTTAAATTTCATGCATACTTATCTTTATTGTATTCTTCTTCACTTTATTGCGCCACTGCATCTTACCTATCTTTCAGATTTAATTTCAGCGTGACTAAATTGCGCTCCTAAAAGAAGAGCCGGAAGGCTTGAGAGATCACTTACAAATAACAAATTACGTAAAAGAGTAAAAAACATAATTTAAAAAATTCCACTATGAAGAGAGTATTTTAATTTGTCTCCTCGGAGAAAGTAGCGCAATCTTAATCCTATCCCTCGCCCTAAATTAATTCCCTTAATTATATCCCTCTCCCTAAATCCGTTACTCCTAGAAGCATTGCTCATCAAAATTCACAAGGCACTACATTTTTTTATTAACCGGTATTTGCTCATTCTTGAGAATTTCCGTACAGTTATAACATCGATTCAGGCCTTAAATACTACCAAGGCTCAGTGAAAATTCCGGCGACGCCACAGAAGGAATGATTCTCAAACATTTTGAAGCGAAAATCGAACGCGTGAAATGTTCCCTGGGGTGGGATCGGACAGGGATGTGATTGCTTCGGACGCATTGTTGGCGGTACTAGCATTTTTGGCACACTTCATCACTGATGGGCGCCACTGCCAATTCATCTGATTTTGTTTCGTTTCAGAAAGTTTGTTTCCTTTTAGTCACGCTGACTGTGGAAGGTTTTTCCCGTCGCTTCGCTCGCCGCTTTGCCTGCCTATTTGAGAGGTCGTCAGGTCGCTTTTAGGCGGCCTCACGGACATATTGGAACTCACATAAACAGATATGAGCATATATATTGAGAGTTACATTGCCCAAACTCAGTAGTGGGGGAGGGGGGAGAAGAGGGGGGGGGGATGGTTGTGTTACGGGTAAGGGGGGGGGGTAGGATAGGAGGGGAAGTATAAAATCATGAATGGGATATGATCCTTTGTTCATCCAAAAAACAGATTACGTCAAACACCAGATCTGCGTCACACTGGGAAAGGATAGAATAGATAGATCCAGCGAGTTTTAAATATCCCTCTTTCTAGGGATAATTTTGAAAAAGAATTAATACATAATTGGACAAATCGCTAAATATAATGGTTATGAAGGAAATCTTGTAAATAAAATATTAAATAAGAAATTAGAGAAGAGGGCATTAAAATATATTTCACTATTGCAACCAGCTAAAGATTAAAAACTAAAATGGGTAAAGCTGCCTTACTTTAATTTCAAACATGGCGGGTGATTTTTTTGAAAAAATTGCCACGAGAAAAATCCGGCTTGGACCGGGAATCGAACCACGGCCCTTTGGTTTGTCGGACCAATGCGCCGACCACTACGCTATCCAGGCTTCATAATTCCCATGGCAATTTTGATGGATACAAGGCAACTAGATCTTAGGCCCTTGCGGTCCATCAAAGATGGCAACGCAAGGGAGAAGAGGACTTCAAAGAAGCCACAACCAAGAGTCAGTATCCTTCACCAGCACATATGCCGTGAAGGTGGATTTTTTGAAGAAATTGCCATGAGAAAAATTCGGCTGTCCCGTCCCACCTGTCTTTCTATCCATTCCCAGTGTGACGCAGATCTGGTGTTTGACGTAGTCTGTTTTTTGGATGAACAAAGGATCATATCCCATTCATGATTTTATCCTTCCCCTCCTATCCAACCCCCCTTACCCGTACCACAACCATCCCCCCCCCCACTACTGTGATTGGGCAATGTAACTCTCAATATATATGCTCATGTCTGTTTATGTTAAGATTAGTCTTCCTTGATGATGACTGCTAGACAGTTGAAACACGTTTTGTAAGAGTTTGAAATAAATTTGGTAGACAGTACGATATCGTTTGAGTATCATTGTTAGTTAATAGTTGGCAGGACGATGCCCGGCAAGTAGTCCTCATCCCTCTAATGTTGTCGCTGTTTGCATTTTTAATGTCGGCTTGCAGTCATGTGACCAAGATTTCTCCGGATGCGATTCGATGTCAGGGTCGATATGTCGGCAAGTAGCGATATGTTTTTAGATATCGCTACATCCGCTATCGCCATAGAAGCCACTTTCCGTGTGGAAAGCGGCGACGAATGTTTGCTACTTCAGCGGTGGTGCACTTGAATCCAAGTCGGGGGTGAGATGCGCGGTAAGGGGGAGTGTGTGTGTTGACCGGCCCTCGCGAAGGGCTCGTCGGCTCTGGCGGTGGACTGGAGAAACATTGGAGTCAAATGCACATTATCCACTCTCCTCTTCCATTACAACAATCAATTAATCAAACAAATGAGGTCGATGAATTTCCACGTTAAGTCCATCGAAAGAGAGGAGAGAGAGAGAGAGAGGGTGAATATGGGAGAAGGTCTAGTAATTTTTTTCAACGCAGGAATTGATCATTGAGCGCTTAATCGTTTTTTATTTTCCTGCGTAGCTGGAGACGGTCGGCCATTCACTCTCCTGTTCCCTAAGTAACGCACTCTCTTCCCTTGGCTCGTACCCTGCGTCGGAATTCCTTCTCCAAAAGTCCCTTTTCAGCCCTCTTTGTCCTAGCATCGATTTTTTTCGCTTGACACGTATTTGGGCAGGAATAAAAGAACGAAGTGGTGAAATGGTCGGGCAGGAATATATACACGCGTCTACCTCCTCCTCCTACCCCATCACCCATTCCTTTCCCCCCCCCTCTCCCCTTTCGGCACTTAAAAAGAGACGAGACATTGTTGGAAGGGGGGGAAGCGGTGGTCTAAACGATTGGCAAAGGTAGCTTAGAGGAGCGTGGAAAAAAGGTAGCGTAGCGAGGATGGGAAACTTAGCAAATGTGAATTGAAATTGGCATTATTTGTACGCTCGTGGGAAAAATAAACTTAAACAATGTTAAAAGAAAAGACAGGCCTTCAATGAAATGCGCATTATGACAAATACAATATAATAAAATTAAATTTGAATTACCAAGAGCGCACTCTTGGGGAAAAGCTGTATTCCATAATTAGAAATGTGTGTGTGTGTGCATTTAAAAATAGACCTAATATACATTAACTGTCATGGCATGCAATTGCATGCTTTACTTGATCCAGAAAAATAACATCAATATCAAATAAAATTTGCCTGCGGTCTCTGGATGCATAAAATTTTACGCTGGAGTAAACTGCGCATAGATCTAAATATAACTAAATGCACCTAGTTTAAAATATAATATTATATGGTCGAGTCATAAATAAACCAGTTGATCAGTGTGTATGTTTAGTAGTAGATTAAGGTAAATGTTTGGAGGGATTGGAACAACAATTCATCTTCAGAATTCTAATTATGAGCAAAGCGTCGAATCCACATTGAATTGATTGCGATATATCTGTTGGTTAAATATCATTGACAGTGTTGCAAGCAGGTCAATTCAAATGTCTTATGACTTGGCTGGAGATCGAACTGGCATATCTAAAATTATGGTAAGGGGTTTTGTTAACAAGAAGTCAAAATCAAAGGCAGATCAAATGATTTGGTCTTTGACGAATTTCCTGTTATTTGGTTATTGTGGTGGAAACTTTCGTAAAGAGGATGGAGGTTCACTTGTCGGAAAAGTGGGTTTGGAGATGCTGAAATCGGTGTGATAGGTAATGAGGAAAACAAAGGAAGGAGTGAATGATGTCAGGCTTTCCCGGTGAATGCTATGGAGGTAGATTTCTCGGGTTTCCATCTGGGTCAAAGGAGTTATCTCCGACATGTTTCGGCAGCTTACTCCGCTACCGTCTTCAGGGATGAAGTGGCGATGACAGGGAATTGGCCGCTGTATATGTATACGAGTCCGGTGTCGTCTAGTTTTCCCGCGCAATCACGTGATTGGCTCTCTTATGTCGCTCCTCTTCTATCGACTTCAGGATTGGTCTCCACGCGTTACTCAGGTGGAAACCACTGTCACGGTTCATTTTTCTTTTTTCCAGTTTAATTTCAATAGCTTCCTTAACAATCCGGTCCTAATAGCTTCTTTCGCGGCAAAGGACCTTCGTTGAATCCAAGTCCACCCTTTGGCCGTTGACGAGGCTATGCTCAGCAACAGCAGACTTTTCAGGTTGCTTCAGGCGGATGCAGCACTCGTGCTCTTTTAATCTCGTCTTCACTGTCCTTCCGGTTTCACCCGCATACGCCTCTCCGCACTCGCACTGTATCCTGTAGACTCCCGGAGTCCCTTTTTCCCGGCGGTTGAGGAACGGTTATTGAAAAGGGGAATTTTTACCAGCTCGTGTCTTGGCAGGAGAGAGCGGAAAGGGTCGAAGTGGAATTCCTAAGTGAGGGTGGGGGGGGGAGCAAAGGGCAGGGGGTAAATGGAAAAGAACGGGGAGCGTGAAATCAATGTAATTTATTTAATCCGGGCGCGGCGTACGATTTCAGCAACCAGATTAATGCCTGCTCCTTCTGGCGCAGCTCCTTCAATTAACGGGGCGTCCGGGGGAAGGGAGAGCAATATTGCCACCTCAAAGCACTTGTCAAAAGACAAGTCATGTTTCCGCACATGAGTAGGGACGGGGAAAGTGGAAGATGGGTCTTTACAGGTGCACCGATGATTATTGATTCTAATATTAAGGGGTGTAATACATTCGCCCACATAAAAACAGGGACATAGTTTGCATTGTAGAACATAAACTAAGTTGTGGGAGTCGCAATAGAAAACACACAATAGAAAACTTCGCCAAATGGCCACAAACACAATTATAGAGGAAACTTACAGGGGGGTGAAAAGACGAGAGTAAAAAGAAAGTCTTGCTAAAAAACGTTTCGGGTGTTAGCCCTTCCTCAGTCACAGAGAGAATGCACTGCTCCAATGAGGATAGGAGAGGGGAGGTTATGAGAGGAGGGACTGGGAAGGTTATTAATGCTGGGCCTGGCTGATGGGGCAGGGGGAATGTTGATACAAAGTTATGATGATAGGGGACTGGGAAGCGCCTAGAACTGGGAGGGCGCGGGGGGGGGGGGTAGAAGCTACAAAGTAACAGAGTGATCAGGGAGGTTAATGATCCTGCGCCTGGCTGACTGAACTGAGGGAAAAGTTGCAACAAAGTAATGAAAGGGGACTGGGAGGTGACTAGAACAGGGAAGGAACGGGAGTAGCAACAATGTAATGGAGGGGCGGTGACAGGTAGGGGGAGGGAAAGACAGGCTAATTCAGGTGAGGGGAAGTGAGTGGGCCGGTAGTTTGAAATTGGGAATGGGGAGCGGCAAGAAACAGAGAGGAGTAGAGAATTAATCGGGAATATTGAGTCCGGGGGGGGGGGGAAAGCTTTGCAGAACCAGATTATTGATATCTCAGTAGTTCTTAGTTCTGTATTGGAGGCATCAGCGGGGAGGGCGTGGAGGATGGTGAGGTGGAAACAGGAGTCGAAGTGAAGATTGTGAGTAGAGGCATGTTTTGCAACAGGAAAGTTGGGAGGAGAGGATCTATGACCGTTCATACGGATGGATAAGGGATTGCTAGTTTCCCCGACGTAAAAAGAGGGGCATAATTTGCATTGAAGGATATAAACCACATTAAAAGAAATGCAGCTGCCGTGACAAGAGATAGGAAATGGGGTCGGGTTGTTAGGGCTTTGGAAAGTAGAGAGGTTACGTATTAGGGGGCAGGTTTTACAGCGAGGTCTATGGCAGGGAAAGGTACCAGGGACTTGAGGAGGAGAAATGGTGGGAGGGGATTGGCGGGGGCGTAGAATATTGCGCAGGTTGGCTGGTCTTTTGAAGGTGAGGGTAGGACATTTGGGAATTAAATCTGCGGTAAGTGGGCTGTCTCGCAATATAGGGAACAGTGATTTGAGGGTGAGGTTAACTCGATGAAGCCCCGGAATGAATTTGGTACAAAGGTTTAAAGGCGATTCGGAGGTGGGTCTGGGACGAGAAGTATAAGGTGTGGTGGAGGGTAGGATGCGACTATCAAGGAGAGGGGATGGGTAGCCGCGTTTAAGTGAATGTATTTGCATTTGAGTTCGGAAGGCTAATATCCGGTAATTATCCAACTTTAAAATTCAAACCTCCATTGAATATCCTCAACTCATGCCGTACAGTTTCCATATTTACGAGATTCCCTTCATCTTCCGAATAACTCACAGATCGGAAATCTCCGATGAAATTCGCGTTCTCACGATGATAGCGAGAGTAAGACTTGGGAGAAATCAAGTTTTTATTTAATATTTCTGCGTTCTTACGTGGATTTTACTCAATCACGAGGCAAGCCTCGTAATCATTCAATAGATATTTAATTACTTGAGGAGACGTTCTTGAAATCGTGTGGCTCTTGCACTTTGCACTCATAAATACTTACATCAGAGGTATTACGTTAGAGTCCAAATATTAAGACATATTAGTAGATGTTTTTTCTCGTTTTTCTTTAACAATTTGCAGTTCATAGCATAAATTGTACAAGGTGAGTGAGGTTTTATTAATTTACTCCAACTTTTCAATGAATCTCACCTCGCATTTCGGCTTCGTCCTTACAGCGAAGAAGAATAGCATTTGGATTCCAGCACTGTGATATTTGTGAAATATGTTCAATCATTCGCTCGCCATATCTCGCATCTGAATTAATTCACGAAAGCATTGATTCGCTCAAACTCACAACAGGAAATATTAATGCTACGCTAGCCGTGGACCCGCATCAATGGCGGTACAATGTGGGTGGAACGCAGTTGTACGGTTATCGATGATAAAATTACTCGGGCTCAGAATGAAAGCGCAAATTATCTGCTCGCCGAAGACACCGAGCCAGACGAGGTAGCGGTATAATGGCAGTTGATGGTGAAGTTGCTCGGGTGGCTCAAAATCCTGAATCACTGGAAAATAAGAAACCAGGGGGGGCTGCAGTAGCAGCATGCCCAATTGAACACAAGACAACGGATGAACTCAGAAATTCTCGAGGTCAGAGGTAAAAGTCAAGGTGATTAACCGTTGATTAGAGAATCAATACACAATACACGATACTTTCACAGACACTTTCATTCTTCAACCAGCTCTCGAAGGGTGATGTTGTGTCTGCGGAGCGCTCTGGAAACCGGTTTCTTCTCTGGCCGACAGCAATCATCTTGAGGCTTCACGCCGTTGATTCCGTTTTTCAGCCTTAGTTTCTTAGTTATTTAGCAGTGTTGCAAGTGTTTTTTTAGTGTGTCCTACTAGTTATTTTCGTAATCGCCTTTTGCGAAGTAGTTCGAGTAGTAAAGTGGAGTAGTGAAGGAGTGTTGTGAAGCAGCCTGGTCCTGTAGCTGTCGTTGTGCCTGCCACGTGACGGTGAAACGGATAAGTAGTCGCTGACCATCTCATTTTTTTTCTCTTTCCTCAATTCTATTTCTTTCGCTTCCTTTATTCTAGTGCCTTACGCCTGTGCTTAAGTTTTAAGGCTCATATTTCGTACCTACACTAAATCTAATATCGTTACCTGTACTTTTTACTGCTAGTTTTGTAGTGCATGCTTTTTTTGTTTTGTAGTGCCTAATTAGAGTTATTAACTATTATTAGAGTTTTTAAACCGTCAACGCCTGTAGAGTAGTATGGCTGGCCGATCCTCTGTAGCTAATATCAAGAGCAAGGCGAAGAACGACCTCCTTGAGGCACGTGTCGCCAAGCTTGAGAGATTGGTTGCGGAGATACACGCCCGGGTAACAGGTCGTGGGAAAGTCTCGGGCTCCGGGGATAGTAGCGCTTCCTCGACGACCCTTCACAGCACCAAGGTGGTGCCCCGGGCATGCTCGGGGGCGGAAGCTAGTGAGGTGGCCTTGGGGGAAACGGTGCAGTCTTCGAGTCAGGGGATGACTCACAGCCTGAGGACCGAGTGGGAGGTTGTGCCCCCCACGGGCGGGGGGTGGGGTTCGGCCGAGTCGGGGAGTTGGGGAAGCGGAGGCTAATCCCATCCCCGTTCGCAACAGCTTCGCAGTTTTGTCGGAGGACAATTCTGGGGGGCCAGTTAGCGAGGTCGTGAAGGAACCCCCTGTTGCGAGGGACACAGCCTTGAAAGGCAGTCGGGCTGGGAGGGCAGGGATCGTATTGCTATGGAGTTCGAACGTCCGGCGGATTTTCCCCCAGTTGGAGAAGAGGGCAAGGAGAGACGGAGCGGACCAACGGGTCACCTCCTGGTGTATACCAGGGGGCACGGAGTAGGATATATAATATTTCCACAATATCTCATTGCGGAAAGGGCCAATGAATTATCAATGACACTCTTTCACCATTAATAACGAAAGGTCCCTCTTTCTGGACATTTAACGTGAAAATGAACTCAGCTTTGCCTTTGCCAAATCAGATCGACAAAAAGTAGTCTGGAAGAAATAATAAGAATACAAATGCTATTCCCACTTCAATGTGGTAAAATACTCTATGATGATCACGAAAAACTATGAAAACTAAGATAATTACCTACATGAAAACTAACATAGTGTAACATAACTTCAATACATCGGGCGGCGAATGAAAACGTTCAACACCATTAACACATCCAAGAAAATTGTACTTCATATAGTAAAAGAGCAATAGACAATAGGAAGTTGCCAGAAAGCGCTCGTCCAGTTGAAAATTCAAAATGTATTATCCTCTACTTACACCAGGATTAATAAATGATCAATTACACCGCGAGAAGTCAACCAAAGCACTTAGCCAGATGAGATTAAGTAAAGCAATTAAGGATTAAGAGATATGAAAAATATGATAACTTAGAAAAAACAATGGGGTTAACAAATTTTATCAGCCACACGAATAAAACACAGGTAAGAGAAAATTTCGTTTCAAATGTAATCAGTTCTGGCGAACAGAAATCGAGGGAAGAACTACAATGCACTCATTCAATCGCGAACTCACCACGTGTTGTCCAAGGACGAGCACAAGGACACATTAATAATCAATTAAACTATTGCGACATTAGTAACGAGTGGTGTATCCCTCTTAGGAGAGATTGGCGTGAAAAAAGAAAGCGGTGGCCCTTTCCTGATGTGATTACATTTAAGTACTTCCGCGAAAAATACTAAAAAGATGAATAAAACGAGAGGACTATCAACATTTTCATAAATTAGAAAACTTAGTAAATAAAATACTATATAAGATGGATAACTTCATAGAAATGAAGAGAAATTCCGGAATGTTTCCTGTAGTCAATTGTACACCACGTGTTACATTCATCGCACTTTTATTCGTTTCCTACACCTGGAAAACAATTCTTCGCGTTTACTCATAAAGCGAATATATTACCAAGTTAATATAGTTAACTTGTTTTGGAAAAGAAGAAAACGATTACCTCATGTAAGAGGAAGAAAGCTTACCTTGGGTGCCTTGAAAAGGCTTACATTCTTCAATCCATGTTCCCGGTTGTATTTTAATGTGGTCCGGTATCCACTGGTACATCCCAGCACAAAACACGTACTGGTCATTTCAATGTTTAAATCTTCAATGTTTAAATCAAAGAAATAAACTCCTGGCAGTCAAAATCGACACAGTTCCGAATTCACCTCCTTTCTCCACCACGCTAACTTCAGGAAAGAGAGACCAAGAGAGACTTCCATGCACTTACAGCCCCTCTATCGGAAAGTTGAAAACCTCTTCCCTTGCTTACCATCCGGGCTCTTTTCCTCCCCTTTTCCCCTATCCCGATCGTACTCCTTATCCTACTCCGTGCCAGGGGGATTCGTACCCAATTCTACGGCGGCGGTAAAAGCAGCGGTGAAGGGCACGGGCTGCTCTAGACTGCGGGTGGTGGCACAAGGAAAGATACCAATGGACTGGAAAACTGCAAACGTTACACCGATATTTAAAAAGGGAAACAGACATGACCCAGGGAACTATCTACCAATATCATTGACATCGATTACAGGCTAGATTCTCGAACATATCGTTGTTAGCAATATTATGACTTTTCTGGACAGTCGAAACCTCCTGCATAATTGTCAGCACGGATTCCGGAAAGGTAGATCATGCGAAACACAGCTCGCGCTCTTTCTTCACGACTTTCTCAAATCTGGTGAATCGAAAAGACAAGTTGACGCACTATTTCTAGACTTTAAGAAAGCTTTCGACACGGTACCTCACAGAAAACTATTATACAAATTACAGTCATGCGGGTTAAACGAACAAGTAGTAAACTGGATACGTGACTTTCTGAGTGATCGTAAGCAAAAAGTAGTTCTTTACGGAATTACCTCTGATATAGTTAAAGTGACATCAGGTGTCCCGCAAGGAAGCGTTATTGGCCCACTTTTATTCATTATGTATATAAACGACCTTTGCTCCCGAATTAGCAGTAAAATACGTTTATTTGCCGACGACGCTGTCATATACCGCGAAATTAGTGATCACTCTGACTTTGAAATTCTATCATCGGACTTTAACAACGTTCATGCGTGGAGCAAAGAGTGGGGACTAGAACTTAATCTGAGCAAATGCACGGCGGTGCATTTCTTGCGTAGGTCGTCCAACTATCCCCATGTATATGTTGTGGATGGCGTTAGCATAAATGCGACAGATGAAGTGAAATACCTGGGAGTTACGATAACTTCAAACCTATCGTGGGGGACACACATAAAAAATATTTGTGGCAGAGCCCTGAAGAAGCTAGGATTTGTCAAGCGTGTTGTGGGTAGATTTTCGGATGATAAAGTGAAAGAGAGGTGCTATTTCGCACTCGTCCGGCCACACCTTGAATATGCAGCGAGCATATGGGATCCGGCGGAGAAAGACCTAGTCCATGAACTTAATAAAATACAAAGGAAAGCTGCGCGATTCGTGAAAAACTGCTGCGGCCGTACAGAAAGCGTTACACAGATTTTGAACGATTTAGGGTGGGAGCCGCTAGAGACTCGGAGGCTACGCGCTAGGCTTAGATTGCTTGAGCAATTGAGAATGGATATCTTTCAGAGCGACACAGAGAACATCATATTGGAACCATATTATATTTCCAGGTCCGACAGAATCGATAAATTAAGAGAGATATTTTGCCGAACGGATAGGTTTGGGAATTCGTTTTTCCCCCGAACAATTAAGGACTTTAATAAATGCTAGGCGGAACTTTGATTTTTTTTTGTTGACGGCTGGTGTCCTAACACCCCCCGCCACACGCCTTTTGAGGCGGCTTGCGTGGTATTATGTAGATGTAGATGTAGATGATAATAAGAGAGCCCTACAAGGGTCGTTTGATGGGCTGGGAAATTTCTGGTCATTATTAAATTTAACACCTCTAATAGTCATAAAAATTTGAATTATTTTAAACATTTCCATGTTCACATATTTTACCATGTGTAACATAACGGTGGAACCGCCATGTTGAACGGCGATCTCCCCTCGTGGTGCATTAAAAACAACAATCAATGTCAGCCATGTTGGGAACTCCTTCTTCACCTGGCGCTCGTGCGGAAGGAGGGAGCAATTGAGTACACAAACAGCAATGTCGCCAGGAGACATGTAGCCTATAGCGTGGCAATACGCATTCACGTGACTAGAAATCGGGGAGAGGGATGAGAGGGTGAAATAATGGAAGAGGGGGGGAAGTTCAGGAGCAGCTGCTGATTGAGAGAGATGTATGCTGAAAGACGTCCCGGGACAAAGAGATACGAGAACTGTACTGATAGTTTAACTGAAACAGTGAGCGGGGTATCGCGGCAGCTGTAATTATCCGGGACCACTGTTCAGGAGAGGCAACACTTCCGGTCAGCCGAGCCAGGACGACAACTAGTAGACGGTCAATTGACGGCGAGGGTCGTATAGGACACAATCAACCCTCCCAGGGAAAGCAGACCACCTGTGTCGTCAAGGGAAATACGTGTAGTAAATATTTAATGTTGTTTAATTTGTTTTATGCGGTTATTTAAATGGCCCAATTGGTTAAGCAAGAGATAAAGAGCAAATGGCAAAAGTGTGAACTTTGATTTATAAAATAAGTGATTTTAATGAGGAACGATAAAGTATTGAATATTAATGCCCACTTTATTCTAGTGAAAAGTGCTTTAACCTAATAAAGATTCATAAACTGATTGCGTGTTATTGTTGTAAAACTTGGTATCACATTATTATTATAATTTATTAAATGTTAATCTGTCTTTAAATATGTCTTATGCTTTTTTCGCTGAGTTGGCCGAGCAGCAAATAAGATGCATGTACTAACTTTAGGGAGAACCCAAGAGGAGAGTAAAAGGTTGTGCCGTAATAAATAAAATCGTACTTTTTTTGTGTTCACATATGTAACATTACAATTTTAAACGACAATATTTTATTTATTTTTTACTTAGTGGTGTATTTTCGGCTTTGAAATATTTTTGCACATAATTTGGCTATCAAGACTATTGATTATATGTATTAATTTCTAGGGAAATATTTGAAAATGATATATATTTATGTAATTATCATTACACATTTTATATATTCGCAACACTACAAAAATGTATTATGTATTTAGTAGTAGTAAACGAGAACCATATTTCGAATTAGTAGTGACCATGGAAATCGTAATGAAGTGACAGACGGGTAACCTGAAAGGCCCAAAACGACCTTCGTAGCTGATCGAAATGATTTGTATATTTTTCATCTTTTATTTTAAGGTAGCTTGTATTGTATCCGCATAAATTTCCCAATACCCGTCTCTGATGAAACATAGGGTAGGAATGGCAATGCCTCCTGTGCTAGGTACGAGTGGGACTGACTCAATATCATTATTTAAATGTTGACAGATGAATGATCTCTTAGAATACTGCAAACAGGTGATCAGAAACCTCAAGGGTGTTTTCCACGCAATCTTAAACTACCGAGGATGATGTAAATTCAGTTCTTTACCTTTCTGCCGGTCATTTCTCATGAAGTTCGGTTGGTTTACATGTATTACCTCTGTACTTACCTATTTCTGCCAAACATAAGAATTCCTGTTATTATCACAATTATTAGTCAATCAATAGTACAATAAATGGTACAATCCTCAAGGTTAACTACAGCCCTTCCTTCTTCTCTCCTTAATACCAGTCTGTGTCTCCTTTAGTTACTTGTTCATTTTCATTCAGGCAGAAGAGCGTTGGCTCGTCCCATCTTTTTTGCAGAAATTTCCATCTGGTACCTCAGAAATCCGTGAAATTCCCAAATGAGCTTCATGTAATGCTTGTGTACTCATGGCGATTTTTCTCGGATTGCGAGATGAGACTTGCCGATGGCTGGCAGAGGGTGCCTAGAGAGAGCGTAGAGCTCCCTATTACACTTCGTCCAGCCTGAATGGTTGACTTGGTCATTGCCTTGGTTTGCGGAGGCGCGATATCTTTGGCAGCTGCCCAAGAACTTATTTCACGGGCTGGGATACATAATGTATATTGCCGGTTTGAATTCCTTATATTCGCTGGTTTTTTCGACAATATAGTGCGTTTGCGATTTGGTTTAGCGCGTTAATGCGATATAACCCCACGATATGGGAGCTTAAGTGAACCAAACCGTGGATATTCTGATCGTAAAGGATCGAATGGCTGCGGGGGAGGAGATGATCTATTAGGCTATTAGGAGACTAGCGGGTGGGAATCGTGGAAGACAGGAGAGCGGCAGTAAAGCATCGTCGTGCTTCAAGGTGTATTGAACGAACCTATGGTAAGCTCCTTTCCCCTTCCTCTTTGTTTAATTGAAAATTCAAGTCGCATTCCACGCTATGGCGTTTTTATTTCTTTCTTTTTTTTCCACAGCTACGCTTTGTTTTTATTCGCCTGCGATTCTTATTTTTTTACAGAAACTTTAATTTTGGCGTCCCGAATGTATGAGTAGAGCGGAGAGGGGGTTGGTGCGGTGTGGAATGGTGGAGGGGAAAGGGCTAAGGGAGTGTGGCAGGGGCCTCTTCTAATTCGACAACATTCCATCGACTCATCTTCCTCTCTCTCATTCTCTCTTTCTGGACGCGCCTCTCGGATGTTTTTTCCCGTTTTGCTTTCTCTTTTTATTCCGCTACGCAACGGATTCATTGTCCGAGATTTGTACGCGGGCGGCAGACCTCCCTCTCTCTCTCCCCCTCTCTAATTCTCTCTCTCTCTCTTTCTCCACCCCAGCGGATTGTGAACGGGATTCTCCCCGTCTCCACCCCCAACCCCCAACACCCCCCAATACCCCCCAACCCACTTCTCTTTTCATCCCTCTTATATGCCTCTCTCTTCAGTCACACTCAGTCAGCTACACGTGAATATATGTGCAAGTGTGTGCGTTGCAGTTTGTCCATTTCGACCCTTAACAACGGCGGGCGGCGCGCATACGTAGACAGCATTTCTCCCTCTCGCCCTCCTGGGATGTGCTCAACATGTAGGGATGTCCCTACACATGATAATGCTCTCCTTTTTTCTGACCGTCATTTCACCTCCTCCTCTTTCCTCTCACCCCTCCCTCCCTCCTCTCCTTCATTCCTTTTTGACCTTCTTCTCGTCCGGGCAAGAGTCGCGCTTCCACGCGTCCACATGTCGTTCCAGGTCACGCCACGCCTCCTTCCTCATATCCGCTCCTCCATTTGCCTAGTTACGGCGTATTTCAATCGTCCTTGATTAAGTACCTACACTTTTATATGCTTGTGGAAATGTCAATACTGTAGAACTACGAAGGCAGAAAGGCCTGTGCAACAAGGAGGTCTTTGAAACAAACAATTGCAAAATTGAGAGTAATAGAGAAATATAGCATAACAATTTGTTGCCAATTTAACATTCGTTTATCTTTACGAGTCGAAATGAATGAAAAACGTACAGCTAAAAACTTCTTGGGTGAAGCCACGGATGACCCTCTGTGGATGGAAATGGCCTTCGTGTTAAGAAACTAGCACAAACAGTGGTTCCTCTGCCCTCTTTAGTATGCCATAAAAAGAAGAAGTGAGGAAGAGGTGTTTCTTAAAACTAAGGTATATGACTTTATCATTTATCATTTTTTATATCGATTACGGATTTATTGCGGTTTAGAATAATACAAGTAATTTTTTGTTTTTTTTCGTGAATTCAATGAGGCAAGTCATAATTGGTTGTTCAATCCTAAGATTGGTTGACTGCAGCCTTCCACCCTTCCCTATCTAATGCTAGTTCCCTTACTCCCTAGTATCTCTTCCTGTGTACTCTCCTCTTTATTTGGTCCATTAACTTATTTCTCTGTCTTCCTTTGGGGGATTTTCCTTTAATTTTGCCTTCAATTATGTTCTTCACAAATCTATTGTATCTCAGGGTGTGTCCAATCCATCTTATTCTTCTTTTCTGTTTACATTTGGTCATTTCCTTTTCTACTCTTCTGTACACTTCATCATTTCTTACTTTTCCTTCCATTTTAACTTCCTCCTCCAGCACCAGGTTTCGAAGGCTTCTAGTCTGTCCTGGTCAGCTTTTCCAATGGTCCATGCGTCTGATCCATAGGGTGCTTTACTCTACACAAATATTTTCACATACTGTTTCCTGGTTTGTAGTCCTGTCTTCTTTGAGCACAGCAGTTATTTTTTTCCCATGAATGCCGTCGTAGCTTGGGCAATCCTCAGCTTGATGACCGCTGTACTTCTTCAGTCCCACTTGATGGTGCTTCCGAGATAGGTGAAGGAATTCATTGCTCTAATTTCTCTCCTCTCTGGATTTCTACATTCAGCTTCTCTCTTCCGCATTCTAGGATTTTGGTCTTTGTCTAACTTATTTTCATGTTGTGTTCTCGGAGAACTTGGTTCATTGCATTTAGTGGCCTTTGAAGATCATCGCAATTTTCAACTATGACTGCGATATTATCTGTCAAGCGGAGCATGTTTATTCCCTCTCTCCGATTATCTCCATCCTGCTTAGTTCAATTTCTTGTGCTTCTCGTATTGCCTCTTCCAAGTACATGCTGAATAGTGCTGGTGAGATGTTGCATCCTTGACGTTCTCCTTTGATAATTTGAACATCTCTCTGACCTCCGTCTCATTGATATTGTCATCTCCTGGTTCTTTTTTCTCCTTGAGTCAAGTATTTATTTTAAATTTATGTACCGTGACAGAAAATGTTTCTTTCTCTCTAAATGTACAATGAGGATTTTTGAGTGAATTTTTTTGCAGGGAATTTTGCCACGACACATTTGGACATGAAGAAAATTACAAATTATTGTAATTTTTGTGATACCCTACCATAATCGACTGTATAGCCTACATAACTGGCTCCTGTAGTAAGAAATACGTTTTATTACTTCGGTGAATTTTCTGGAAACTCTACCATTGGTCACATTTTCCACTCGTTTCCCGAATCGTTGACTCTTCATCGGTGTCCACCTCCCAGTTACTCCCCAGATCCCAATCTCGCCCTCCTCTCCCCCCTCCCCCCACCAATCACCCACCCACCCCAATGGGCCACCTCATTTCCGGCCTTCGCATCGCCTCATCCGTGCAGCCTCTTTATGCCGCCCTCGTCCTGTCTGCTTGCCGCTAGATGTCCATCCCAACGATTACATTTCCCCAAAGCACTTGTATGACGGCGAAGACCATGACGCTGAATCCTTCGGCTCTGTTTATTTATCTTATTTCTTCACGAGCGAGATTGTTCTGTACACCAATAATGCCCTGTATAAAATATGAAGATACTAAAAATATATTTTTTTAATTTCAGAAACAGTAATTTAATTACCACTAGTATCTACAAATTCAATATACTAGATATATTTCTCTAACATATATTTATGACCGGGCATGATTAATGATAAAGTATCGTAATAAAAGTATTGATAATGGACTCAGGATGAGTATCAAATGAAATTTGTCGATTCCAACGAAACATTGAAACATAAGTCGACATGAGTAAGTATTGAATAAACAAATAACCATATACAGTAACTTTAGATCTAAGTATATATTATCTTATAGCAAACAGTTCCCAGAGAATGTCTTTTAGAAGAATGAAACGGTGAAATTCATCAGTTTTCTCATTGATGGTTATTTATACTTTGTGTGTTCATTCGCTAACCTCCTCTCCAACTTATTGATTGTCAGTTCAATACTATAGTTCGGAGAGCTCAGATTCATTACCTAGCTTGGTGAAAAACTTCCGCTGCTCACTTTTTAGAGGCACTTAAGTCGCTTTCCTTCCAAAGAATTCCAAATCGTCCGAAAATACCATTCTTCATACCATATCCTCAAAGAGATGACAGGAACAAGTTTCGGTTCCTCAGTGTGAGTACTCATTCGAGTGAATTATCGATAGATGACTTTCGAGTTCAAAATTACTTTGAAACGAAAGTAATCTCTTGGCAATAGGAAAGTATTAAGACTTTTCTGAAACCCTGTTGGTGATATATTGTTCTTTATCCTTCGATGATTGGGATGTATTGCGCTGGGGCCACTCTCTATAGGGCTGCATGGTTCCGAGGTTCCGGAAGTATTCAGCCTGCTGCCAGTGGTGCTATGGCTTGGACCACCTGCGAAAGCATTGGCCATCGTCGGCCATTGATGGGAGCTGAGTCCTGGGTTGGAGGCGGACTGCCTGACGATCGAGAACGCTCAGGAAAACAGCGATTCGGCGAGTTCCGATCGTAACCCGTCGTTGTCCGTCAGGTTCCAATGAGCGTGAACACTGGGCTCTTGCAGCGAGACATTTGCAAACGGAGAGATCCTGAAAGAAAGATAGTGTATAGAAACGATACAAGGGTACGGAAACGGGTCGATACTTTTCAACAATTTGACCCGAGAAAATTTACTCAAAACATCGGAAGTGTTTTCATTCCACGTTTCCACTGCTTATTTCCGCTGTTTTTCATAATATTCATTTCACGTACATATTAATCAGATTTCGAAAATTAATTGGGCCTAGCTAGGGGAATATGAGGTTCTCTAATGTTCACATCAACTTAATTTAATGCAGTAAGAATAATTCCATCTTATTTCTGTCACTTGTGTTCGTAATATCTGGTTTGAAACATAAATGATTAACTAATTATGTCCATATTAATAGTAATTAGGTTATTATTATGAGTTTAAGTCAAATATATATATCGTTATTTTTCCTTTGCCGATGTTTCGGAATGTGAATTATTCCATATTCAGGGCTCGGAAACAGAAATTGACAAAATCAAATCCTAAGCAAAAATACTTTTTTGGCCTCACTCGTTTTAAATGGCACCATTTTACCCATAGACTCTTCATACACCTTATATATATTAAGAGTATATGTATTCTTCTGTATGTAAGAGTATATGTTTTCTTACATGCATTATTCTATGAATGAAAAGTCTACAGGTGAAATGGTGTCATTGCAATGACACCATTTCACAATCATGCTGACACATAAGGTCACAAAAATATATGTGCTTTGGAGTAAATTTGGAAACTTCTGTTTCCGAGCCCTGAAGATGGAATAAATTACATTCCGAAACGTCAGCAAAGGAAAAATAACGATATGTATTCGACCTAATTCCTTTATAACAACCAAATTATTATCGTAAAAATGTATATCAATATAATGAAAAATGAAATATTCATATGTTTTGTGCATTGAAATTAGGGGGAAATGGAAAATGTTGATGAAGTCAATGTTCCATAAGCTCCTCCGGGCTTTTAAGGCTTCCCTTAATGATTTGTATAAAGCATAGTATCAAGTAGGAAAGAAATGGTCATCCAGTTAAGGCTGAGCTTTTGATGTCGCCAGACAAAGAACAAGGGACAGATAAAACCACCTCTTTCGAAAGACAAGCGTCCCTTTTAAGCCTGTCGAGTGGTTGGTATCATTCCGCATCAGCCGGAAGCTTTGTGTACCTCCGCCCATTTAAGTACAATGGAGAGCATTTTAGAGGATGATTATTCAAAGGGGAAGCAAAAATATGTGCGGTTGCCTCCGTTTTGAAAGCTTCTATTCCACTCCGAATAGCCAATCTGTTCATCATGCGTAAAAATTTATTTATTTTGAGCAAAATAACCACCAGAGAGAACTGTTTTGACGCAACTACAGTTATAACCTGAGCTCGTATTTTCTGAGAAACTCACACCAACCGAATCGGCATTAGTTAATTTGTTTCCTATGAAAAGGCTGGGAGTAGGAATAATTTGATGGATTCATTAATCTACCTCAATATTTGCATGCACGCATTAAATATATCCTGAGTATACGATATTCTCATAGAAGAAAGAAAAGAAAGTCTAAAACCCGGAAATATTATGGTCCATTGTTTGAGCAATTTGAATTTAAAAACGTGTAATCTCTAAATGACAAATATGCAGTGTTGGTAAAAGTACTGAGAAAAAGTAACTGGGCTCAATTACAGTTAATTTATAAAAAAGTAATCAATTACAAGTACAAATTACAGATTTCAAAAAGTAATCAGTAAAATTGCAGTTACAATTACTTCTGTTAAGATCGTCCACTTTATAGACCACCCGGAAATTGTCGAATGGTGCCGTAGAAATGTGGAAAAATTGAGTCATAGAAATTGCTATAGCCTGCAATTTCACTAGCAATACATACAATCGTAATTGATGAAACAACACAAGGGGTGTCATGTTTTGTACCTATCATGAGTAGGCTACAACATGAGGGTGGCTGAACCCAGACAGGCAAATTAGGATACTCAAGGATTCGAAGTTGATTGTAGGCCTAGGTAAATCAGAGAATAAGTAAGTGCGATGAAGTAAATTATGAAACTTTAATGTGTGCAAAATGAAAAATACATGACAAACAGAAAATAGGTAATTATTAACTAAAAATAAACCTTAAAATTATGAGATGAAAAAATTATTAACCTAACACATCCTTGTTGACCTTGCAGAAAAGTTGCATATTGAAATTTTCATCACTGATTGTGAGTCTTGATGTATTTGGTGACAGCACCTCCTTGCGCACAATGAATAGTCTTTCAACAGGAGCACTTGATGGAATACCTGTGTTATATTTAACAAAGAGGGACTTCAGCGATGGAAATTTCAATAGCAATCAAAGATCTATTGTCATGCAGGACAAATAGGAAAGTGTCTCCTCCAGGGCTGGAGACACCAAAGCCCCCCGTGAGGGAAGGTTGAGAAATAACGCTTCCTCATCACTGCCCGCCTCCGCACTCAAATTTTCAGCGGAGGCTTCAACAGCTGCAGGTAAGCTGGAGTTGCAAACAACCTCCTTAAATGCAACTACTGCTTCGTTCTTCGCATTCCCAACGAGCCATGAAAATTTAAGTAAAGGTACAAGGCCTGCCGCAATCATAAGTTTTCTTCTTCCAGTGTATTTTTGAACCTCTTTTCTACACCTTCCATTAATGACTTGGCTGAGGGTCTGCAGAAGCTCAGGCTTGTGTCATTAGCTTTCTTTAAAAGCTCTCGCTGTAGCCACCTCACAGTTGTCAGTAAATACCATAGGTACATGTTCATCTCTGCCTGCAGGATGTTCAGGTCCACAGCAACTGGTTTCATCACCTGAAATAAGATAATCGCAAGGTAAAGGCGCATTTCGCACTTCCTTTCGCTTTCCTCGACCTTATTTCACGTCTAACATATGCCCTTCCCTCTTTAAATCACCAATTTACGTGAGGGATTCCTTTGTCTCTTCTTTTGCCGATAGGCAATGCGCAGTCTAAATTTACACCGGCTACAACTTTTACCCTTATAATCACCAAATCACGTGAGGGATATTTTTCTCTCGGTAATATTCTCGCTGCACGGAATGTCACGAGAGCAAGGGGATGCTACTTGACAATTCACGCGATTATGAGATACGTCCTTGAACGCTTCCCTGTTTAAGCTTGTATAGCGGCCAGCGAAGCTGCCTGGAAATAATTGAAGTTTACATGGGAGCGAGTGAGGTAATCGTCGATTACAAGCAAGTAACGATTACGACGAAAGTAACGATTCCTCTTTCACCGTAAGAAGTAAATAACAAGTAAAAATTACATTTTGTAAAAAGTTTCCTTACAAGTAATCCGATTACTTTTACTCGATTACTTACCAACACTGCGAATATGGCGGAGAAATGAAGACAGTATTTTCAAAGTATTGAAGAAAAGCTTGATCTCCGCAAGTCAGGTTCATTATCTTTGGTCATTTAATCCTAAAATTGCATTACTGCAGTCCTTCATCCTTGCCTATCTAACGATAAATCTCTTAATATGTGGATTCACCAACTTACAATTTCATTTTATACTGATGAATTATCGTTCATGCTTAAGCATTTCCCTCTTTTTGGTTATTTTCATTTGGCTGTATTGAACACGGAATTTCACTCTTGATAAAATTTTCAAAATAATAAGGAACAGAAATACCTATCGTTAATTGCTAAGATTTTCTGCCTTCTATCGAAGAATGTGCTCAATAGAAATGCGAAAATTCATCGACATGGTAATCCAAGGAAGTGATACGTCACCGATTCTCAGGCAAATGATATTCACACTTGGAATTGAAATATCAATCACATGCGTGATCTTGTGAAAACACATGAGTCTAACGTATCCATGTGTGTACATTAATTTATCAAAGGGTTATAACGATGTTAAAGGTACATTTCAAACCAGTTGTTGCCGCTAACGGCAGAGGTAGCCAACATCATTGGCTATGATGTTAATTGGCTAGAACACTTAATAATTGCTTCAAATTCCATGAGTGCTGGAGATGGTGAACTATAATAGCGTGTTATATATGTAAGTAATTGCTATTTAAAAATATTATTGCCGCTGAAAATAATATTCTGATGTGCGGAGCAGCGTTAAATGCCATAAGTCTAAGTCTTTCAAAATTCTGAGTAAAAACATTGGATGTTAATTTTGTCTCGAAAGCCTGGTCATTTTATTTAAATTGTTTGCATCTTATTTTAAGTTATTTCGCGTAATGACATCATTTACATATTGTTTCAGAGAAAAAAATCTAGTTTGAAGTGATCTTTTTGCGATCCACTTTGGGACACGAAACTTGAAGGATTTAGAAAATGGAAAACAAATTGAGGTATGCCAAATGCTTCTAATCGCATAATATTAAAAACTCAACAACTCACGATATATAGTTAGCCCGAGTGGTAATACAGAGATGAAAGGAGGTGTTGCGGGAATAGGTCCTCCCAAAGGGTCGCCACGGAAGCACTAAAATTGATTACCACGGAAGCATTAAAATTACGCCGCTGGTTGCATATCGCACATTGTCATGTCGCAGGGAACGCCAAACGAATTTTTTTGGCATCCATTGCTGGAATCGTTTTGTGTCAAACATGGTAGGTTATTTGGATTTGAAAATGCAGAATTCAACCTAGTCTCTTATAGTTACGTTACGCATGAATCAATCCCAAGGTGCTCATTTTTTTGTATTGTCTGCGCTCTATCGTGAAGGACTCTAATATTTATGAGCAAATTTAGTATAAAATATATGAGTCCATCTATATCTAACCCTGCACGAAGACTCACCTGAACTTATTATTAAAGCACAACAACATTTTATTTACTCTGGAACATACCCTCTTTATGTCGATAGCCATTTACCTCACCTTATAAAGTATTTTTCATAATAATTTTCATAAATATGTATTAGAATATCACATTTTGTTTTTCATACTATATAAATTTGACCGAGACTCTCCGATTTTTCCTCACGTGCGCGTATTTTTTTTAAAGCAAGCCTGTTCCCTCCGTCGGAACAATGTATTTGAAATGAGTATCTTATATCCGGAGAATATTACTGTATCTTTTTCGCGGATGCCTTTCTTTGCAAATGCTTTCATTGAATGAGCTGCGTGCCGGAGTTACTCGCAACAGACTGGTCTATCATAATCTTCTCCTGCAACCTCTAAATCTATTTCTTTTATCATAAATGCACTTCTTATCACTTTATTTACCTGAATCTTGCGACTATTTTTTAATATAGTGTGCAAATAATAGACGAACGAGAAAAAATTCCAAACAAAGAGTTTAAATATGAAGCTTTTTGCATGAAATACTAAGTCCGAATTAATATATATGTGAGCAAGTTGAAAAGTAAGAATAGCTATGTTGAAGACAGTGGTGTGTAATGGATGAGAGACAAAGGGGGAAGAGGAAGGTGGACGGTGTCGATCGGAGGAAGAAGATATGGGGCAGTTGAGAGGGAAGTGACATGGGCGTAGATCACATTCATTCACTGGTTGTTCAATCCTAGGATTGGTTGACTGCAGTCCTCCACCCTTCCCTATCTAATGCTAGTTCTTTTAACTCCTGGCATCTCTTCCTATGTACTTTACTCTTTATTTGGTCCACGAACTTATTCCTTCCCCATGGGGGATTTTCTCTCTATTTTGCCTTCAACTTTGTTCTTCACAAATCCATTTTGTCTCAGGGTGTGTCCAATCCATCTAGTTCTTTTCTGTGTGGATCACATATAGGAGGGAATTATTGGAAAAACTACTCAATAATTTACTTGTGTCATTAAAACATCCAAAATGGTTTTGTTGACAATCGGCCGTTCTCGCTTCGTTGTCCAAAACAAATAGATTGTCCTCCGTTTTAATTTCGCTCTGACCGTTTAGATCATCCTCAGCAGGTGGCAGCACCAGCCGCCCTCCCCCTCTTTCCCTATTCGCACCTCTTTCCGCCTCTTTTCTTCTCGACCCATCAGACTAATGAGTGTCGCCCTCTGCCTTCAGCCCCCCTCTCCTCCTCCTCCTCACCCCCCCTCCCTCTTCCCCCCCCCACCACCCTACAACCCCAACTCCCTCCTCCTCCCTACTCCTCCCCTTCGACTCCATTCATTCCATTAATGTGGCTGGAGCGGCAATCCTGAGTCATTGAGTCCACATTTTAAGACCTATTCATGGAAGGCAAACTAAAATTCTTGGACCGCTCTTCACACTAGCGCATCCTCTGATGCCGTAAACATTTCCATGCATGTAGTAATGTAACTCATGAGTGAATTACATTTTAAAATTTTTGTCCGAATTTAAACAAAAAAATGACTTGGATCTACGGCGCGGAATTCAAAGTATATGTTAAAATAGTATAAAAATACTTGTTTTTTTACTCATCATTATATCTTGGTGTTTGCTATTCACTATTAAAATATTAAGAATTGTAGTATATCGCATTTAGGAGAAAATCTGTACGTATGAATTCAAAGTATTTCGAAAGACATATCAAGAGTCATGAGATTACGTGTTAAGTTGCACTAAATTGCACAAATCGGTAACATGCAGTTTTTTTGAGCTTTTATCCATGGCTTCTTCTTCTCTTTTATATCTCTATACCTTCGCTTTTAATTATCTAATTGTTAATAAGTACTCCTGTGCGAAGCCTCACGCAAATCTGTACATATTTCGAGATTCGCCCCAAGCACCCTCTCCTCCCCCTCTTCCACCCTCTCCTCCTCCACTTCAACTCTCCTGTGAGCACGAGCACTCCACTCATCCGCACCCGACGCTCCCCCTCTGCCGCATCCCTCTCCCAATATGTACGCTCATCTCCCGACACCCCCCTTCCTCGCCAATCCTTGGACTTATCCCTCCGCGTGGATGAGGAAATTTCCCATCATCCTTTGTATTGGGGCGGAACCATGGCACATCCGCGGCACGCGGAGTAGAAGACGTCGAGGGGCGGGCATTCGACGTCCATTCGACGCCGTCTTTTGCCGTGGGACGCGTTTTTCGTGGGAGCTCACTTTTTGAGGTGACTGGAGTCCCAGGTGAGACGGAGAGCGGAGGAATACCCGTCGATCGTCCACCGTGGAGTTCGACCGCCGTGTGAAGGACTCTTTGATACCTGTTCGTGTGCCTGTTTAAAAATATATAAATAAATGTATATAATGAACAATTAACCCATTTTTTGGTGGAGTTTTAAAGTGTTACGTGAGACGACCGCAGATGAAAAAAAAGTGGAATCAGACTGGGAAAATGTAGGGACGCACTAGTCAAGATTGGATCTCGTTTGAATGGAGATGAATTAACATGTTGAACGAATACTATTTTATTTTTGAAGTCATTTCATTTTCATTTCCACATGTTTTCTCAACCCGTTTGAGTCAAAAGATTAAATCGTCACCAGATGACGGCAATGAAAGACAATTCTACCGCTCCACAACGTGGTTGATGCACTGAAGGCACTGGAAATGCTGAAGATGTGAGGATCGATAATTTCATCATGCCCATTTTAGTGAAAAAATCCGCATCCAAAGAAAGAACTCAGGGGTCACCAGTCACCCCAGAGGTCACCATCTTGTGGCTCTTGGTGTAAGGACATCTAATTTCTTTATTTAATTTTTTAAAAAGTCCGTTTTCCAGATTGGCGACCATCCATAGAGCTGTTGAAGTTATGATTTTAACAATATTTCAATCAGATGATCAAAAAGATCCGCGACAGGATACTAACTGGTTGGTCCAGGTATCCGAAATGCGGCAAATGCCTGGATCTGTATTTATCTTATCCTCTAACACCATTTCCCATTCCAAAATCTTCTATTTATTTTCAGAGAGGCCATCAGTCATTGCCGACCTTTAAACCGCACCCACGAACGACTATTTGAGTTTTCTGTCATGCAAAAGAGTCCCATATCTCCAGGTTTGTCCTTTTCAATGGTGCGGAAATTGAATTGAGCGGCCTTGGCACACTGAATAGGAGACCCAAACGCTACATACAGGGTGTCCCATAAATGTCACGCCACAGTGACACTGGAGCTAGGGCAGCCTAAGAGGAACCGAACCAGCCTAATATGACCTCAGTAAAAGTTGCACGGTTTTCGAGATATTGCCAAATTAAAGCTTTTTCAAAAATTTCACTTTTTTTACATTTCTAGTCCCAGAATTCAATCGGATAATTTAAGGTTCTCATTAGGGCGGCTCTTTTAATCTTCCAACTGTGACTCATGTGCCGACTTCTACCTGGAACAGAGGCCCGAGAGGGAGGGGTGACATTTATGGGACACCCTGTATATTCACGATGTATACCATGATGAAAGTATTAATGCGCTTAAGATAGTTTGAGCGAAATATCATTTTACTTAGACGTCAATGAATTTGGTCTCATTTTAAGGAAAAATATCGCACTCTTCTAATGACACCAAAAATTTAACCCCTTACTACATTACTTTTGGTGACATTTTCCAAAAAATACAAGCCCTTTTACATAGGAGATGGTATGTGTATGCACTCCAGAGAGACATTATTTACAAAATGATGTATTTCTAACACTTAGAAGTCGTAAAAAAACTAACAGCGTGTAGTTTGCATGTTTTCTCGACTATATTTCAAAATTAATTATATTGTCACCGCAGTAGGTTCTTGGGTATCACAAAAAACCTTCCGTTTTGAAGGCGTTCCAAACGCACCGCGCGATAAAAATGAGTCAAGTCAAAGACTTATTTAGATATTTTCATTTAATTACTTAGCATTTCTGTCATATAAAACTATATTATTGCACCATTAATAATTCAGTATTTAATTGATGTGTCCTAGAGCTGGTGAAATTAAAATATATTTCGAATATGGTCTCTATTATGACTAGGGAACTATCTCGCTCGGACTGCCCTAAGCTCTTATTTCTTATGCCAGTATGTCTGTTATTTCAAAAACACCTAAGTTAGTTGCATTTATCATTTAAAATCATATTTTCCCCTCCGCTCCATGTAAATAATTTTATATTCAACGTCATACTCTCCGAATTGAAGTACGAAATCATAAAAAGTTTTAAAAATGGATTTTTCCAGTTCTGCACAAAAGTAGACGCCTTTTCTTTGGCGTACCTGTTTCAAAATATTCTTCGTGATTTTTTTTAACACTTGAAGTGATTTTTTTAACGTGGAGTTGGCGAAGTTGATTTCAAAAGTGTAATTAATGAATTAGCTTGCATAATTTTTCTTAGATGGATAACTACTCCAAGTTAAGCCCAAAACACTTTCTCTTTTTATTTGATGACGTATTCCTTTGCTTGTATTGCATGGTAGGATTTATCTAGTGGTTTTTCTAACTCTGCATTATCGTCACTTGAGAAATTTTTATTTTTATTTCTTATTAAGTTGAAAGTTTTATCAGATACTATAATAAACAGACTATTTCAAACCATTTTTACAAAATCTGTTGACCCAGTAAACTGTTTTCCTATCGTTCATTAAAATTGGAGCCATGGAGTCATTTTTAAACATGTCTATTTTGTTGATAGTAGTTGTATTAAGTTATTTTCTGATTAATTACAATTTTATTGATACGAAGTAGGTAACTGAAGTTTTTGAACATTTGGGAATGGGAAAAGTAAGTACACCAATCGAATGATAATTGGATCGCTGAAAAAATTTTTGTGTAATAGCAGTATACGTAATAGGCTGTCAATTGATGTTGCTTTATTGAAATGTTATAAAGTTTTGGATGGCAAAACTCCACCGCTAAGCCTCTAATTGTTTTCGTGCATTGAAATTTCATGCTTTGTAGGCGCACACTCGAGGCAGTAATTTTTTATCCTTGGCTGTTTATTTCAAAACAACCAATACATTATCAATTATATAAATGACTTCCATTAAAAATTCTTTTATTTAACTTTTATGTCTTTACCGCTTGTTTTTAAAGCAACCTCTAAATTTAAATATGATGGACTTGAGTGGCGTGGATACGTCTTGAATTGTTTGCAGACTTTGCTGCAGCGATCGATGTCAAAACTTTTTTGCAATGAGAGAGCATAAATTTAATTGCTGAAACATCGCACTGAAAATATATTGAAAATAATAATAAAAATAACATTCTTTACTGGATATACTCAATTGCTGTTCTAAATTTTTCTGACCACATTCACTCTCCTTCCTAATGGGAAGTCTTTCCCTGCCCAGAGTGATAAAACCTTTGTGAAACACTTTGAGGCAAAAACTTAGACGAATAAAAATGAAACTTAAACGTTTTCCATATTGGGGAAATTTTCGGCATATTTGTAAAGAAACAAGGCGTGTAGCAAAAATAGAGTTGCTTTTTTTACAGATCTTCATGACCTAATAATCTCGGAAGAAACGAAAAGGCTGAGTCCATTTTTGCTCGGAGGAACTCTCGTATCAATCGTTAGCCTGTTCAAGTTTTCACGAACCAAAACTAACTGAGAGAATTTAAAAAAATAATGGAACGTGTTTCTCTCGCTTCGCGAGGGAAAAAGTTAGCGACGCTCCGTCGCTCGTCTAAGAGTCCCGGGTGCTTCATCCTCTTAAGAGGGCGCCGTTGTTTACGCTTGTCGCCCGTGGAAACGGCAGACGCGGAGAAACACTACGGCTGCAAAATCCTAATGTCGACGGAAATAGACAGAGAGGCGAGAGTCGGCGGGAGAGGGAGTACTAAGAGACTCGCGACTTCGTCTCCTTCCTTCCTTTCTACTTTCTTCGCGACCACTCGTTCTTCTCCAAATGGGGAGTCGCAAAGAGAAGCTGAGGAGCTCAAAGGTAGAGGAGAAATTGAAAATCATCCGCGGAGAGGAATGAAAAACATTTGGATGCATCGAATGCAAGCTCTAAAGCTATGATTACTGTCTCAGTGAACACTTTTGAACTCCAGGTTTACGACGCAAGAGTGCTCTAATTTAATCTCTCATGGAAAGCAGGTCAGTGGTGGCGGAAATCGAATTGCGTTTTTAACACATAGAATTCCTAAGCACATTGACACCTGATGTCTCACATTGTGCCGTAATGAAGATGGTCGCTCTAGGCGACCTTCATCGTGCGACTCCATCGGTGTGCAAAGCATTTGTTTATGTTTTGCAGCAACCTACGATGATCGTAATACTCTGTACAGGCACTATGCTCACACAATAAAATATATCATTGTGAAGCGCATTGTGTCATGAACTGTTGCCGTGAATGAGATGTTTGCCATTTTTCGAAATGACGACATAATTAAAATCTCCTCGCGATAGGCAATATGATGAAGTGAAATTTTATAACAGGCTATTAAGATTTATAATGCTTTAATTGATGCTTGGCACTTCCCTCGTACTTTCCCTCGTACTATAAGAGAGAACAATAGGCAGCGTAGCAAAGGGATAGGTAGGTGAAATATAGTATATGAGTAGTCTGTAGTGCATGATGCATGTAATAACAACCAACAATCCATTTCATATTATGTAGATAATTACCATCTAGCTGCATGTGACCATATTATCTAGCATGTCTCCATTAAATATCCTAGTTGCATGTCAACAGTGCATGTTTGGTGATCTTCACCCCCTGCCACACACCCTCGGGGTGGCTCGCAGGGTATCACGTAGACGTAGATGTGTACCGTTCATATTCTAATTTCGTACTATCTCAAAAGGCACACGTTATCGCGAAATACGTGACGCAGGTTTCATCATTCTGTCCTTCATTAGGCGTACTCCGTGAAACTCAAATTGAATTTGATTGTTTCTCACGCCCCTTTTTGATTTTTTTATCGCGGGGTTTATGGTGAGAAATAATCTTCCACTAAGCCCTCGTTCTCAAAAGATTCTTTCACCGTTATAGTGTCTCAGTGTATGCGCTTCCGATTCGTCCTAACCGAAATGGAATTCTGCACTCTCCTCTCCCCACTCATAGTCTCTTATCCTCTTTCAAAGACGCACTTAATTTTCGAAAACCGCATCCTGTCATCTGTTTCACTAAATGCAATATCTGGGGACATTTTACAAAATCATGAAACGTACTGTGCTGCCAAATCTTTGCATCTGAAAAGTGATGAATCAATCTTTTTGTGCTACAATATCTATCTTCACTCTCTACTTCATGAGTGGGTGTTTTCCTGCAGTGAGTTTCTTTGACAAGGATATCACTTCCTTATTCCTAAAGTTTTTCGCACAAATGCTTATGCCTTAGCACACCCTCATTTCATGCGTGCATCTGACGAGGGGTTCGATGTAAGAAAGGACTGCCTCAGTCTCAATCACTCCTCAATAAAGGCGCGTCATGATTATGATCATCATCATCATCTCTCGATGCGATGCTCAGATTCGCATATCGTGCGTATTTAACACTTTCGGTCCAATTTCCCGTCGTCCCGCCGTCCCGAATGAATCCCTTCTTCTCCCCCTCCCTCTTCCTCTTCGGTGGAGATGCCGGCGTCGCAGAGCGTCTCGTTAATTTCGCGGCGGCGTCTTCGGGGGAGACGTAATCACGAGAGGGTGTGGGCGTGTGGCGGGGGGGTGAACGGGTGGGATTTCCGTTGGGCGAGATGGGGGGTGGGGGAGGGAGAAGGGGAGGAATGGGGGATGAGGAGGTTTGTTTGCGAATGATGCGAGCGTGGATGGATGGATGGATGGAATGGGAGATGATGGGACGGCATGGGCGTGGAAGATGGTATGAGGGAGGCGGAGGTTTGTCTTAAAGGAGATAATGCCCACCGATTTTCATCCCCTCTCCTGTTTGACTGGCACACCTGTGACACCGATTTGTCTGGCACACATTACCTTCGCCTCGGGGCGACATTTCTCAGGCGATGAGGAAGCATATTCGATCCTGGACATTACTTCAGTTTCAAACGTTGATTAAACTCCTAAGTAAGTTCCTCTTCCGGGTGTTTAGATGGTTTTTAAGGCTTCGTTAAAGCGCATTCGCATGGTCCAGGGCTCTAATAGTGACGAATGTAACTCTGCTTTCATCCATTTGTCTGATGCGCTGTTTAATAATTTGGCTCGGGTATGTCACGCAGTTGAGAAATCATCTTACTGAGAAGTGGATTGTAGTGCGACATCAACTTGGAAGTGGCAGAGGATTACTTCTGAAGATCCTTAAGCCCGTCGTGGGATTGGACGATTTTGGGAACTGAGGCTCTGTGGAGAGGAACCAGGTGCAAATACGGCCTGGTTAAACTCCCAATCCGGACTCTTTTACAGTTTATATTCTCAGACAGTGGACGGTTAAAGCTGCGTTTTTTAGTATTTGCTTTTTTATTTATTTATTGTGTTTAATGTTCGCCCAACAGATACATAATTATAGGGTGAACAATCCAAAAGTATAAGTAAAAAAATTAAAAATAAACTGGTCACAGCCACAAAATAATAACAATCAAGATTAAAAATGCTGAAAATACTAACTAAATAGGTCACAGTCGCAAAAAACACAAAAATCAATCTAAATCACTTCACAAACAGATTCTTAGCTTCTTTTAAAAAGTAGTCTTTCCTTATGTATAAGTCCAGTTCGTTGAAATGCTTGTTATATATTACACAAATCCTTTGTATTGGCGAATTTGCACAATAATTGGTATTCACCCTTTGTATATAAAAGGTTCTTTTTTGCCTACTATTAACATTAGGAACTATGATTCTTATTTCCTTCAATAACTCATTAGATAGTCCCTTATTGATGACATAATGAAGAAACAGCAGATCGTTTATGCTTCTTCTATTTCGTAGGGTCTGGAAATTAAACTCTTTTAACAATTCATTATAACAAACATAATTGTCAAAAAGCGGATACACATGATATAATGCAAAATATAAAAATCTCTTTTGAACGTGCTCAAGCATTACAATATGTTTCTTTATACAGGGATTCCAAATGACCAGTTTGCGAGAAATGTTGTCGTTTGACTGGTCTGACGGTGTATGTTTTGAGAATGAGGCAAGATAAAGACAGGCAATTAGGTGGATCTTTGATGCTTGACGTCCATGATGCCATAGAAATGAGAATGAGTATACCGGATTTGTTTGATATTATTCTCAATTGGCAACGATTTGTGTTTCCAGGAATGCCCACTAACAGATATTCCGAAGTGGTTTAAAAAAACCCGAGCCTTCATTCTCCCCCTTTATCACCTTTCTTTCCATAATTTCCGACGTCGGAGCTCGGCCAGGTATTATTGCAGAGCATGAGGAGGACAGTGTCTCCATTGGCACACCAACGAGAAAGAGATCCCTCTCGCGGTGGTATTCCGTTGAAGGACACTCCGCGTGCACTTCCTTTGGTTGCGAAATCGGTACAAATGTCTCCCTATGAATTCGATCCTCCTCTTTCCTTAGACTGACTTCATGTCGTCGAATGGGAACCGCGTTAAGTTATTTTGAGAATAAGCTATAAACTTTGCGTTTTAAAAATTTCGAACCCCCATATCGCGATAGAAAGTTAATCTAACTTCCACACTTGACGGTCTTCATTCCATTGCGGGTTATATGTTGTGCTATTGAATTCTGAGTTTGGAATGTAATATCACCAGATACCAACGGGTTTGCTTTGCTTGCCATCCTTTGGCTGTGACAGCGAATGAGAGAGGTAATTCGTATAGTCTACTTCCCCATTTGAAATGGTTGCCAGTGGATTTCTAATTTTCGTGGATATTTTTCTCTATAGTCGAAGAGTCACACAAAGATGTCATTTAAATCTAATTTGATACGTAAAGCTGATAGGCTTAATGCAAATTGTTCTTCACAGCTTTAGAAGGTGAACGACGCAACCTCAACTGCAGACGTCAACTGAAATTATATTTTGTCAATCCAATAACATTTAAAATCGACATTTGTACTGAATAATTTTCCACTATTTTATTCAATTTTCTGTGTGTTACGGTAATATTCTAACGGATTGATAATAGGTTTTAATAAATAATCATCAATAAAACCATTACTTATCCAAATTGCGCTGCCAGGTGATCTCTTAACGGTCAAATATCCGTACATGTGTCACCAGAAGTCATAGTCTTGCTTTATAAATTTATTTAGAACCCCGTATGTGAGTCATTAAATGGTAAACAAACATATAATCGTTTAAAATTTATATAGAAAGATAATGCAATGCCATTCATTTTGTCGGTTTGCTTCGCAATCCTTCCGTAACAAGTCTAGCAAATTTTTAATGTGTGTCTACCATTCCCAGAAACACTTGGAAAAGTTAAATTGACGAGAGTGTGTTTTGGAATGCAGTCCTCTTTACGGTTCACAGAATTTCTGTTCTCCAACAGCGAATGTATGGTGAAAGGCTTGATCTGCGGTGAGATTTTTTTTCACATTTTAGAGTTCGCTTTAAGCATTAGTAAAAGAACAAAAGATCTGAGTCTTGGCAAACACTTTTGTCATAATTAATCAAGCTCATGACAGAACTAAAATTTTATTTTTCGTCCAGAAATATGTATTAGTATCATTAAAGGAGATGACGGTCAAAAATTTAATTAATGCCGGAGTAATTTACTGTTTCAATGAATGAGAAAAGTTTTTCATTACAATGTTCGCCTTGAACGCTTATGAACAAATTTCCCATCTGCCTTAAGCTTAAGCGTTGAATAAAAATATTCCTTGTGCATATATTTGGGCATGTGTGGGCAGAAACATGCCGTGTGCTTTGGAGAGATCAACATTTACATTAATACCTTAAAAAAATAGCGATCTTTGAAACAAATATCGTGAGTAGCGCCAACCCTCAACGTAAAATATTTTTATTTATCTCTCATACTATGTGGTAATAGCCGTTTTGTTTGTTCTCAATGTTTTGCGACTTTGTCAAATTAGCGCATTAAACAGGGTCGCCAAGTGCATATCGTAGAGGGAGTTAAAATCTTACACAGAAACACGCGTGCTTTTACAATTTTTATATCAAGAGTACATTTCGTGAAAAACTTGTGGCTGTTAACTCCTGACTTTTTACCCCTTTTTGCCTTTATGGTTCGATTCCGAGGCAGCAAATGCATCTCCGGGGACGCCAGTGCATGCATCACCCGAAGTACATTGAAAAGAATCGACTCGCTGCATCGAAGAGCTCGGATTGGAAGAGAATTGGAAGATCAAATTGGAAGTGTGCATTCATTGGTGGACGGGAGAGGGAAATTGCAGCGGTGGGGCTGTGTTGCCGTTGCCCCGGACGACGTCACCCCTTCATTCGCTCGAGAGGAAAAAAATGAAGAAGATTCACCGTGAGAAATTGAAATAAGATAAAAATAAAGAGAAGCGACGAAAATGAAAAAGGGACGTCGCAGGGCGGGGCGAACAAACGGAGCGAAATCCCTTTCTCCATTCAAATTCTCGGCCGTCCGAACGCATTCCTCGCGAATGGCAGCGTCGCGGGAGACGCCACAAAAAGTTGACGCGGACACTTTCGAAAGCTTTCCACCTGAAGTGCGACGGTGCTGTGTATCTCCCCCACCCCGCTATTCATGTTTAGTTCGAGAGTGCAACGGCAGAGGGCCGTCCCATCGCGCCGGGAAGTGGCTGAGCGACAAGAACTCTAGACGCAATGCTCAAAGGCTCACAAGCGACAGAATGGGAATGGAGGAATAAAAGAAAAACGGTAGCAGAAGAGATCAGAGAGTGGATGTGAGTGCGAATGTCACACACTGGGGAGTGGACGGAACACTGCTCAAACGACGGACATTTCTCCATCTACGGATATTCCGTGTTTGTTGAAAATTAGTCCCAACCTTTTTCTCCTTTTAGTTTGTTTTATTATTCTTCTTTCGAATTAATTAATTCGACAGAGCATTAAATACTCTTTTCGACGTCATCCTAATCCAGCGTATTTGTGGATGTATTCCTACTGTTCCCTTGCTTTAAAAGCGGTCGCCAAAATTTTTAGAAACATTGAAATTTAGAAGTAAGAATTTGGCTAAAACGAATATAAATGAAACTTTCGCTGATAATTTTCTGAAAATTTTAATATCCTTTTCTTAAAAATTTCCTCATGATGTACGCTACAAGCACCTCTTAAGTACCGAAGTCTTAGTAATTTCTTTATTGACTCAAGTTCTAAAAACCTATGTATTGGTCCAGAAGGCCAGTTAATTTTTCAACCATAGCTGAAATATTATTTCAGATATTTGCGTGTTACTCTTATTTCTTGTCAGTTTGAGTGGTAAGGCCCTAAAATTGGAGGGCTGCTCTCGTTTTAAGATTGAGGAAAGATTAAACCGAAACAAGAAGGCTTAATCATCGTCCATGGTCGTAGGAAGCCTGTACACATTCATGATTACCTATCCGAAAACAGTCCATGGGGACTTTAGAGTTACTTGACAGGAATTGTTCTTTCCTAACAGTGGGCATTAAAATATGGTTACTCGACGTCTGCGTGACGATAGCACCGAGTCTTTGATTCACTTGTAGTTTTGAAGGAAAATTTGGCCACTCGGTTATTTTAATATGTTTTGTAGTTAATTTATTTGTATCTCTAAGTTTTTACTAAATCATTCACTAGTTCACTACTTAAAAATTAAATTTGGTATTCATAGATCCTTTCCAGTGAGCTACTAGGAGCTACTAACCTAGTGTGCTACTATCGCCACTATCGTAGCGGAGTACATAATTGTCGGTAGCGACTGCCCTAGAAACAATGAAGCAACGCTTGGCAACACTACCACTGGCTTCATTGTACGTGAATTCGTATGTCATACATCAATATTGCTACAATAAGGACATCGTTAAATACTCTAATTTCCCCATATTTTAGCATTGCCATCATAATTCCGACAAATCTTCCATACAATTTGATAGTTATTGTATAGAAAAATCGGGAATACATGGTTGTCATAAACTTTATTTTTTGCCACACGTAGTTATACACAACAAACTTGCACATATCGTTCATAAAATCATTTGGACACACTGGAGCTTCACCACATCAAAGTTGAACCAACTCCATCCAATCGCACCAAATTAAAGTATCAGTTATGTTCAAACAAACCTAGGACTTTCTTGAGGTATTCACCGTTCCATCAATATAAAAACACTCAAAATAGACAATTTTTGCCTTAAGTTAATAGATAATAACTAGTATTTACATAGAAAATGTAACAGTACTCACATTCACACACTAACCATCATTTTGTAAACGAAAAGCGAACATGCACACGGCACAGCGGACATTGTCACTATTTAATCTGAATACCTATTTGTCCCTTCACGAATCCTTTCTGAGCATTAAATAAAACGAAACTGATTTCACTTATCCACTAAGAAGATAAAACATAAAATATGATGCGATAAGCTGCTGAAGCACTGGAAGAAGTTTCTATCACTGTGTTAACCAGGACAACGTTCTGCTACCAAAACAAAAACGAAACGAAATAGAAATTTACGGCAGAATGTAAACAGACAAGTGCTGTCGCGTAAACAGACTCACAATTACAATTATTACCTGTACGAAATCATTATAATTCATTTAGATAACAATCGTACGTCTTTATATCATTGTAAAACATATTTCTACGACAACACAACCGTAATATGCTCGAGTACTCAGAAGCACCTCACTTGATGCAGTAGTCACGAAAACTAATTTACACTTGTAAATCGTTGACGAGGCTTCCTCCTGGACACATTCTTTAAAATGGGCCGTATTCTCGTAGAGTAATCATCTAAAACCACAAATGAACAGTACTAAGGCCCGAAGAATTTTAAAATGCAATTGTTACCCTAAAAAACAGTCAATACACACACAATGATTTATGCACTTTATAAAGCTGTGAGATGTAGCACTTATGAAACGAGATGAAGAAGAGATGATAATCACCTTTCGACGCTCAAAAACCACATTAATCATCTCACTAACTCTTCCTTTTTCGTTGAATAAAACACTCATGTAGCACTACGGAGTACCACAACACGGTGTCGCAGGCAATGAGCAAATAATAAAAATGCTCAGTTTGATCCAGCAACGCGTCGCATCCGCCAGCCTTGAGAAAAGCAATTCCTCCAGTATCTTTGGTATTTTCTCCAAAAATATCCGTTATGGCTTCAGGTTATCACCCAAGGTGAGCCACTTGTGACGGACCGCCATATTTAGTAGAGCCTCTAAACAAGGCGAGAGAGTGTTTAAGAATCAGCCACTAAAATAGTGGCACACTTGGCTGAGCTTAGTAGCAGTCTATGGATACTATTTTGTTAGCTGGCGACTAGTTAGTGCGCTACTGAGCCGATAGTAGCTCACTAAGGAATCTATAAATACGGCCGTAGGAATCTCTTGCTTTCCGTTTAAAACTACGCATAATCACTGAGCTTGACGTGAATAACGAAGAAAGATTCCTTTTATTAGTCGTGAATATCTTTTTATTAAAAAAGTTATACATATCATGAATCGATTTTTGAAATCTGATGCGTATCTCAAATAATAAATGCATATTTTTTCTTTGAAAATAATTCGGAAGCATAAAAAATGACAAATTTATTCCAAGAATTGCGCATATGTGCAAAGGTTTATATTAGAACAATTGAGAAGTTTTTGGTATAAAATTCTCAATATTGCCTTCATTTTCTCTCAACGCATAAATCCTATTTAAAAAATACGACTATGGCTAAATTATTGAAGCAAAATTTTGACGCAGTGGATTTGCAGTCGAGCCCATGTCGACTTCGTTTCGATAATTGTAAGTTCTGTTGCTCTAAGGGAAACATAATGAAGTCAAATTCATTCTGAGCGAAGTTAGCACATATTTTTGTTGTATGCATATCATACACCATACAATTTTGTTATGACTAGCCAACTATCTGAGAAGCGTGCGAGGTATTTTGGAATTTTATATTTCATGCCTTGCCATATGTGTTAAATTAGCAGCTCTGAGCTATTGCGTGAAATTCATTTTGGCTTATATAAATTATTCTCGACTTTCCAACTGCGTCAGGTCATTCATATCTGCCTACGTATAGATGTAAGACTTTTCCATCACTTGGGTGGGTGACGAAACGTTAGCATGATAAGAATACCAAATCCCTTCGAAAAATTGAGAAGACTTAAGATATGTTACTCATCAGGAAACTGTAAAACATGTTCTTACATTTCAAATTATAATGGGTTTTGTGCCTCTTCCTTGAATTCCGGTCAAAGTCTCCCATGCTCCCGATCTCATTGCTACCCAAGTTATTTCGCTCCTCATCTGGAGTCAATGGACCATTTAAGTCTCGCAATGACTTATCGGCCGCTCAGTTGTTACTTTGCTTACACTTCTTTAAAAGAATTATCTCTCTGCATAGCATATGTTTGGATGCATAGGCACTCTTTGCCTCTCACTTCGAAACGGTAGGTCTCCGAAATTAGGAGCCTATATTCCGACGGCAAGGTTATTTCCAACCCATGTTTGGCACCACGTTATCCAAATGAGAATCCTAAAAAGAAACTGGCATCCCTCCGAAAAGTGCATGAGAATATGTAATGGAATGGATGTAACTGGATTCAAACTCGGTTACCAAAAATGTGTCGTCAATTTCATTTGGTCGCTACTCGCACATACCGCATTTGGAACTATTTGATCAATTTCACTCTTTTTTATTATTTCGCATTTTTATCCCGCTGGATAAACTCTGCCTCTTCATCATACACATACCAGTAAAATAGGCCCAATCTCTTAAAAGCTGCTCTTGAAATCGTTTTTATATTATAATACCTCCAGGCAACCCAAATATTTGCTGGGAGCCATAGAATGACGACTTAACCATGGCTGAATGCATCCTTTTGCAGCAGATAATCTAATTTCATGGAAAAAGTCCTTGAATTTAATGCTTATTCCATGTTTCCATGTTCAGATCTCAGCAAAGACATTTAAAAGAATGTATTGTTCTTGCCATCAATCTAGTTTTATGCATTGCACCAGGTGTAGTTAGTTAAATTTCTAAATTCCCTCCAAAGAAAATGCAAGTTTATCGAGTTTGCAGCTTTACATTCTTTGTTTAAATTGTTTCCTTTCTTTTGCCTCTTCTCTGAGTTCTCTTTATCTTACCGTACTTTTAGGCAGTACTTACATCTCCTACTGGGGACGTAGGTAGTGACAATAACATGAACTCATCCTGCATTTAATGGCAATAATTCTGACAAATCTCAGTTCATAAGGCGTGAAGCTATTAAATAATTGTGCCTGGATTTGCAATTGAACTTCTACGCTCACTAGAAAAATGAGGACGGGTATCTCAAAACTACAACAAGTTAGACATGATAAAATCAGTCACTGCTGTATCCATTTTCCCCACTGCGTACATCTTGCACACTGCGTAAAAGCAGGCACCGGAAATCGTGCGGGTATCAAACGCCTCGTTCACAGCGTGGTTTCCGGTTTGTCTATTCTGAATATCCCTAACAATTCTTTTCGTGATTTTCGGGGTTATACCCTCAAGTCACTACCGGCATGCACCATTTTTCACCATGGACCCTCTCGCGGCTTGCGAAAGCGTTTCTCATGAAAAATTCAAGAAAAGCATGATCTTCTGCTCATTTCAACTTTTTACAAAAATTGCCTAATTTGCGAATTTTAACCACTTGGCGGAACCCAAGACATTTTACAAAAGTTTTTAAGCATTTTTTTTTGTTTTGAGCCCCAGAGACAACATTTTTGGCCTCCATCTCATTGCAATCTGAAAAAAAAGTTTTTGACGATCACAGATTAATCCCCTGGTCTCCAGATTGCTGAATAAGATAATACCAAGCTCATTAGGTTTATTACAACACATTTTATGTAAATTACTCCTCTTCATTTTGATAGTGAACGTGGAAGTTCAATCGAAAATCCTGGCGGTAATCATCAAATTACTGCACGTTTTATGAACAATGATTTATGAAAATTATTCTGTTTTAAGCAGGATGAGGTCCATGCTCTCAAAGAATCTTGTGATTAGTTTATTTGTACGAAGATACATGATTTTTTCGGTCCGTGGAACAAAGTATCGCCCGTGGATGAAAACCATCAACATCCTGCATTTCAACGTGGTAGAGCTTTCGCATCCGTCCCCTAGAGAGCAGCACCCTCAGCTTTTGTTGCACCGCGGCATATTTCCCGAGCCTGTCTTAACAGGGATGAGAGCAGATCAGGGAAAAGTGTGGATGGAGGGTTAAGTGTTCCCTTCACCCAGACTGCCCATTATGGGTCCAAGGCTGGCCATTGCTCCTCCCGGCTGGAAATGATAGGGCGAGGTGAGGGGGTGTACCTGGAGGGGGGAGGAAAAGGAGGGTTTAGTGGAGGGTGAGGAGGAAAGGGAGCCGGGAGTGTAGCGTTATCTCAAATCATATCACTACTTGCTGGGCATCGTTCTACGGACAGATAACTTCCGGTTTTTTCCAAATAAATTGAGGACGGAAGCAATAAATGAAAATGGTAATTTTGAAAATCGCATACATTTGGCGATAACTTTGTTCGTATCCTAATCTGCTCGAGTCCCACAGATAATCTTGAACTTAATATCTTTGTATAAATTGAATTAATTGTTCATTAAAGCAATGCATCATGTGACCATGATATTTATGACAATAAATATTAATATCTTATGGAAGAAGAGTCATAAAGCTTATCTTTTCCCTCGTTTAATATTTAAAACATTTTCAATTACAAGTGAATATGTATTGACATATGCATATCATGCAATCCAATGTGACCAATGTGATTTCAGCGGATGAGATGCGATTTAATCGCAGAATCGATATACCACTTGCAGACAAAGTATGAGCCAGTCTATTTTCGTTTCATGGGCAAACCTAGGTTGATTAATACCCACAACGCTTCCATTGATGTCTGTGCTTACACATCGAAGTGTCGCTTAATTGCATTATTACAAGGCTTCTGTAATGAAAATAACGTCCAAGCGTAAGGCCGCCTCAAACAAAACACTTCGACCATGAGTTGTTCTATATACCAAAAAGTTATTTATTTATCAAGTCGGCATAAAAAACTTTAATTCTAACTTACCTAAGCCATTTGCTTCTATGCATGTAATGAAAAACAGATTTTCTTTTTATACTTTATCATACAGTGCTAATGTAATTTATTCTTCTCCAGAGACGTTTGTTTAAATAAAGCCAAATTTTTGGAGCGTTAGAAGTGACTAGGAATTCAAAATGAAGTTTGAATAAGATCAGAAGAGTCAGGTGAGGCCTTTAATTTCACATCAATACGTCTCCCTCGTAGCGTGGTGCTTCGGTGACCGTTGCAGTGCATTGGTAACCGTGGGTGCCAGTAGCGCAGTGCTTTGCTGCATCGCATCGGTTACGGTGCTCACTAAGCAGTCGAACGCTGACCAAACGGTGAACGTTCGACCAACAAACGGATATGGACAACGACAAATTAGACGCCATAATCACAAGAGTTGGGTACTGTATTGAATCTCCCCTGGAATTTTGAGTGATTAATGGAGCGTCCCCCAATCGGATCTCCAGGTGAAGATTACTGCGAGGGGTACATCACTCAGTAATTACAAGTGCAGAATAGGAGCATGAAATATAAAATCTTTAGAGATGAGTCGGAAGCTGTAGAACATGAGGATAGAGATGGAGAGGCTAGGGGTGGATATACTAGGAGTCAGCGAAATCGAGTGGGCTGGGGCAGACGACTACTGGATGGACGGATACAATGTGATATATTCAGGAGACGATCAGGGGATTGCGGGTGTATACACCATACTGAGTAAAGAGTGGGGCATGAGAATGAAGTCAGTCTGGCAGTATAACGAAAGGATTCTTATGGTGAAACTGAAAGGAGAGCCGATGGGTATAGTGATCGTGCAGGTGTACATGCCGATGTTTAACCTTACGGGAGAAAAAATAGAATAAGCGTAATAGCAAGTTGAAGAAGTCCTCGGGGTAGTGAAGGGAAAAGATAACCTCATCGTCATGGGCGACTGGAACGCAGTGATAGGAGAGGGAAAAGAAGGAAATAGAATAGGACATTTCGAACTGGGCAAAAGAAGAAAGAGAGAAAGGCTGGTCGTGGTTTGCAATTAGAAGAATATGGTAGTAGCTAGCATTCTCTTTGAGCACCATTCGCGTAGAAAGTACTCATGGAAGATGCCTGGTGATATTGGCAGATACCAAATAGACTACATACGTATCTGAGTCAGGTACAAGAACCAAGTAAAGCAGTGCAAGAGCTATCCCGGTGCGGATATAGACAGTGAACACAATCTAGTAGCCATGGAAAGCCACCTTCGATACGAGAAAATCAAGAAGATAAAACACGAACTGAGATGGGACACGAAAATACTGGCCGAAGAAGTAAATAGGGAGAGATTCACTGCAGCCGTCGACAGGAAACTACAGAAAGAGGATGAACTGGGCATCGAAGAATAATGGAATGAGCTGAAGAAGACAATCGCAGAAGTAGCAGTGGAGAAACTGGTGAGTAAGACAGCCAGCACAAAGAAGCCATGGATAACGATGGAGATTAAGAAACTAATAAAAGAAAGAAGAAAATACAAGAACCCCAGAAACAAAGGAGAGGCAGCCCTCTACAAGAAGCTAAGGAACCAAGTCAATAGAGAATGCAAGGAGGCAAGGGATGATTGGATCGAGAGCTGCTGCGCGGAAGTCAACGGACACATGAATAAGGGAAACACCGAAACAGCATACAAACTAGTGAAGTAACACTACGAAGAGAGGAAAACGAGAAGCAACAACATCAGAAATGCGAACGAAAATATATTGATAGAGGATGAAGACATTTGGAATAGATGGAAGCAATACATCTAAGAACTCTACCAAGGGCCGACGCCGCTGGAAGAAAACCTAGAAAATGACGAGAGTGAGATTGACAAGAAAGATTGGGGCTCAATCATACTGAGAGTGAATTTGATAGAGCAATAGAGGAACTCAAGAAAAATAAAGAACCTGGAGAAGGCAAAATTAGGAATAGCTAACAAAGCGGAACACTTCTAGAGGACTTTCAAAGGAGCTTAATGATTGCGATACTGAAGAAGACAAGGACTGATAGATGTGAGGAGCACCGAACTTTGAGTCACATGCATCAAAAGTACTAACTCGAATAATAGGTCAAAGAACGGTAAGGAAAATTGAAGACAGCCTCTCGGAAAATCAGCTTGGACTTAGAAAGATCAGGGATACCAGGGAGGCCATACTCTGCCTGAGAGTAATCGTGGAGAAAACAATACATATGAACAAACCATTGTATGTCGCATTCCTGGATCTGGAGAAAACCTTCGACAACGTTGAGAGGAACAAGATGTTCAGACTGCTGGAAAGACTCAGAATGGATTACGGCGTCAGAAGAATTATCTACCAACTACACATACAGGAAGCAAGTCGACACCATGCGAATGAGAATTAAAAGTCAGATAGAAGCTAAAATCGACAAAGGAGTGAGACAAAATGCAACCTTTACCATTAATGTTCAACATGTACTTGGACGAGGCCATTAGAGAAGCGAAAAAACTGGACTGAGCGGAATAATAATAAACAGAAGGGCCTAGGACAGACTAGAAGCCTTTAAAATCTGCTGCTGGAGGAGGCTGTTGAAGATCAGATCAAATGGACGGACAAAATCAGAAATGATGAAGTGTACAGAAGAGTAGAAGAAGAGGAAAGGATTATATGGAACACCAAACATTAAAGAAGAACCAGATGGATTGGACACACCCTGAGACACAATGGGCATGGGAGGAACATAATTGATTGTAAAATAGAGAGAGAAATCCCCAGAGGAAAACCCAGAAATAAGTTCATGGACCAAATAATGAGAAAAGAATATAGGAAGAGATGCCAGGAGGTAAGGGAACTAGAATTAGATAAGGAAGGGTGGAGGACTGCAGTCAGCCAATCTTAGGGTCCAACGACCAGTGAATGAATGAATGGAGCGTTGTACTGTATGGGTCGGAGATTTGGTCATTGCGACGGAGGGAAGCACGTACACTTTAGGCGTTTGTTGATGTGGGTGTGGAGAAGGATGGAGAAAGGTGAGATGCTGGGTGGCGAGAAGGGCGACGAGCGAGGAGGTGTTGAATATGGTTGAAGAGGAGAGGAACGTAATGGCGGAAAGGTGTGGAGGAGGCAGAACTGACAGATGGAGGACGTGTCGAAAGGAGAGGGAGTGTCGAAAGGAGAGGGAATGTCGAAAGAAGAGAGTAATAGAAGGGAAACACTGGGAAGGAAAGGGAAAGAATTATGGACGAAATAAGAAGAGGCAAACGATGTGAGGAATAAAAGAGCGATGTAATCACTAGTCATCCAAAGTAGGATTAAATATTTTTTTAAATCGCTAAAAATATTTGAGGAAATTTTTCTTTTGTTTTCTTTAATGGGTTATTTATTTATAATTTAAAATACTCCCTAGCAGTCTTTGCTGACGTTTCGCCAAATTTTAAACTGACATCGTCATGGCTAAACTCACTACCATTAAAATAAAAATGGATATCAAAACTGTCCAGACACCTCCCAAGCTGTTAGAATTTTGAAATAAATGAATGAGCCAATTTTTTTTTTTAAATACAAATTTAGAGTTTTTACCAGCGCATATATTACATAATCAGTGTTTTTTCTAATCAAGGCATAAACCGGGAATACGTTTTCTTTTTTACCAAAACCTGAGCTGTCTGTTCAAATCTCTTTCTCAACTATAGTTTTTATGCTATTCTGAAATTTTTACAGCGCAATGTGCATTATTTATGCTTAAAAATAGTTGATAAAACATATAAGGTATTTTTTATTTGACGCTTGCATAGCGGAAGTTTTTACTGTCAATAGTCAGAAATAACTATTGGCAGAGAAAAAAACCATAGCATATAAACCTAGTTGCATGTGGTTGAAAAGTGAATGTCATATGAGAAGTATGAATGAATTGTTTGTAAACAGAAAAAAGTATTTACGAATCGCCGAAACTGGTCATTTTACATGCGAATTTCCCGCCTCCAGAAATAAACCTCTTTTGAAGGAAATATTTTCAAACGATGATGAGGACCTAAATTTTAAAAATGTAATCGTTTATGGCCATTGTTTATATTGAATGGTAACTAATTCCGGTTGGTCCGTGTTGACCTAAACCCTGTCTTTGTCCAAATATGCAGTTAGTCCTCAGGATATGGTCTCTTCATTCATTCATGCATGAGGCGTCACACTGATTTCCTCTGGGTCAAGGTGTGAAATTTAAAAAGCCAAATAGTTGCATTTTCTCCTGTGCATATACTCGCGGAAAAACCACAAAATGGTTTGTCACCAAGTTGGAAAATAATCGATAAAAAGTGGTGGCGGGATGCTATAGTCTCTCAATATTTATGTGATGGAAAGATATAGATTGATTTAGCTTTTGTGATATTTATTCCTCTTGTCGTAATGGAGGCTACCGTCGACTTATGTTTATTAATTTCATTGGCAGCAAGAAACTTGAAGTAAATACTGCAATAATATTGATGGGGCAGTTATATACGTTTATATTACTGAAATTCTGGGTAATTAAATTTGTATACCTAATAAGTCTTTATTCTTTTTTTTCACGCTGTCTGTTCAAATCTCTTCCTCAACTATAGTTTTTATGCTATTCTGAAATTTTTACAGCGCAATGTGCATTATTTATGCTTAAATATAGTTGATAAAACATATAAGGTATTCTCAGTGAATTTTCTGACTCTAAATTCCTCATTTTTAAAATAGTCTCTCTGAAGTGCGTACCCGTGCCATAATCAATGTAAAACGGCTGTTCTTTGTGAAAAATATCTCGGCCAATAGCTCAGTATAAGGGCTATTATTTTTGTATATTTAGAAGAGTTAGATATTTTCCCTTGAAATGAGACCAAATCCGTTGATTTATAGGGGAAAAGATATCTCTCTCAAACCATATAATGCGAGCAGCTTCCCCATGTGTTCCCACAGGTGCTGGTTCTTGAACGTTGTCTTTTTCTCTCTTTCCAGGTGAGTGGTCCAGATTCCCATCCAAAGTTCAATGTTTGGTGAGTCAAACCTAATAATGTTGCATTAAATTTTTCTCTCTCATCTTATAATTTTCCTGACTAGAGAATGAAAATTTACGATTCATTGCATCCTCAAAAACCTTTGTGGAAAATTATTTAGGACACATGCTTATTTTGGCCACGTGATGGTATTATAAATATATACGTGACTCGTATTTTAGGGTGACATTTGAAATGATGGTTGAGAGTGTACATCAGGTAGACCCTGTGTGATCCGAAATAAATTAAGCGGAATACTTAGATTTTTTATGTTTGCTCAGTGCACTATATTCTTGCAACTTTTATTTCCGAGATGGTTAATTTTTGATCCTCCAATTAATCTTGTACAATTTTATATTCTTATTTATTGGAATGATGGTAGCCTTTTTCTCATAAAAAGAGTTATTTTAACTTCGTATTCTGGTCACAGCTTCCGTCATCTTTAAGCAGTGGTAGATGTCTTTGGATCGTCATATGCGTAGGTAGTGATCAATGAATTAATTTTAATGCTAAATATTGGAATGGATATGTTTTATATGACAAAAATTATTTGGTAATTTAAGAAGTACCTAATATATTTATTTTGAAAATGTAATATTGGCGATGGAACTCGTCTAGCTCTGAAGAAGAACAGGAAATACTTTCGTAACGAAATATCAGGGAACCGAAATACGCGAGAGTCATTCCATGCTAAACGATCCAACAAATATTTAATTGGCTTCATGACCATTTTCTTTAAAATCCATATTTCATATACATACACCCACATTTGCACATACTTGCAAATAGCTTTGTTGATTTTAAATGTTTTATCCCTCCTCGCTCTCTTGTAGGAGCCATTTTCCAAGATAGCGCATGGGAATTTTTGATAATGTTGATCTCTATCCTTAATGCAGCAACAACTATCAACGGCAGAGGAGAAATATTGAACAGTTGCTTTATTTTATGTTATTGAAATTATTGACTAATTTTTTTTTCGTTTATATGTATTCATTGTTGAAATAGAACATGAAATCGACAAATTTATCTTTAAAAACTTCTTTTCCACTCAAGGAAATTAAACGAAGAAGGAAATTCTCGGATTTGAGTGTTGACGTACTTAAAGTAATAAAGGAGAAGAATAGCCTTATATATTGCTAAACCTGTGAAATTAACTCTTTTAGAGAAGCCAAAAAAATGTCTTCGCGCTCAAAATCACACTTATTTAGACTCATTTTCTCCGTTGGGGAAGCTATTAAGAATACGTTGCTAACAGATTATAAAGATATTTAAATGTATTACAAAGGACATACATTTAGAGTTTTGAGACTGTACTCGAGAGCGATAAATGTGGTAGTTGTAAGCTATTGCTTGGTGCTCAAAATGAACCATTTTTGGACAAGATTGTCTCTTTTTTCTTCATCTGAATAAAAGTGTATGATTGGCACACCAATTTTTGAACGTTACCAGATGAATCAATAAAACTGGTAGTTACAGCTCTAATTTATTCCGCTTTCCGCTCCTTTGTAACTGCTGTAAATCTCGTACGATTTAATTGTCAAACTTCAAGTTATGTGATGATGTGCTTCTACATGTGTCTTGTCTCTTAACCTCACCTCTTTTATAGCTTTCCCAACGTAGTAAATTAAGTCCAGAAACGATTGATTTTGAGGACCAAGCAATGGCTTAAAACAACCAAATTTCTCTTACGAGTTGTATATCAAACGAATTATACGAAACAAATGTGGGGATAAAACATTAAAAGTCGTCGATTTTCACTGCAAACATATCTTGGTATACATGTGCAAAAAACATGCAACCATCATTGGTTCATTTCAAATGGTAAGACCCAAGATACTATGAGAAAAAGATCGGATACACCAAGGGGATATAATTAACTAAAGAAGGCAAATATTCTCTCAGTAAAATTTTATACTTCGATGTTTTCGTGAAGTATGATTGTTTGCTAACGAGGAACAATGGTCTGCTGTTGAATTTGGCTGGCTCGAAAAATTCTGCTAAGCTGATCAAATGACAAGTTCATTGCAGAGATGTGTCCTTAAACGACAGAATGCGGCTGAATAATACATCGGATATTTTTCAAAGAACTGGCTTGAATTTCAAAAATCAATTAAGAGTACAAATTATAGCCGCGCCAGTAACGGAGAGATAAGGTTAGTATGCATGGTGCATAGGCTTTGGTGAAGTTCCATGTTCTCGGATTGTTTCCATTAGGTGTACTATAATTGAATGCATTCAAATAGCCTCATGACATGTGTGAATAGCACTTTCAAAGCGAAGTAATTTCGGAATATCGTGGTAATTTGAGGCATCCGAGTGAAACTTATCCCTTTATGAACACGGCTCTGATAAACTCCATTTTCTATTAAATGTATGCCATCCTTTGCTCTAAAATTGTTTTGGGAATGAAATTGTCTCTATAAGAAACAAGTATTTGAGCAAGTCATGTTCGTAATTCGTTCGTAATATATGGCCTTAGCAGGAACGTAGAATAGAAGTAAAATTTCTTTTGTTATTTGTTTCAACTTTATTTCTCATTTTTCCACATAAATGTATTTTAATTCTATCGCGTTTGAATGTTTTACTCTTATTTTCAATGATGAAACCCTCTTTTTAATTGATTTATCTTTTCATATAATTAGTCCTATAAACCATTCATAGAACCATGCGATCGTTTGGAATCGAATGATTTGACTTCTGACGTCTCACCATTTGTTCAGTCTCCGTTGTCCAACGCCTCCAAAAAATCAAATAATTTGAAGTGTGCACGTGATCTAAAACAGCAAAGGGCCTGCTGCTGTATCCATCTACGGATATCTGAAGATCCAATGGTTCTCCAAAGGAGCCAAAGAGTGAACTGGTTAAAGTTATCTTCATCTACAGCTACGGAATACCGTGCAAGATATCTGAAGAGTGTGTGATACGGAGTGACTCCACACCAGGCATGAAGCACTTATCCCAACTGAAATCAGAACCGCGCACGCACGCCGAGATGCCAGGCGCAGGTCAAAAGCAGGCACGAGGACAACTCGCGGTCAGACCGGGGGTTACCACGTAAGCTTCGAATTCGAATCTTCGGTTTCGGATTCGGCAGCCCGAGTCGAAAATACGTCACAACCGAAGAGTTGCGCTGAATGTGCTACCACGTTAGCTTTTCCTCCCGAACTTCGTGACGAAGTTCGACTCGAACTTCGGCTTGCCTTACCGAAAGCGCCCGAGGCTTCGAATTCTCAGTATCCGAATCGAATTCGCCGCGGAAGTGTTATTTGGATTCCTCTTACCGTTGTTTTTGTGTCTTTAGTTGTGAATTGAATTGACCATGTGATAATTAAACGTTTATTTTTTAGTTATGAGAGTTGTTAAACCAGCCTAAGGAGTCACAGGCTTCGAATTGCTTGTTTCCCCATAAAGTATCGTACACATTCGCAGCGGAAGTGTTGTTTGGATTCCTCTTACCGTTGTTTTTGTGTCTTTAGTTGTGAATTGAATTGACAGGTGATAATTAAACGTCTATTTTTTAGTTATGAGAGTTGTTAAACCGGGCCTAAGGAGACACAGGCTTCGAATTGCTTGTTTGCCTGTCAAATATCCTACACATTGTCTGAGGTAGGGGCCCTTGTGCCATAATAGTAATTGTTAAATATTTAGGCGACTTCAATTGATAACATACCGTAATTATTAACATTTTAAGGAAGACAGACGCAGACGATTGTGTCACACAATGCGTTGTGTTAGTTTTCTAATCAAATTCTCATCGAGTTTTGGCCGACACCCTCTTACCGTGAATTGTGTCTCCTAAGTGATGAAGTAAGCTGATTTGGTGATATTATGCTGTATAAGTGCTAGTTATTATAGTCGTTAAAACAACTGAAAGAGTCAAGAGGCTTCGAAGTACTTGTTAACCAATCAAATTCACACACAGGGAAAACTAATTGCTTGGAAGCTTCCCTGAAAGTGTGTCACCGCTCTGAAAGACTGATATATGATCAGGAAGTATTCTGTGTCTGCATTTGATGCATCTTTAAAATCCAGATCGGCTAAATCCAGTTACACACTACTAGCACTACTACCCAGCTAGCACACCCGGATTCGTTTATATAAAAAATAAGTCAACACTAAGGAAACAGCGTTGACGGAAACTGTTGACGCAGCGTTGAGGTATTTTTTACATAAACCCGTTGAGGAGTGGTTGATCTACCCCTACTCCCGACCGTATCGTCCTCTAATAATTGTATTTTGGCTCAATTTCGTCATAATTCATGTATAATGTATTGAGATTATCGTATATTCGGCTGAGCAGTGCAATTATTCATGGACAATAAACGTATTTCAACTGCCACTATGCATTCAGTGGAGTGCGTTCAAGTGTTTTCCGTTCACTAACAAAATATTCGCCTTCTGGTTTGTTCAATGATTCACATAATGAATTCTTTCATAATTATATCTTGATACTTTTCACGGAATATAACATTAACGCATGTAAACATGCGTTTAACTAATCCGTATCTATGTCGTCTGTTCGGGCCAATGTTCTCTGCGCCCGGTGCGCATTGAACGCTGGGTAACTTCATACAACTTTACAGTCGTCGGTGGTCGTCCTCACGTGCAATCCCGTTCGTCACTCTGCTGTTCCTTTGGTTCATGCCCAGACACCATCTTGCATTCTGCGCTTTCACGATTCTTTACAACGCTTGTCGTTTGAAACTGTTCTTTTTAGGACAATCATCCTTCATTTACCATCACTTTTCGTTATCATTCATACTTCATCGCTCATTACATCTTAGATGGAGGTTAATATGGGGCTTAGATGGAAGTTGATTCCCTTTTTCTGGTTTTCCGCCGTGTTGAGGACAATATTTCGCCGGCTATCCTGCTGTCTTCCTCATGTCGATGTTTATACATGGACCTGAGGAAGCCAGCAGGATAGCCGGCGAAATATTGTCCTCAACACGGCGGAAAACCAGAAAAAGGGAATCAATCTCCATTTGGCAGTATTATTATCTATTTTCCAAGTAGTTCGATACGTGGCCACAAGAGGTCAATACTGTTCCGGCTCTCTTCGAAGTAGTTCGCAGTCCGGTCTGTAGATGGCGTTGTATCACGTTTGGTAAACATGTTTCCCTTCCGTTGCGGCGTTTTGATGCCATTTTTTCCCTTCAGTTTCCCCGTTGTTTACATAATGTTGATGTATACAGCCTCGTTCGTAAGAGGGTTGTTTCTGTGTTGTTTACGTAATGTTGACGTAAATTTTGTGTAAATAACCAGATCCGTGCTATCTGGGTAGTAGATTATATATTAGTTTTCCATGGCAGATGGACAAGTTTCATAGGAGTTAGGTACAGGTCTAATATTTTTACCTGGGACATTCTGCCAAAGGCATTGCAGGCTCATGTGTCAAAGGTTTTATATCAATGTCTCTGTGGTGTTGAGAGAACATACACAACAGCCAGGCAGCTATTTTACTAGCCTAACATCTATCCTCTGTCTATCCCACAGCATCATCAGAGCAATGGCCTTGTTGAAAAAGGTGTGCTAATAAATAAACAAATATAATGGAAAAGGAAAGAGGCTGGGATAGATTTCAGCGATTTGCTTTGTAAGTATATAAGTACTCTAGTAAAAGGGCTAAATGTCTCCCCTGTAAAAATTCTATTTAGTAACTACTTGAGAATAAGACTTCTAGTTCCTACTGAAACACTTATGCCAAAAGAACAGGAGGACATTCATGCAGCATTATGCACCAAGGAGACCAAAATGAAAGAGATTTATAATAGGTCAGCAAATCGCAAATTAGCTCAAATTGTGGAAGGCAGTAGGGTAATGGTGAAAGCATCTAAAAATGAAAACTGGGAATCAGGTGCAATAGGTGAAAAACATAAGTTTATTAGGATTGTACTTGGGAAGAAATATAAAAGGTAATATCGTAAGGCACTCATGCTCACTTATGAAGGAATCTTTCACAAGAGGTGCTGTTGAGGGAACCAGCCAGCCTAACATCTACCACAAGAAGTGGTTGGGCTGTCAGGACTCCACAACAATTGTATCTTTGACTAAAAAGGGGAGGTGTTGTCGATGTATCAAGGTTGAAAAGCCTGTGTGTAGTCAAGTATAGTCAACCCTGATGTCATGGTGAGTGAAAATGATGGCATGCATTGTAAGTTTTGAATGTCATGATGCTGGTCATAATAAATATATATTGTCGATCATGAAGCAATACTTACTTTTACTTGAAAACCTTCATGCCTTCATACATGAATGGAAAAGGACCTTTTGCTGATGCTTAGTTGATGGATATGGAATAGAACATTAAGACCAGTAAGATAGAAGTGTTAGACAAATGAAGAAAGCAATGCCAAAGGTGAGATAGGAATAAGGTTGTTAACAATTATTTTATTAGTCTGAAAAGGAGGGTTTAGGGGTGGGCCTTAAAGACAGTGACCGAAGGAAGAAATTGCGTTGAGTAATGTCGAGTGAGGAAGATATTTAAAGAAAGGTGAAGTATAATGGGCATTTAGGGTAGCATTAAGGAATGTATGATACCTGCTGTTTGGAAATGGAAATGCATTCAATAAGTTTCATGGTATTTGAAGCTAGACCATGAAGGAAGGTCATTGCCTTTTCATGCCAACATTAGGATCAATGACTGATAGGTTACTTGTACCAATGAGTGATGTAATATACAGTAGCTTAATCATGAAAATTGATATTTATGGTTGATGAAAATGTGAAATAGGTACTGTAATTTCTTACTCTATGCAAGGTAATGCCTGTTATACAACTTCAACAATTCTAATGCCTTGGATGAATATTTAAAAAAATAACTGTAGCCCATTTCTTAAATGTATGAAAATAAATTAGTTCCTAGTTATTAGAAATTCATAGTCTTTAGTAATTAGAAGTAATAGACCTTTAAGTTCTATCTGCCATCAGACCCCTAAACTGTAATACCTACTGGATGAAAATTACACACCACTGTCATATCAGTTCATACAACTCACTCAGCTGCCACCTTCTTCACCTCTTCCTTAGGGGAGGTGGAGAAGGAAGTGTATTGTATAATATTGTTGTAGCTAGACCATGAAGGTAGGTCATTGCCTTTTCATGCCCACATTAAGAGCAATTACCAATAGATTTCCTGTGCCAATAAGTGATATGAGGGTTTTTCTTTTAAATAAACTTTATTTGATCACATTCAATTAACAAAAGTTCATTCTAAGGGTGAAATTAACTGGCCTACATATTGAGGGCATATTTTTTACTGCTTCAAAAGTGCCCTTCATCACATTGCAGAGATAAGAGAACTTAATGTGCATAAATCCAAACATTGGACAAAATTCCATATTCCATTGCGTCTTCACCTCTTCTGTCACAGTGTCTCAAATTTGCCCCCATGCCTGTGCCTTCTTCTCAGAGGCTATCACAAGCCTCTCATCAAGGGGAGTATCTGGAATTGATTGTTTTTTAATGAAATAATGAGACACTAGAATGCTATTTATCATCAATGTGAAAGTATGCTCATTTTTCTTAAAATACTTATTGCTTTTAAAATCATCTCTTTATCATGCAAGTGGAACAATTACCTAATTGAAGAAATGTTTGCAGTTAACATGAAAAAATAATTAAATCACAAAGAAATTTATACTTCTACCATATGATATGATAATACCTTAAAATGCTGAAAGGATAAATATTTTACATTAAATCCATAATTGTATTAGTGATCAGAAATTAAAAACTAAGTTTCTCTCTCGGTTGAAAATATAAATGAAGTGATATAATGGCACAAAATGGAATGTCCCTTGTGTCATACACAAACAAAAGTTCTTTCCAATGGTGAAATTAACTGGCCTACATATTGAAGGCATATGTTTTAATGCTTCAAAAGTGTCCTTCATCTCATTGCATAGATGAGAGAACCTGAATATTGACCTGTCAAATAACTCAAGATATAAAACTCAACTTGATGTATTACTCAGGTCCTTTAATTTGCACTGTGCTAACCATCAACCAACCAGAAACTCTGCATGCTTGGATAATGTGCTCACTTGTTTTTATCCTCATGAATATTCTTGAAATGTCTTTAATCCTATGATATCTGACCACAGTGCCATTGTCTTGAGTGAATTGAATATTCCTTGTTGAGTAGTGTGATCAAACTATCTTAGCCCGGCCAATTACTTCAAGCCAAACAGAAATGTTTAAAAAATTACTCACTGAAATGGATAGGGTTTCCTTACTCACTGCAGGTAATGGCTCACAAAACTTTACTTTGTTCTTTGATACATTTATCTTAGCATTTAACCAAGCATTCCCACAAAAATTAATTAAGCTTTAGCAAACCAGGAATGTAAAGGCAAATTGGTTTACTCCTGACCTTGAGCATCTTCATGGAAAACTGTTGCTTAGTTATCAAGATTCTAAAAATAAGCCTACTCATACTAACATTAAGTTCTACAAGGAACTGAAAAGTGATCATCAAAACAAACTTTCTTTGGCAAAACGCAAAGCTAACGCAGAATTCACAGACAGCTCCCAAAACAAATCTAAAGCAGCCAGGACAGTCATCAGGAATATGACTCCTTCAATTAGTGCTACTAAAGATATCCTAATCAAACCCTCTGAATTTAATAATCACTTTGTGCATTCCATTTATAATACTCTTAGAAACATATCCAGCTCCCACCTAGATTTTAAATACTGCCTCAATAGAGCTTCTGCTCCCACTGAAAAATTTTGCTGTGCATTCCATTTATAATACTCTTAGAAACATATCCAGCTCCCACCTAGATTTTAAATACTGCCTCAATAGAGCTTCTGCTCCCACTGAAAAATTTTGCTGGAAGTGGGTTACACCATCTGAAATAGTTAAAGCAGTTTCTAAATTTAAGGGATCAAAAAGTAGAGACATCTATGGTCTCTCCAATAATATTATAAAGGCCATTATACTGCACATCTCCTTTCCATTGTCTGTGGTCATCAACTCTTGCTTCCAGTCAGGACATTTCCCTGATGCTTTAAAATATTCTAAGGTGACACCTATTTATTAGAGGGGTGATAAAAATGACTCTAAGAATTATCGCCCCATCTCTATAATTCCAGTAATAGGAAAAATCATTGAGGCTATAGCTAGTGCTCAAATGCTCATATATCTGGAAAGAAATAACTTACTCAGTTCATCACAATTTGGATTTAGACCTGGCAAATCTACAGAAGAAGCCATTGAAAATATTATAAAACAAATATTGTCTGCTTTTGAAGGCAGACAATGTTTAACTCTCTCACTTCTCGATCTTACATCAGCATTTGATTGAGTTTATCATTCAATCCTTCTCCAAAACTGGAATTTTATTGTATCTGTGGCTCTGAATTAAATTTTATGACATCTTACCTAAATAACCATAAACAAATGGTGGAAATAATGGCTCTAAGTCCAAATTTGTACAAGTGAAAAATGGTGTGCCACAAGGACCTGTTTTCGGTCCATTACTATTCCTACTAATGATCAATGACCTGCCAAGTAACATATCTGTTGACTGTATACTATATGCTGATGACACTACATTTCTTAGCAAGTGTGAGAATCCCAAGCAGGCACATGAAGAACTAAGTGATGTAGCAGAGCAAGCCAGGTATTCGTTCTCAGCTAATAAACTACTAATTAACTGTGCAAAACCACAACATCTTAATTGTCATCTTATAAATGTTGGTAAAGTTGATAACTCTGTCAAGTTACTTGGATTTAATATTGATAGTAATCTTACCTGGAACTGTCACTTTACTGAAGTCAGCAAAAAACTTTCCAAGTGTTTGTTCCTACTCAGGAGACTGAGAAACTGTGTTTCAGAGGAATATTTGAGGCTCACTTACTTTGCCTTCTTACAAAGTTACCTAAACTATGGCTTACTGCTCTGGGGACAAGCAAGTGGCCCCAGAACTTTACTTTTAATACAAAAGAAAGCAGTTAGGATCATCTCAAACTCTGGTCATCAGGATCATTGCCATCCACTCATTGTCAGATTGAGTGTAATGACAATATTTAGCTTGTACATTTATCATTGTTTGACTTATGTAAAAGAAAACCTTGATAAATTCAGATTGAGAAGCAGTGTGCATGGACATGACACCAGACGTAAAAACACCATAGACATAATGCATTGCAGGTTGTCTAAAACATTTAACCAGGCAGATTACCTGGCGTTAAAGTTTTATAATAGATAACAACAGACTGCAGGGTTGGTTGACTGCAATAGATTTAAAATTATAATTGAGGATTGGTTAAAAAACAACCCACTGTACTCTTTACATGAATACTTTGACTTGAATTTTACTGATGTGCAATTTCTGATGTAATATATGGTTTAATGTATCAATGCATGTGTACCTATTTATTTATCTCTTATTATATGACGACATCTATAGCACTATGTAATGTTCTGTGATGAACAAAAACTATTATTATTATTAATGTACAATAATCCAAACAATGCACAGAACTCCATATTGGCAGCTGCCTGAACCTCATGTTCTATAATCACATCCTTCTATGAACATTACTCATCTAAATATGTAATCCCATTGACCGTCTTAATAGCTGTGTCACTGTTGTGCTTAAGCATCTACTTTTCAACATGTCATAAATAGCAGGCATATTTATTTGTTGGAGAGAATTAAACCAATTATGATTTAAGGGCTTTCCATTAAACTTTATTTGGTCACATTACTGGAATTTGTCAACAAACAGCTAGAACACTCACCATCACTCGACCTCTTCCTTTTCTTTCCCTCCATCCTGGCTCTTGCTTGTTGGGTAATTTTTGGGTGGGTGGGAGTGATGATGGGGAGTTATCATGGGAGGTGGAAGGGAGAGGGAGGTCAAAGTTAGGGAAGATTTACCGGGGAAATGGGAGGTGGAAGGAATAATATATGTCGCCTTGGTGGTGCAATTCATCTTGCAATGAAAGAGAAAACAAATGCATGAATCTACTATAAGGCACATTACAATGGATAATGGAAACTGCTGTAAAGTTGAATCCTACCATCAACTTTGTAACTTTTTTCTGTTTGACCAACCATGTCAGATGCATTCACCATATTGCAAATCATATGCAAATCTTTTAGTACCAATGTGTTCACTGAATGAAAGATTGTAAAGACACATGCACCACTCAAAACAAATTTCACATACCTGCAAGGGGTCCTTCACTGCTCTCAGCCTCACAGAAGTCGGACTTCCAATCCACCCAACACTGAGGATATAAAAATTAATGGAGCCGTTCTTGTAAGTCAGCAATGACAATCATACAACAGCACAGCAGAAGTTGAAAATATTCATTAAGTTAGTTACCTAAACCACTTTTCCATAGTTTTGTGAGCTCCTGTGGCACATGAATTTAGGCGCTCTGTCAGCTCTCCCCATAACTTCTGCCTAGTAGTGGTGTCTTGGCCACCACAAAACTGGTTTCAAGCCAGTGCAGGGTGTGCCTCCATGAACTCCAGCATCAATATACATTCCTGTGGAGACACCCTTACAGTGGCTCCTCTCACGATTTCTCAGAATTTCCATTTCTGAAAAAAAATCAGTGACTCACTATAAATTAATAGCATGATATGGTTGATATCAACGTCAATAGAGGAACAAGTTATAAACGAATGAATAAAAAATACATTTTTACTTTGATGAATTTTCCTGACAAGTTAATTAAGTTAAGATCACGTTATGTATACGATTTCTCCCAAATAGTGACTTGTACGAAATGGGTTTTTGTACCCAACGAATGTAAAGTTCCAAAAATATTAATCTGGAAAGCTTCCCTACTTTCAACATGACCCAGATAGCAGGCTAAACTTGCTGCACACTTGCCACAAGTTTGTCACGGCAAAGTTGCAAGTTTGCAAAAAGTTTGTCATAACAAGCCTGCACACTTGCTGCAAGCCTGAATCAAACCTCGCAGTTACATGTCTACAAACTTGCTGCAGTCTTGTCGTGTCACACCTGCTGCAAACTTGTAGTGTCATACCTGCCGCATACTTGTCGTGTAATACCTGCACCGTACTTGTCATATCACACGACTCATACTTGCCATATTACACCTGCTGCAAACATGTCTCATCATGTGCAGGAACTGCTAGTTTCACACCTACCATCTCACTCTCTCTAGCTCTTACTCTTGAATTTTCTCTTGCCCTCCCTCTTGAATTCCCTCGTAACAAGGCTGGCTCATCGTCACTCTCTGACTCCCCAGGTAAGATGACTATCTTCGTTTTCTTCTTGCGTCTTCCATTTGATTCCTAATCCGAATCTAAACTTGATGTTTCCTCTGCTCTCCGTAATTTTAAACGTGCCTGAGAAAATGTGTCTGCAAGAGTTTTTAAATTATAGGGAGCTATTATTATCAAGACGTGGGGATAATTCAGCATGGCGCTCTGCTAAGTTTCGCAAAGATAATCGTTTCTCATTTGTTTATTTCCCCCGCAGATTCTCTGCCATCTTTGGTCCAAAAAGGAAATTAGTTTTCACAGCGCTATTTTCCAACTCACCGGTGAACTATTCCTCATGCGGAGAATAAGTTTATTTGAGTACAACAAGTATTTACATTCGATAATTACAACATCACAAAACAGAAAAAAGAAACTATAAGTAGTTTACTCCGAGGGAGGGCTTCAGGTCTAATAGTAATTTTTTTTTGGCAATATGGCACCTAGTGAAAGCATTCGCAGTTGTGGTTCCTGTGAAATTACGCTGGAAAATAAGGATCAAGTGATCCTGTGTGACATTTGTTACTCGATTTTTAATTTTAAATGTACGGGACTTACTGAATTATCATTACGGGCCCTTAAGGATAACAGAGACATATTTTGGAAATGTGTGTCTTGCCGTATCTCCAAATTTTCACTTTCCGAAATGGCGGCCGACATTGAAATCTTAAAATCTGAAGTTTTGCAGTTAAAGATTCCTGGAAGTAACGTAGTGACTGAACCTAATATGAAGAAACCTTCGCATCAATCTAACCACAAAGCGAAATCTGTCACCTTTGCGGAGAAAGTTATGCAAGTGTCCGCTGATAAGCCCATTAATGTGCCGGTTGTAAGCAAAGATAAATGTGATGAAGTAATGGCGAGTGATCCACATGTGTTCACCAGTGACGAGAATGTTGAAGATGGCTTTCGAGAAGCTAGACGGTCTCGTCCAAAGCAACGGAAGATCGTCTTCGGCAATGCGAAAAATCTTAGTTGCTCCTTTAAAGGTACATCTAAAAAGTGTTATATACACGTTTGGAAAATCCAGCCGAAGTCCACATCGGAGGAGGATATACGTACCTTCTTGAAGAATTGCGTGAGTGTTGATTTTGAAGTAATGAAACTTCAAGCTGAAGGAGAATCCTTCAGGGTGTCCATTTCAGAGTCCTATAAAGAAAAACTATTGAGTGAATCGTTTTGGCCTGACGATGTGGCAGTGAGGCCGTTCTTTTTACCCCGTTACGCCAGGGAAACGAATGTGTCTACGGCTAAGGACAACAGCCTTAGTACATGTGCTAGCGTTGATACGGTCGATACTTTCGAACCTGTATTGGCGAAGACGGACAGCACATCGACCGTCAATCCAAATCTTACTGTGACAAATCGGATGAATACCCGTGCTACTACTGGCAACCCTAAGCCGAAAAAAGAGGATGTCATCTCTTGACTATGCTCTCAGCAGTCAGACATAGAAGAAACTGTTAGTGCGATTCGCGTATTATTAATTAACATTCAGTGCATTAGCAACATAATACCTGCGTTGGAAGTGCTGTTACATGAAGAGGATATCGATATTCTATGTCTTTGTGAGCATTTGCTACATTCTAGTGTGAGTGTATCCATCGCTGGATATGAATGTGTTAGTGTCTACTGTCGCTCAACCCACAAGAATGGTGGAGTAGCTATTTTTGTTAAGGAAGGCATCAAACTGGAAAATTTTTCATTTGACTTTATGAGTGTGAATGAGGATCTCATTTTCGAATCTGCTGGTATCAGATTCAAATATGCTGAGCATTATTTTCATGTCATTGTTCTGTATCGATCTCCGCTAGCTTGTTTTGATTCCTTCTGTGACAAACTGGATTATATTCTTTTTTCTCTTCTTAATCGTTCCCCCAGAAATATTGTAATTATGGCTGGTGACTTCAATGTTGATCTTTTGGTAAATGGTCCTAACCAGAAGAAGCTTAGCTCAGTGCTTAGCTCACATAATGTTATCCCTTTGGTTAAAACTCCAACTAGAATTACCAGCAATTCTGCAACGCTCATTGATAACATCTTCACAAATTTTAGTGACCAGAATGCTTCTGTCTCGGTCTTCAATCCTTTATTATTCGATCATTGTGCAGTGAAAGTGACTTTTGGCAACATAGCATATCTGTCTAAAGCAGACTCCACTTTTCATGAAACTAGAATATTTAGTAAATCTTATTCTCAATTGTTTACATCTTTGTTGCTCCTTGCAGATTGGACTAAAATTTATTCTGCAGCCACATTTAAAGAGAGCTTTAACCTCTTTCATGAAAAGTTTTGTTTTCTTTTTGAATGCACCTTCCGTGTTGTCACAGTAAAGACCAAAATAAAACAGCCAAAGCATTGGAGTTCTCCTAAAATCATCAGTATGTCCAGGGAAGTTAAAAGACTGTATGATGCAAATAAATGCCACAGGGATGCTGATCAAATTAAACAATACTGTAACCTCAAAAGAGCCTATAGAAATGTTATCAGCTGTAAGAAAAAAATATTCAATGATTCCCTCATTATTAATGCTACTAATAAAACCAAGGAAGCATAGAATTTAATTAAAAAAGCTGTAAATGTCAAGAAAAGTAAAATCTTGCCTTTTGTGGAAAATGAATCAGGCACTCTAGGTCTAAAGCAGTTGGCTAATATGCTTAATAACTTTTTCATTGAACTGCCAGTTCCAACTGCCCGCCCTGTTATCCAACCCCTCACACTACTACAAGAGATAATGTTACAGCAGCTCCTCACTCAATGTTCCTTCGACCCTGCTGTCCATCCGAACTATCCAAACACTTAAGTAAAGTAGGAAATAAAAAATCTTCAGGCCTTGATGGTATCCCTGGCTCACTTCTTAAAGATTGTGGCGATGCAATAAAAGAACCACTTCTGTACCTTATTTACCAGTCACTCCTTCTGAGTGAATTTCCCGACATTTTGAAAATCTCAAAGGTAATTCCAGTATATAAAAACAAAGGAGATAAGAACTCAATCAGTAATTATAGGCCCATATCTCTTCTTTCACAATTTTCCAAAATAATGGAATATGTTTACTGTACTAGGTTAATGGAATTTTTGGAGAAGCATAATGTAATATCCCAGTCACAGTTTGGTTTTTGCAGAGGGAAGTCAACTGCCTAAGCTCTCTTTTCTGCAGTTGACTTCATTGTTGAACAGCTGAACAACAGTCATGTTGCCCTGGGAATTTCCTTTGACCTCACTAATACCTTTAATTCTGTAGACCATGAGTTACTTCTCAGGAAATGTGACAGTATAGGTATAAGAGGTGTAGCATACAGTTGGTTAAAGTCGTATTTGTCCAACCGTCAGCAGGTAGTAGAGATATGCAAGGATGGGAAAAAGTTTATCTCTGATGTACAAGTTGTATCCACTGGAGTTCCCCAAGGCTCAATCTTGGGTCCTGTCCTCTTCCTCATTTTTGTTAACGACCTATCAGTGACCCTGCTGCAAAAAGAACGTGATAAGGTAGTAATGCATGCTGATGATGTAAATTTCCTAAGTGGCCAACCAGGCTATAATGGCCTTGTGGAGGCATGCAATGAGACTGTGGTTAGGATGTCTGATTGGTGCTGGGGCAACAAACTATGTTTGAACGAGAAGAAAACACAGACTCTATTCTTTTCGGCTTCCTCTAGACGTCTTCATAAATTGCATTCTTGCATTGATGCAGATCTTCAACTGGGGGATTGGGTTAAATTTCTTGGTGTCCTAATCGACCCACTATTAAATTGGTCTCACCACATCGAGAATTTGTGTAAAAAATTAAACTCTGCCTACTATTTATTTTCCACAGTTAAACACTCACTTAGTGTTGAAGTGCTCAAAAGTGTTTATTATGCATATTTTTATTCTCATGTGTCGTATGGTATTGTTATTTGGGGTTTTCCTCCTTACTAATCAATACTTTTAGAATTCAAAAGAAGATAGTAAGATCTATGTGTAATGCCCAGTTCAGGAGCCATTGCCGACCTCTTTTTAAAAAATTAGACTTGCTTACTGTGCCATCTATTTATATTTATTGTACATTGGTTTTTACCAGGGAAAATTTATCTTGGTTTGTAAAAAATGAGTGTTATCATGAACACAATACAAGACATATACCTGATCTACATGTTATTCAGCAAAATTTTAAGGTCTCTTCTTCAGGTCCCAGAGTTATGTGTATTAAATTGTACAATGCCCTTCCGGTGCATTTAAAAAACACTCCAACGATGTCTGCATTCAAATGCCAGCTAAGGAAGTTCCTGATGTCAAAGTGTTTTTATAGTGTGGAAGAGTACTTTTTGTAGTGTTAATCTGTTCGTGCCTTTTTTGTGAACCATTTTCATCTTTTTTATCTTGACCTGTCCAATACATTCCTGTAATGTCTCCAGGACGGAATAAATTATTATTTTTTTTTGTTACTTCTGTAACTTTCCCCTCCGAGTCCCCGGCTAACATCGGGTTTCGTTGCCGTCATAATGGCCGAGAACTCGAGAGGGGCGGTGCAGAGTTCGTAGCCGCTTTCGATAACCCATCGGATCAGTGGCTACGCTGCGTTCGGGTCGTGCGCACGGAGCAGACGGAGCGTCCCCACGAGGACGGCCTTCTGCATGCGGGCTGCAAGTGATTCCGCCTATGTCACGCAAGCAGGAATACACTTGATGCTCTGTATCAGCGAGCCCTTGATTCCACCGAGCACACCTATGACTAGGACTACTAGTTTTACAGAGTGTCCCGGGTACATCTGCCGAAGTTCGAACAGCAGGTCTTGATATTTCGTCCGTTTTTCCGCCTCTTTCGAGTCCAAGTTCGTATCGGCCGGAGCCGAAAACTCGATTACGAACATGGAACGCGATAGGCGGTCGAGGAGAACGATGTCAGGCTTGTTCGCCTCCAACTGCCTGGTGGTGGGGAATGAGTAATTCCACCAGATTTTTATTTTGTCGTTCTCCACGACGGACTCAATATCTCCAGGGGCATAGGCCAGCACATGTACTTCGTCGATGCCGTAATGATGTCGGAGGTGGAAATACAACACCCGCAGAGCTGCGTTGTGCCGAGCTAAATACGCTGACTGCGCGTAATAACTGCAGCCGGAGAGAAGGTGACTCAAAGTCTACGGCTTGTTTCGACTCGCTCTGCATCTCGTGTCCGCCACTTCCGCCTTGAATTATTTTTTATTATTTATTATTATTATTATTATTATTACACTCCACGTTGACATGACGATGACCAAAACATATTATGTATTAACTGCCTAACGTTTCATGCCCATTGCTCTATTTAAAACAAAATGAGTCATCATTTCTTACTTATATAGCTACCTGCTACAATAAATTCCTTTCAAGGTGTGAGGCCACCTACTGGACCACAGGATTATTTTTCTATAATGGTTTCTAACATAATGAAGAAGAATTTCTCTGCCTACAGACATGGTTTACATACCGTTATGAGAGAATGAAATCATATCTATAATGTCACTTGTCACCAAAATTAGCAAAATAGTCTTGCACAAAACCAGGATGAGTGGAAGAATGATGGAGTAACGCGTGCAAAAACTGTTAGGGCAACCTGTCATTATCTTCTTCGAGAGTATCTCCGGGGAGTAATTATTTTCTGTAATGCATTATAAATAAAAGGAGAATTAAATTGATATTTACTATCCTGCATGATATAGATAGATGAGAAACTCCACCCCATTCCCTCCTCCCACGTTTAACCGTCACTTTAGTCTCCTCTCTTCACAATAGTTCACTTTGTACTCGAACTTTGGACTTGGATCTCTCATGCACCAAAAATATAAAACTCTAGCTATCCTTTGTTTATTTGTTTGGAATTGGAGAAATAGACGTTGTCCACTGGGTTGCCTCTATGGTAGCGTATTCCACTCTCATTGCGAGGGTCGGAAGCTCGAGAGTGACCGTTGAGTGGCAAAAAAAATATCCATTTAGAAGTGAAGTGTGGCAGAAATGGAAAAACGACGGATTGGTGCGGCACCTCTACTCGCCGAGAAAACGACTCGGGATCTGAAACTAATCCTCAAATGACAACACTGATTATGGGGTGTAGTACCAGCTCTTTACGTTTTGGTAGACTTTAATTCACCATCGAAAAACATTGATTTGGCGCTTATTTGCATCGCGAGTCTCACCACCTTGCGTATTGAGGTCCTGCCGTTGTCGAGGCTAAGAAATTCTTCCTCACGAATGAGATTGGTGGTAGGAGCATTTAGCGCACTCTCCCATGGGAGAACATTTTCCGACGTAACAATCGTCCTCCACGAACTATCGGTTGCATACTTTTCATTTGCAAAACGAAGAGACGGATTCTCTAGGTTTCAGCTCCGTATTCCATGAAATCCTTGCCCCTTCCGCAGTCTCTGACCCCGCCCCCGTCGGGTCGAAATGGGTCGACCTGGGTCGGCCTGGGGCGGGGGGGGGGGGGGGGGGGGGGTAAGGGAGGTTGTTTCCTCGAGGCAGGTGAAGTTCTGAAAAAATTTCCGATAATGTCGGCAAGCTACAAACCTCGCAAGTGTCAAGTTCTGTATTGTCTTGGTTTTTCATGTATCGTGAACGCTTTTATTGCATTTTTTTCGTCGAAAAGAAGATCAAAAGTTACGCTGTAATGAGATGCGCATTTTTGTGATACTAATACGGCTTTGGGGTTTATTGGGGTTGAGGGTAAACTTGTAAGCTCTACCCGGAATACCGTGATCTTATCTTCAATTGGCTGGTATTATTAAGAGACGAGAAACTCAATCATTCACGACAGTCTGCTCTCTGTTATTATGATTATCGTTCCTAAAGGTGAGAGTGAAAAAAAATGATTAATTTATGGCTGGCATTTGTCGCGGAACCTTGGAACTCTGGGAGTATATGTTTCATATTTAAGGCATAGAGCAGATATGGGTAGAGTGCCAAAAAAAGTGACTGGGCTCAGTTACAGTTACTCATCTAAATTTTAATCAGCTACAATAACCCGTTACAATTTTTTAAAGTAATTAGTTACAGTAACAAATAAATCGCAGTTACTTTTCATAAAGTTATCGAAAGTGCTCTGAGAGGTCAATTAGCGAGGATCTATTGTATGGTAGTTTTTACCTCAAATTATTATTTTAACACTATATAATATTACCAAATAGTTATATGTATTTTACCTATAATTCCCTGCTCAAGCAGTAGTATCACTGTTGCGGGTACTCTAATGGTGGCTAAATTGAGGCTAAATGTGAGAGGTTCGAGGGATAAAAAGAGCCTTAAAATAGGTGCATAGGTGATTATAGGATGTTGCTTAACCGGGAGAAAGTATCATCTGCAGTGACTATCAATAAGTCTCTGAGTCAAATAGTGACGGCTGCAGGGTTTCCATTGGAAACACCTTTGCTTTTTGCATGGACTATTATGAGTGGCACTTTCATGTGTCTCAAGCGTTCGAAATTTACATTTTATTGTCAATATGGAAAAAAATTCAACATCATTTATAGGGACATCATTATTTTAGTTTCTTTTCATGTTGTATTCTAAAAAGATGTCTGTTGATGCATAAATGAAGTGCTAAGACTCCTGGAAGAGGTGCTTAGTGTAACAAATATTCTGAGAAATTGAAACTCAGAGCCAGTTAACTTTAGTGTTTATTTTATTTTATCACTCATTTTATATTACCACATGTCTTACATAATAATTGCATTTCGAAAGCTCCATCTTCCAAATTTTCTATTCCTGGCGCAAGAACTCCTTTACTTATAGAAAACAAACGCTCAACAGGGGCACTTGACGGTATCCCACAATTCAATTTTATGAATATGTCTTTGAGCATGGGATATGAAAACAAATTGGCAATATAAGTGCCCACATTACCAAGATATGACTCAACCTTATTGACAGCTGGGGAGGGATTTAAAATGTTGGACTCCCTCATCCTACATTCCACTCACTTTTATAAACTCAACATCAGAATCATCTTTCTCGTGTTCTACACGCCAAAATCCTATTTCTCTCCAAACATCCTGAAAAATAAAGTTGACTAAATATTCAGATAGCATGCAACAAGTACACCATTAGTGACATTTATAGCAATAATGTTACACATAATTGATGACTTTAACAAAATTTGAGCCATTGACTGTGGCACACTTAATTCTGGGTGCTGAAGCTTCTGCAAATATTTTCAGTAGCTGAAGCCAGAACATATGTATGTCGTCCTTTCAGCCTCCATACCGCCAGCATTGCACACACTCTTTTTAAGTCTTCGTGGTTTACCCTGTGCACAGTCATCCCTAGAAACGACCTGCTTAAGTGAGACCAACAGTCTGTTGTGATGCACAGGGAACTTTGTTTTGTCAGTTTTTCAATAAGATTGCTCTTCGGCAAGTCCTGCTTTCCTTTCAGCCTGACTGCCAATGTTTTCCAGCACATTACCCTCATATTTGGAGATGGCCCATTTATGAAATTTTTGATTTACTCCTCCTCAACCACTGAAAAAGGCTGTGGTGTGCAAAAAAGAACAAATTTACCATGAATTCGTCCACGACTCCATGGCTGACGAGCCGTTCATTTTCACAATTTATCGTGGGTTGCTTTTTTGCATTAGGAGCGATAGAACCCTCTCCTGGAAGAGCAATAGAATCCTCTATTCTCTTGCTTCCCTGCACTTCCTGCAAATTATCCATTTCCATTACTTCTGATGGATGTACTCTCTGAAAAAACAGATTAACCTTTTTAGTTTATTTTTGTTTGTTTTTTATATATGTTTTACAATGATAAAAGAATTCCGACTGAAGAACTTGAAATTATTTTGACACAAATAAATAGTATTTTGCTTACCATTGTGCGCTTCCTTAAATTTGACGAAGAACTCCACGAGCACTTGATTGCCTTTGTTCCGATGGGAAATTCGCATCGAACAGCCAGGTTTTTGGTGCTCAAGCCTTCAATTAATTGAAAATTAGTTTATAAATACCAAAAAAGGGAACTTTTTTCAAATTCGGCCATGGCAGGTTGGTGATGGAAAAGAATCGGCGAGATAGACGGATGGCGAAATTCGTAAGCATCTTGATACAACAGGATGCGACTGGATGCAACTAACTAGGCTCTTTGACAACGAATAATGAAATCGTTTAAAGTCGCAAAATATCGAGACATCTTCCTGCTTCAATATCAATAGTGGTGGAGCCATCGGAACGCATCGACCTCGAAAAGCAGAATACGCCGGAATGCATCTGCCAAAATTGAGAGCGAGATGCAGATCGAGAAAGTAACCATTACCTTAAGAAACGAACGAGTAGATTACAAGTAATAGTTACATTTTTTTTAAATGCAACGATTACATGTAATAATTATCTAAAATGTAATTGTTAGTGGTAACTTAGTTACTTTTACTCAGAACTCCCCTCTCTACACGAAACTTATGTCAGAACTCGGCATGATGCACTAGGACCGAAAAATATGGGCCTTAAACTGCTTACCAAGTTACCTGTCGAAATAAAAAATATGAATCGATAACTGTATTCAAATATGAACTTAATTAATATTTAAAAAGAAATATTTTCTACTCATTTGACGAATGTAAGCGAAATTAACTAAGAAGCTTTTAAAAAGAAGTTTCTCTGCTCCACCATTTACTTATTCTTACCCTTCAGTACAATTTCACCTATGATTTCGACTTGGGTATCTAAAAATCCTTTTCACTCCCGAATAAATATTTTCGACGACTATAATTGAAAATACACTGACCTTGGGAGAAGGATGGATATTTAAAGAATTTGGCAAATTTCTTGCACTCAGATTGAAGGTTTCAATTTTTAATTGTAGACGACCGAAAGAATATTGTTTGTTATTCATTCATTCCATTTTATTAAACACCTTACTTTCCCCACAAACTTTAGCTTTAGCAACGACATTGTCCAACCGGGTACTTTTTCAATTATCGAAATTTTAGTGAAAATTTGGCATTAAACTGGTAACTTATGCTTGAGGCATCTACGACCATGGTTAAATAATCGATACGATAATTATTGTGAGATATTGGTTGTGGTATTTTTTTGCAAGTTCTTTACATCTGATAACTCAGTTGAGGAACTTTTCGGCCTCGGGCGTCACTTCGTAGAGGCGTTTTACGTTAGTATCAACATTGAAAAGAATGTTATCTACTTTTCACTATGTTTTAACTCGTTTCACAGCTCTGATGCATCGTCCGGCAGAAAATTGGAATGGCAAACCTTTGTACATAGTGATACAGAAAAACTGTGAAACGCATCGTTCAGAAAAAGTGAAAGAGAAGTAGGAATTGTTATTTTCAATATGAAAATTACTGACTTAAAGTGGTTTATAAATCTTACACGCCAAATAACAGGGATTTCCACAGCCCTAGCTAAAATTTTCAATGTCTTCCATTCAACGGGAAGCTCCTCCCGGTGAGTGCATAGAGGGCGTCATCAAAATCAATGCATGTTTGGTTGGACTTTTGATTTTGTGCTGAGAAAAAAAAAGTTTTCCCATGCCACAAGTCGACGCAGCTACATAATGGTTGCCTAAAAAATGCCTCGTATTGAGGGTAATTACCGGACAGCAACCGTTTCTTACAGTTTCACTAATTTTTATTGAGCGCGGAATATAGCGAAGTGCATTTCAAGAAATAAGCATGAGATATTCCATTGCTGGTACTACTGTCCTGCTTAAAGTGCTCGGAGTCATAGCACGCTCATTTTTTCCTACTCCTTTCAAGGAATATGAAACAAATTCTTGGAATACGCTACACTTAAGTTCATGTAGTGGAAATACGGAAAATATTCAAGTATCATATTACAAAAAATTTCGTCTTAATCGAAGAATTGTACTTGGATTTACGGTGCAGGAATTCAAAATATAAGCAGAAACCACGTATAAATTCGCGGTCTATACGGAGCATGATATGGAGGTATTAATAATCCGCCATTATACCTCTATGAAACGTCTTATTTCGCGTTTGCGAGAAGAATCTGCGAAATAAGAATCGAATTGTTTCGAAATGTATGCCAAGTGCCATGAGGCTTAGGCAGCGTTATGTTGCCAAGAAACTCTATCGGTTACGTGTTCTTTCTTTAAATTATATCCGTACATATGCAATATCTATGCATAGTAGTACATGTGTGCTAAGTTTCACGTAAATCTGTTCGTAAAGGAAATGGTCTTCAACCACCTCAATTGCCTCATTATCCTTCCCCAACCTCCCTCCCCTGTTCCCCCTCTCGCCTCGCCTTCCCCGCTTCACCCTCTGTGCCCCACCCCACACCCTATCCGTCCCACCCCCAGCCCCCTCCTTCCTCATCGCCCGAGCACCTGTTGCAACTGACACATGCGGAGGAGTGGTGCCCACTTCTACCCCTCCCCTCTCTCTACGCCCCCCCCCACTTTAATAGACACACACACGCGCCCTATTCGAACTCCCCCTCCCGGCCTATTCCCTACCCCTCGTCGGGCAGGGAGGGGTAAAAGGAGGGTCAGCCAACTCCCTTCTCCATTCCCCCAACCAACCCGCTAAACGCGCGACCGCTTCCGATGACATTGCACTCCCCTCCGCAAACACATCAATAACAGAGCGATACTCCCCCTTCTGTATCTCCTACTTTCTCTCTCTCTCTCTCTCTCTCTCTCTCTCTTTCTCTCACTCTCTCTCTCTCTCTGCGGCCGGATTTGAGATTTTCGATCCTTCACATCGACACTCGACTCTGAGAAGGCGAACCGTGCAGTAGAGAAATGATGCACGGGAGGGTGTTCGAGTCTCCGGCATGACTAATGGCAAATATCTCATTCGCTTGCGACGTGAAATGAACTGAAAACGCAACAACGTTCAAAAATATTATAACTTTTGCGTGCCATTTCTTTTTATTAAGATCAGGTGAATAAATTCCACTTTCTTAGGCGAGATATTGTAGAACAGCATTTTTAAATGATACGCAAAGGATATCGTATTGTCTACTTTATTTTCAACTCGTTGGCACTAAAAGTGTTTCAACTGACTAGGAGTCATACCCCTCGATTAGCATTGGTTGTATCTGATGATGGCTGCCAGTCAGTTGAAACACTTGTAGTGGGAGTTGAAAATAAAATAGAGTGCACGATATCCCTCGTCTACCATCTGAAGATCAGGCGAGTTTCAATTTCAGTCGAGAAATATTACTTTAGACTTGCACTAGATCTCTCAACATCAATGGAATTGATAAGAGTGGTAAAATAATAGAATCTGTGGAAAGTATCAGTAGGCCATATCATGAGTTGAGTACCTCACGCCATGTTTTCCGAAATCTTTCCTAATGAGCGGTAGTCTGGAGAGGAGCGCGCTCGCCTTGCGTGAGAAGGATCGTGGTCTCGATTCTCCATTGGAGAACTTTTTGGTGAACGAATTTTTTTGAGTCACAACGTTTTTTAAAAATTCAGTAATTGTAATATTTTCTTCCACAGTGATGGATTGTCTTATCAGATTGTTATTTCTCTCTCTAGTTTCGAACGTTTTCTACGGTGAAGATAGTTTCGGCGACTCGGGCTGGGGAACTGCTGCATAGGGATTCTGTCGTGTTCCATCGTGAGCAAGCATGCTTGTTCTTGCAATTACTTCGGTTTATACGTATGGCTAAAGTAAATCTCGGGTAATTACTGCAATAAATGTGTGCTATTCCATATCATGCCTCGAAGGTACCGCAAAAGTACCTTCTCTGTAAGTTCTTTTCGTATAGAATACATTATTGTTGGCAGCACAAAAAGTTCTCTTATCGGCCGTCAGCCTATCAGCGCTCAATTCATGATTTTTCCTGCTCGTGTGACATGGGGTCCGACAGTTCACGAAACTCTATTCATGAATATGAAATTCATGGATAAATTTACGGAAAAAATGACCGTGGGACACAGGCTGAGTGCATTTTACATTATGAAAATTTTGCGCCTTCTACTTTTAATTTTCAGCTATTAAAATAGCGAAATTATTATGAATTTTTCCTGCTCGTGTCACAAGAGGTTCAACATAGAGGTGTGCCATACTATTCTTTTTGGTGAACAGTACATTTAGATCCAGTTCAGGGGTCAAAGCAGTTCAAAAGAACGTACATTGCATTTTAAATGTGGGGGTCTGGCCGGCTTTATGAAACTTTTGTTATCAGAATAGCATATGACGGTCATGTATCATCATCATCATCTGGTGTTCTGCCTGCTGGCAGGTCCCGTACACCACTGCTGTCTCCATCCGCTGCTTCTGTCCCGAGCTTCCTTCTTTGTTTCATCATAGCTGATGTTCTTCACCTGATCCACCAATTTAATGCTTCTCCTTCCTCTCTTTTTCTTTCCTTCAATTGAACCCTCAATTGCCACAGTTATTATACTTTTCCCTCTCATCACATGGCCCAACCAGTTTCCTTTCCTTTTCCTAATTTCCTTTAGGAGCGATCCTCCTTCTTTTACTTTGCTCAAAACCTCTTCACTTCTCATCTTATCTACCCATCTTACTTTTCCCATCCTTCTCCACACCCACATTTCATAAGCTTCTATTCTATTGAATGAGCTAAGGTCCATTTTAGCTAAGGTGGGAATGAAAAAGTCTGCCGACATTGATGGAGTTACAGGCATTGTTATTCTAAAATGTGGGAATGCAATAATTAACCCTTTGCCATTGCTTGTTGATCAGTCCTTAGCTGAAGGCACGTATCCACAAGCTCTAAAAACATCAAAGGTTGTCCCAGTCTTTAAGAAATAAGGTGATCGATGTAACATTAAGAATTATAGACCCATATCTATTATACCCCAATTTGGAGAAATATTTAAATATGTGTTTTGTAGAAGACTAACTGATTACTTGGAGAAAGTCAATTTGTTGTCAACTCATCAGTTTGGCTTTCGAAAAGGGAAGTCTACTGAACAAGCATTGTTTAATGCCATTGAGTACATTATGGACGAAATTAACAAAAAATGTAAGGTGATGGGAATATTTTTCGACTTAAGTAAAGCCTTTGACACCGTAAACCACACTAAATTACTTCTTAAGTGTAATAAGCTTGGAGTCAGAGGCTTATCACTACAATGGCTTGAGTCGTATCTTGCCAAACGACAACAGAGGGTGGTATATCAAAAAGATGGTAAAATATTTCTTTCTTCTTCACTTGATGTGACCTTAGGGGTACCCCAAGGCTCTGTCCTGGGCCCTATGTTGTTTCTACTCTATGTCAATGAACTACCCAAATTGATAATGATGAATGTTGATTCTAATTGCATAATGTATGCTGATGATGTCAGCATTTTAATGTCAGAGAAAAATTTGCCTAATTTATTTGATTCAGGTAAATTGGTAAAACACCTAATGTTAAGCTGGTGTGACAGCAATGATTTAAAGTTGAACAACCAAAAGTCACAAATCACTAAATTTTAATTTATAAATAAGGAACAAGGTGTTAATGACTTAGCCTCCAATTTTGCTGACCTCAATGTTGTAAACAGTGTTAAATTTCTCGGATTGCATGTTGATTCTGTGTTTAAGTGGGATGTGCATACCACTAATCTATGTAAAAAACTTAATTCTGTAATTTACTTGGTATCTATTTTGAAACATACCGTTAGTTTAGATATTATGAAAACCCTTTACTACGGACTATTTTACCCACATATATCCTATGGAATAGTCTCGTGGGGATCAACGTCGTTCTTAAATAGTGTTTTCATAATCTAAAAAAAAGTTTGTAGGAACAATTTGTAAAGTACACTATAGAGCTCACTGCCGACCACTGTTTCTGAGGTTAAAGCTGTTGACAGTGCCTTCTGTTTATGTATATCATTCTGTAATTTGTGTTGAAAAAACATCTCAGACTTTGTAAAGAAGAATGAAATCCACTCTTATGTTACTAGGCTAAAATATGATATGCATGTGATGGCATCCTGCTCCACTAAACATCTAAGGAGTCGTAGAAATATGTGCATAAAACTTTATAATAATTTACCAGCTAATATAAAACAAGAGGACAGACTCAGTGTATTTAAGAGAAAGTTTTTAAACTTCCTGGTCACGAGGTTTTTTTACAGTGTTAATGAATATCTCATGATGCATGTGACGTAAACAATACACCTTATTTTTTATACCTCATTCTTTTTTTTGACGTGTCCTATACGCTTACTTAATACTTTATTTTGTACAGTGTCTTTTGGATCAATAAATTATTATTATTATTATTCCTTTCCCTCTTATCAAATGTCCACGCTTCACATCCATACATGAAAACGCTCCATGAAATAACACTTAGCTAGTCTCTTTCTCAGCTCCAGATCCAGGCTTTTATTGCATAGCAAGTTTTTCTTCTGGCTGAAGGCCTCTTTTGCCATTGATATCGTTGCTTTTATTTCTACAATACTTCTCCAGTCGTCTGTCACCATCGCTCCTAGGTACCGGTAGCTTTTCACTTTTCCTATTACACCTTCATTTATTTTCACACTCGTATAATTTTCAGTTTACTGGCATCATCTTTGTCTTTCCTAGGTATATCTTCATCTCATATTCCTTCATCCCTTCTTCCAAAACCTTTATCAACCTTTGAAGTGATTGCATATCATCTGCTAATATCACCATGTCATCTGCAAATCTTATACTTCTTATCTTCCTACCTCCAATGCTGACTTCTTCCTCTCTCCCATCAAAAGATTTATGGATCATGTCCTCAACATATATATTGAACAAGGTTGACGACAGACACCATCCCTGCCTTACTCCTCTACCAAGATCCACCCATTCTGTCATATCCTCATTTATTTTTAATGCAGCTTTTTGCCTCATATATAATTCTCTAATGAGTTTTCTCTCCTTCCATACCAACCCCTTCTCTTTTAGAATTTCGAACATTTTATTCCATTCAACCCGATCAAAAGCCTTTTCCAGATCAATAAAACAAAGCGCCATTCCTTTTCCTCTCTCTATATACCTTTCTCCAGCTATTCTTAACAGGCCAATGGCGTCCCTTGTTCCTTTCCCTTTCCGGAAACCAAATTGTTCCTCCCCTACATTTTCTTCCATTATTCTTATTAATCTCCTGTTCAAAACTCTCAACATTATTTTGGCTGCATGCGTAATCAGGCTTATCGTTCTATGTTCAGTACATTTCCGTATACCAGGCTTCTTAGGAATTGGTACCATCACTGTTCTTACAAAATCTTGAGGCCATTTACCAGTGTGATATATTTTGTTACACATGTTAACAACTTCCTGCTCACCCTCTTCATTCAAGCACTTGAAAAATTCAATAGGGATCTCATCCATTCCTGTTGCCTTCGCTTTCCTCATTTCTTCAATTGCTTTTTATAATTCCCTCTTCATCACTGAATAACCTCTATCTTCCGGGGGCACCATTTCTTCTGCCTCCAAGTCCAAATCCACTGGCTTCTCCTTTGAGCAATACAGGTCTTCCAAATATTCTGTCCATCTTTCTGTTATTTTTTTCCTCTCATGCATAATTCTGCCGTCTATACTATCAATTTCTCTCATTTTACTCTTCATTTTCCTATTATCAGTTGTTACTGCCCTTACCTTCCTATACATCAGGTCATACTTTCCTTTCTTTTCGAGGTTTTCTATGTTCACACATGCTTCCGCCAGCCACTTCTCTCTTGCCTTTTGAGTTTCCCTCTTCAATTCATTATTCAACCTTCGATACATTTCTCTTTCTTGCTCGCCATTCTTATTTTCAGACTTCCTCCTTTCTTCCACCTTCTTCAACATATCCTCTGTTACCCAGGGCTTCTTTGCTCTGATTCCTTCATAGTATCCTATTTCTCTTTCTGCTTCACTTACTATAGAATTTTTAATCCTCATCCGAATTTCTTCACTTCCCTCCTCCCCCTTTCCATCTTTTGTAATTGCTTTAGGCAGTTTTTCCCCTATATCTTCCCTACCCATTTCCTCCATCTTTTCCAGGTTCCATTTCTTTACTACTTTGGCCTTTTCCACTCTCTTCAATGTTAGTTGAATTTCCATCCTTATGATGACATGGTCACTATTGATATCAGCTCTCGGCAACCCGTTTGATTTCTTAATTGCATTCCGATATCTTTGTTCAACCAAGAAATAATCAATCTGATTACGATCTTCTAATGGTGACATCCATGTATACCTTCTCCTTTTGTGATTTTAAAACCATGTATTGGCTATAAACAATTTCATCTCTCTGCAAAATTCCACTAATCTTTCTCCTCTTTTGTTTCTTACTCCCAAAGCATATTTTCCCACTACAGTTCCCTCTTCGCCTTCTCCAACCAAAGCATTCCAGTCTCCCATAATCACCTTACAGCAGCCTTTTCTTCCTCCAATACATTTTCAATCTTCTCATACATCCTATCTATATCTTCTTCCTCATAAGCTTATGTCGGCATATACACTTGTATAATGACTAGACCCTTGGGCACCATTCCAATTCTTACTGCTATTAATCTATCATCTACATACATTACCTTTTGTACCCTTTTTGCTATTTCATTTCTAATGATTATTCCCACTCCATTTTTTCCCCTCTCTTCTCCCGAATATAATATGGTGACTCCATCACTCCTCATTTCCCCTTGTCCATCCCACCTCACTTCACTCAGCCCTGTCAAATCCAATTTATTTATTTCCATTTCTCTTTTATGGTTCTCCAGTTTTCCACACCGTAGCATAGTCTTTACATTCCACGTTCCTATTCGCAATCTCTTTTCTTTGTTTCGATGTCGCTCCTTTTGTTGCTTCCCCCGGAGATCCGACTGGGAAGCTATTTTACCTCCGGAACATTTAGCATAAGATGCCATCATCATGGTGTAATGCAAGGAATATCCTTAGGATCTTGTATACAGTGATTTTCCGTTGCCTTTTGTATTCCAATACCGTTGCCTTCCCAACAAGGTCTTCCTCTTTTAGGGGCAGTGTACTGCCCCTAGGACAATGGAGTGCCGTGATCCCATTACCCGCTGTCTACGAGACCGTTGGCACTTGGTAATGGGGGGACTCCTTATACCGGGAGTCACTCGGTCGCCATTTCCTCGTCAGTTTAGACAGGGGATACCACGGGAAGGTGAGGTTGGCATTTGAGGTGAGAGGCTATTTGAGACGCATCACTCCCCTTGTAATAAGTGGATAGTTCATTGTAATAAGTGCATTCGCATCTTAAGTCCAAATTGCACATAATAAGTGTATAAGTGTATAGTTATTGGCAATTTGGACTTAAGATGCGTTACGTTAGTCAATGTGCTTGAAGTGTTGTTAGTCTCATACTACTGCTAGGTTCTATGTGATCACTCATAGTATGCAGATAAAAATAACGATAGTTAAACCAAAATTTTTACAACATAATTGAAAAATAAAATAATATTTCATCAACACCATATCCATATGCTTTTATAATCAATGTATTCTTTATCAACCTCATCGTATTAGCTGATTGAAGTTCAAAATAGAAAAACATTGGAAATAATGGCTCCAAGTAAAGTAAAAATAATCAGTTACAAAGTAAATGACAAAAAATGAGAAAAATATGAAAACTGCCTTCTACCACAAGGCTTTTGATGTGCAGAAATGACACTTGCGGCAGTTTTCTCTCTTCTGATGTCTTCATGGAATCCAAGGCCCTGCGGCTGTAAGGGCAATTATAACTGATAAAATATATATGCTAGAACGCTCGCGGTGCAAACCCCAGGCAGATATCACTCCGATTAAGAATACTCAGGGCCGTATTACAGAGTGCAGGCCGCCGAGAGTGAGGCACTCACTCTCGGCGGAGTGAGCGCTCACATTCATATTGGGAGTGAATGTTGATTCGTATCATAGAAACGAACTCACACTCGGCTCATTTGAGTGATAGTAATGAATCTAGAAACTAGTATTTATTAGCGTTACTCCAGTTCCATTGACGTATTTACGTGAAACAAATGACAAACGATTTCATTTAGCCGCGCAAGTTAATAATTTTTTGTAATGGAAACGTGATTACGAAGTGAATTCATCAGGAAAAATTTCCATATTTTATAATTTATTCAATGAAAAATATAGTTATACATTTAACCACACACTAAGCACTAAATTTTCCAAAAGAGAAACTAGAATCGCAAGTGAAGAGATATAAACAGCGGCGAATTGCTATGCTTTTTTGACGCGGGCATCGTGAAAACTTATTGACAATCATTGTTATATTTACAATTCCGAATTCTTCCTCTTTATAACGAGGTAAGAAGTAACCGAGTACGACGTCAGAATCGCCTGTAATAACATGTCAAAGGTGGGACCCCTCATCGAAATATCTTCCAAAATATCTGTTGAAACTTATGAATGACTCACGAGAATGCTACCCTATCTTGTAAAACCGTGTTCGCAATTCGGTAAATAATGGCAACTGAAGAGGCTGCATCTAAAATGAAAGATTTAACTGTGCATTTCCTTTATTTTACTAAATGTTCGAGAGAAAAAGTGGCATCCACCTACTATAAGTAAAATGTAACACATTTGTTCATAGGCAGGTTGGAGTATTGTGGCATTATTTTTAATTATATACATTAGTAAAAAATTTTTCTTTATCACCCTATTAATAGCATCGCCTCTGGTCTCAATCCCGACCATTGCATACAATTATGAGGTATTCTTATTAGGATAATTCTGCACATAATGGCTAAGCATGTGACCCTCGCTGTATAGCCTTTTCTTTAGGAATTTAGTTTTGAGGGATGTCAACCAGCAAAATAAATTTCAGAGGACAAGCTGCTATTAGCCTCTTTTGAGATAAAGTTGGTAACATTTGTTAAACCCAGCCAGTTTCATTTTTATAGTAAGGTTGGCAGTGTTTTAAGAATTATGTTTTGCTTTTTGTTCTGTCGTCACATAGTAATAAAGTGAGTTCCGTTGTGTGTTATTGCAATGAATGGTGTCATCATTTACTCGAATAAACCTTTGTAGTTGATGACTGTTACTTTTTACGGGATTCATTCCGCGATGTATGTTTTTTTTTAAACAACAATATTTCGCTGGTCCTCCTGCCAGCTTCATCAGGTTAACTGAACTGCTTTATTTGTCTCGCTCGTCTTTATATATAAGTCTGGACTCCCATTGTTGCCGGAATATGAATTTGAAAAAATTCGTTTTAGACTGTTACTCAACTTGTAACCGTCTTCTCGGTTGACGTTCTCCGGTCTCTTCGCAATTTCTACAGCCTCCCTTATTAATCTTGGGTAATAGCGTATTTCCCTAGATATTAATCTTGTCTCCTCAAAGTGGAAATTATGAGTGGGGCCGCTGAGATGGTGTTCGGCTATTGCAGAAATGCGGTAATTATTATTTTTAATTGCCCGTTGATGTTCTTGGAGGCGTATTTTTAGGGCTCTGCATGTCTGGCCTACATATGATTGTCCACAGCTACACAAAACTTCATATATTCCTCCGTAGAGGTTCCATGGAAGCGGGTCTTTGGCTTTCCGAAGTACGTCCCCTGTCTTCGTTGTGCACGTGAATCTGCTAGCCACGTTATACCTCGACAGAACTCTAGAGATTTTCTCCGTCGTTCCAGACACATAAGGGAGAGTGGCATATGCCTTAGGTTTCTCTCTGTTTTCTGTCGGGTCCGTGGGATTTTTATTTCGGACCCCGAGAGAATTTAGTTCTTCTTTCCGTGCCGTTTTTAAGATGTAGTCACGTCGGAAACCATTTTTCTCAAATGCCCTTATTAAGTGCTGCTTTTCGCCGGCGATGGAATCGGCGTCAGAGATCATAAAAGCTCGATGATACAGCGTTCTCATGACAGGCTTTCTGTTGAGGGTGGTGGTGCGATGTGGCATGTAGGTAGCGATCAGTGTGGGTACTTTTTCGGTACACATAATTACCTAATGTTCCATCTTCTTTTTTCTGGACCATAACGTCTAAGAATGGAAGGCGGTTGTCCTTCTCTATTTCCATTGTGAATTTAATAGAGTTGCTTTGTTCATTTAGATGTTGCAGGAACTTTTTCAGCTCTTCTCTTCCATGAGGCCAGATAGCGAAAGTATCATCCACGTATCTTACGAATAGTTACGAAAAATAGCTTAGAATAGTCCCGTAAAAAGTCACAGTCAACACTGCATCCGCGGAAGCCTACGAGCTAACTTTGTAGTTGATGACTAAGGCCAGAAATCTCCCATAATCTAACAGCCTCAAACGTATTATCACACAACTGTTCTCATTTATTCTTTTCCACAATAAAGCCTCAGAGGCTTTTATAGCTTTCTCATTATCCTTAAGTTCAGAATTTTTCTCATCTTAAGTTCATATCCAAAGCAACTGTTTCAAGACAAGTCTATGGTCAGAGGCTAGGTCAGCAGCTGCCTGAGTTAGATGTAAGATTAGGAATATCGCTTAGGTTCTGTAGAAAATAATGAGTGGTATATTGATTACCGAGAGGTATGTTCATCACTGAGTGGTATATTGAGATAATGAGTGGTATATTGTGACAATGTGTGATATATTGAGATATTATGGAATCAAACTCATGATACAGTTCTAGACTAGTGAAATTTTGCACAAATAAAGGTTTCCTGTTCTCTATTTTCTATCTATCTATCTATCAGTAAATTTGGCGCAGACCAGTGTTATGACTATCGATACACGGAAATTTCGTTATATGGACACTTCGTTATATGGAGATGCCACTGTAATATGAAGTTTGACCTTCTGAGGACATGGTTGTATTCATCTATCTGATGGATATATTGATATAGATTCCCTTGCCATTTGATATGCTAATGACGGGAGTTCTAATTGCGTCCATGGTACATAAATAATTCGTCCTACTGATAGATACCATCAGCCTTAAGTTCTCTTATTCAATATACCCCTTGCAGTATCCCTCAATCTACAATTGTGGATGGGTATTGTAACAAAATTAGCAAGAAGGGTAAATTAAGGGCAAAAAAAGGACTGCATGGATGCTTTTTGAACATATAAATTCAGTTGCATATTTGTACTGATAAAACAACTCTGACTAGTTAATCTGTCACACAAGGATATCCATCTATCGTGGATAAGTAACTAATAAAAATCGCACAAAAATCCTTATAAATCCCTTTTATTCAACATATATGACCAAAAATACACTAAGCAGGCTTATTTTATAAGAAAATATATCAATTTAAGTGGAGGGGTAATGGTCTATATTTGTACTTTAATTATGCCAAACATGGTAGCCATGCTTGTAATTAAATTAATAAATGTAGTAATGTGGAAAAGCAGAATTTAGAATCCACTTTCATCACAGGTAGACATAATATCTTAAATATATCCTGAAACATTGTAGCACAAATTCTCCTAGGAGTAATAGAGGATGACTGTTTGTTGAAGTATTTTTTAACAAACACCTCTGGTGTGCAAATAAATTTATATGAATGTATGTTGGAATTGGAATGAGGTCATAAATTATAAGAAATTAGAATATCAAGAGATATTATTCAGGCACATCTTCTATTGTGCATGAATATACATTGTCTTTAAAGGGGATGGTGGAAGGGAAGAGAAAGGAGTGAGTAAAAACATTAGTATGAAATGGAAATTGAAAGGACATTTATTAAATAAACCTTCAAATGAATACATACAAAATATGGGGGAGTGTATACTGACAGAGAAAATTTTTCATTTGAATTTCAATGAGTTATTACAAAAAATAAGGCTTCGAGAAATAATCAGCCAATGGTTTATGAACATCTTACCAAGAATATGACATCATACATTACAAAAAGTAAATATTTATCATGGTATGAAATATGAGAGGGATATATCAGTCAAAGAAGACTCCAGGGAGAGTCTTAAGTTTTAATACAATAACATTCAAGAAGAGCTCCATAAATGGGATGCATTCTATATATTGGCAGTCCTCTCCACTGGTTACTACGGTCTCACAGAATTAATATGGCATCATGAATCAGAGACAGGTCCGTGTGATTAGTTGAAGTGGTCTAGGCAAATTAATTAACAGTTGAGGACAACATTTTAATAAAAACGCACCAAGTATGGTATTTTATCTTTTATGTTGATGTTATGATTTTCAATTCTCATTATCTTTGAAATATGGTCAAAATGTCCTTAATATTGACAATATTGAGCAATATCACTGAAGTGAAATGCATATTTGGAACTTAATTCAGCCAAATGTGGAACCTATCATTCACCTAAGGCCTTGCTAGAGGTGTGGCTTTAAATGTTTGAACTTCACTGGAGCATATCATGCAATAACTTTATCCAATATAATTAGAAAGTGAAATGGACCCCATGAAGTTATCAATATAAGCATTTGCTATGTAAAAGTTTTCAGTAATTACGGTCATAAATGAAGTTTGATCACTATTTCTACCATTAACATTCACCACTAATAATCACAAAACAGAAACGTAAGTTGTCAACTTAATTCTAGTCACATTCCTTAAATACATATTGTATTTTCTAATGAAAAATAATGAGGCAAGATCAGTAGGAGTCATACAACACTCACTTATCACAACATCAGTTTCAATTGTTCCTCGTTCAACACTATATATTGTGAGAGGTATACAATATTCAAGTACATATACATGTTTCCAGTCATTCTTTGTATCAAAGAATTAACCTAGGTAGTCAACAACATTAATTTTACGCAGGACTACTATATAAGTAACACAACCATAGGAAATGGACTCTAAATATATGGAAAGTATAATTTGAATTGGCATGTACACTGATAATAGTTTCATCATCTCGTCATTAAACAGCTGATCTGAACAAAGAATCATTCTTAAAGGGAAATACCGCGATCGCAGAATCAAACTACTCCAATGTATCGCTAAAACCTCAACACTGACTAATGCACTAATATAATATAATATTTACCAATACATACATTACCTGTCGGGGTTAGTTCGACAGTAACGGACTTTGAAATGTCCTGTTCTTTGCATCCTCTACTTAAAATCTATGTCAACCTACTCTAAAGGATGGGTCTTTGAAAACTGTTATCATAGAACGTTAGTAAATACAGTGCTAAGAAGCTTGTATAACATCATCTCGCAGGTATTGGGAAGAACAAGTTTGCTTACATGTAGTGGTGGAGAGGTAAAATCAAATAAGTATAGAGAAGATACAGTGATATAGAACAGGCATGGTTACTTAAAAGAATACCTGCATTCAAAGCGTCGTTCGTTTAACGTTATTGGACACATCAGCGAGACTTCACAACTTAAGACTACTAACTAACAACTTTTCACAACTTAAGACAACTTTCATAATGTCCAGAAACTAAATATCTTGTCAACATATGGCATTGATAATAATGTGTCATCCGAGATCTGATTAACTCAGCTAGAACATCGATGATGGATAGTAACAAATGTTATACACACGGATCGTTCACCTTTTGAATTGGGAATGATACGTAGGTTTACAACCCGGTCTCCAGAAACTTAAACATTCCCATAGAATTTGGGTCACACGAGACAGCTGCAACATTGTATATACACGTTCATGTTGTTCTTGGCGGCCTTGCAGTCCGAAATGGTCTGAATGTCGATTAATTTGTCGCTTAATCTTCCCGCGTCGTCCTGTTTGTTGACAGAAATGACTGCTGAGCAATTATGAGCGAAATTCGCAGTTGTTGAGCGATTGTTTCATTTGAATCATGACGTGGGAAAGTTTTATCCCTTCACGTAACGATTTCAATGCACTACACCGATTAATTAAAGTTCTTTGTTACTAAACAAACAAAAATAAAGCTCTAGGAGACTATGACATAAATGTTTTCATACCATAAGTCTGTGGTAATCAAATAATTAACATGAAATACCGCGACCATCACACGTTCCCAAAAAGTATCAGAGGCTCCAAGAGCATTTTGGCCGATTAGATCGTTTTAAATCTACTTAAAATTGTACTTTGACTCACCAAGATCATTTAAACGCAAAGCACCATAATATTTTCTGTCATTAAATTTTCTAATATCTTTGAATTGGAAGTGTTGTAATCCAGGATGTATAAGGAATTTGCACGGCCATGTAATTTCAAAAATTACGGCGATTGATGCCACGTATTTCGCTCAAAGCAGTCACATCACCAATAACTAGTATTACTGAAAAATAATTATTCTAGTAAAATTATTTAATTCACCAAAATTTCAATTTAAATATGCCAGATGATTGCGGCAGACATCTTGAAAATTGCTCACTCGAAATGAGTGGGCACTCGAGTATCCAAAAGGGGTCATTCGTTTCTGAGTGAAGAGTCCGAGAGAGCATCGCCGCTCGAATGACGTCTTGTGATACCAAAGTAGCAACCGAGTGGAGTTTGAGTGACGTCTCTTGGTTTCGAGTTTTATTGTCACCGCCATTTAGCAAACTTTTGTATTAAAATGCAGAAGAACTAATGCATTGGCAGCTTCATTTAGCGAAGTACACGATGATAAATGGCATGTCATTATTTGTTGTTCAGGATGGATGATACTTTCGATAAATGGCAAAGCATAAGAATGCTGAAAATACTTGTAGTGTTGGATAACTTTGTTTCCGCTGTCTTATTCAATGTTCGACTCTAAACTTAATTACGAATTAATCTTGTCGAACTAAAATTTTCACATAATTGAACGCTACGTGTCCATAGAAATGCATGTGAACAAAACAGCGTTGTATTAATATTTTCATTAGAATCGCAACCCATCCCACGAATTGGTAAAGAATGCATGAATAATTTCATATCGGAATAGAATCGAGCTTACATACGTATTCAAGTTTTTTCCCTACGCTAACTTAGCTTAACGCCCTGCTGTTCGACGATCCTTACGAGAAGTTCTGCGGATGAACTCTATTGAACATGATGTCAACGCCTCTTTCTGTGCAGTCTACTGTAACTGAACTCTATTGAGCATGCTGTTCTTTCTGAACGTATAGCCGTAGCTGACCTCTATTGAGAATGCTGTCCTTTCTGAACTGTGTTCCGTAGCTGACCTCTATTGAGCATATTGTTCAGGTACTTTCTTGGAGCTCAAGAACGAGCGCCCTTCGCGGGGGGAGTTATCTAATGGTTGGGTGGACTTTGGCTCCAACACCCTCCTCCCCTTAACGGCCTCTAGTCTCCCCGTCTGGTCGTACTCGAAGGACCTTGATGAACACAATTTACGACCATCCGCTGCTTCGGTCATACAATGTAGCACTTTGCTCTAACTTTAAATCACTGTGTGGAACAGGTAGAATGTGTGAACCGTTCATTTACTGATCAGTTCAGTTCTCGGAATTGTTCCCATTGAACTGCTCAGTTCCTTTTGTCCCATCTTAGGTACAATAGTTCACGAAACACTATTCATGAATAAATAAAAAAATTTCCGTGGGTCACCGGCTTAGTGTGTTTCACCTTATGAAAAACTTTCGTTTCTTTCTAATTAAAATTTTCTACTATTGAATATAGCGTAAATTACAATATGTTTGTACCTCAACTTTACTGTCAAGCAAATGTTATATACCAGTTATATGTAGAAAACATACCAGTTATATGTAAAAAATAGCAAATAGCATAATAAGCAAACATACCAGTTATATGTATAAGAACTATGTAGCAAAAAGGTAATAATATATTAATAATGATAGTTTATGCGGATATATTGCTAACTTTCATATGAAATATTTTTATAAATAATAATTCTTCAAATTTTCGTCAATACGGTTATTTAGACCGTGCGCAACCACTGACATGCCAGTAGCCCGCACGACTTATTAAGGTTTAAAGACTTATGAAGGATATTATTTCGTTTGGGCAAAAAATAAACGAATGCTACCGTCCTAAATTTACATTTTTAGCTTGAAAACAAATTTTGTTCGTTAATACTTTCTCATCTTCCTCAGTTTAAATCAACCTGACCGAAACATGTTATCCTGAGGATCGAACGCACGTCAGTAGACATAAAACCGCTCTAGTCCCAAGAAATCGAGCAAATTTCAATGTAAATGGAAATAAAACCATCCACTCCGCTACTTCCTATTTGAGTTCGCACCTATTTCTTCCTGCATACCCTGCGACTCTCCACTATGCCTCACCTACGTTCTTTTTTGTTGGGCCAAACTCTGGAGCAAAATAAAACCTGTGGAAAACACGCTCAGGCGGGCAGCTGAGCGGACATACGAGGCTGGCAGTGGGAAGGGAGAGGAAAGGTTGACGAGACGAACTAGCGTGGTTGCGGAAATCAATCCAAAACGCATCTGCTGGCATAATTTGTCAGTACTCTTTCGACTCTAGGACTTGGTATTAAAATCCAAGTCGCGCTACGCCGCCGCCGTTAAAATGACCGGCGGCGGCGGCGTGCCTTACATGGCGTAACCGGCGCTGCGCCCATCTCTAGTCTCGGCATTCGCGGGCACTCTCGCTCCGTCCTCGCAGTAAGTCTGGAGCCGCTGCCTTTGGATACACTTTGCCTATTTTCTGGAGTCGCCACATTGCGGTGTGCTTTGGCCTAATAGTGAAGACATATTAGCGGATAATAAGCATGAATATCTATCTTATGTAAAATACCTAAGGCCAATACTCTTAAAACATACGTGAGTTACTTGGAGCCATTGATTGTACTCGAATGTATTGTTTTTTGCTCGGAATACAGGTTTTTATTTAAATTAATTTGAATTAATAAATTAAATTGAAGATTCATTGGGAAGAAGGAAATGGATGCTGATTTCGAGAGAGTTATCGAGGAAAAATGTTACCAAATCGCAAATCTAGTGCATTAGCTCGTGAGCGCTTATGTAAATATGAGGATGAAAAGAAGGCGGACCGCGTTACAGATTCAAGCACCGTACACTTTAGCAGGCGCCTCCGTCTCCATTTGCCTCAATTACTGGAATCAATTGATGAGAAAGAGTCAGCTATTCCTCATCTCCAGCCAACCAATGCCTGTCTCTCTTTCTCTCTCTCTCCCCCCCCCCCCCTTTCCCATCTGTACCTTCTCTTATTCTTCGAATGAGAGCTTGTCCGGGATGTCATCGTGTGACGCTGGCATTAAATAATCCCGATCGTTTTTGGGGAATCAGAGCAATGCTTCGAGCGCCGATACCGTCCTGTCCTCACGGGACATTTGCATTGCATGAGTGGAGCAGAATGACGCTCGTTCCTTGGTCCATCTCCGCGCGGTTTGAACGCCCGACGATAAAACCTTCATCAACGGACGCTCTCTTCACGTCCCGTTGCGACTTCTCTCCGCATCAGGCAAATACTGAAAGTATACGTAAAGTAATAGTTCTATCTCATTCTCTTTATTGTACTTTCAATATCGTTTACTCCTCTGCAGATCTTTTTCAGTAGCTCCCCATTTTCTACTGCATACCCGTTACGTCCATGTCCATGGAACCAGGAATATTCAGGATTTTTAATTCGGGGGTTTCCCGCCCCATATTGCGGAGAGACCGCTAGCACAAAGTCATATAATGGAAGGGAAGATTAATGAAAAGAGGGGAAAGGAGAAAAAGGGAGGGATTGCCGAATCAAAGTATTGGGGCGGGAGTCTGGAGGAAGCATAGGAGGGAAAGAAGGTTTAAATCATGTTTAGGATAGGATATTTCGTTCGTCCAAACAAAATGCGTCGTCATTCCAGACCTACGCCAAACTGAGGAAGGATATGAGAGAAGAGGGAGGCGGGAGAAAATAGGAGGGAGGAGGTAAGGTTAAGTTAAGATGGTGTCCTAAATAGTGGAATGACAAACAAACTCATTCTCATTTAACAGGTTCATTTTCTTCCTTTTTAACTAGTTCCCACTGCTCCAACACATCCATACGGTGTCCTTGATCCAGGAAACGAAGGATTTTCAAGTTGAATGTGGAGTGGTCTTCCATTAAGTGTTTGGCAAAATACGATTCGGAGTCACTATTCACCAAACACCTTTTGTTTTCAGACGCACGAGTTACAAATTCCTCGCAGTTTGCCTCACATGAACATCGCCACATGTGTTGCACTTATGTTCATATACACCTGACTTTAACGTTGGATCAAACGAGTCCTTAAGCATTGTTGAAGAAAGTTCCAAGAGTTCTTGGTGTGTAAAAACTAACATGGTTCTTCTCTCTAGGAAACTATTTGGCTGATTCGTAGGAAATTTGACTTAAGTGTGGAAGCGTTACCCATTTCAGTTTTTTGTCATTAGGTGGTTGCAATAGTGAAAAGTCTTTAATAGCCATCCTCTTAAGTTTCTTGCTTAATATTTTATTGGCTAAATTTTCCTCATAGCCGTTGGATTTAGCAATTTTTCTACTGACATTAATCCTTTATCGAAATTATCTGTAGAAAGAGGGATGTTCAAAGAGCGATGAATCATGTAGTTAATAGAAGTTTTATCAGTTGAACAATTTAAAAGCAATGAACATAAATGCTTATATTTTTAAGACGCGACACTTTTGATCCATGAAAGAACGTCCCGTTTCGGATGCTGATGTTGATTCCGCATTCTCTTCTTTGCTATTTCTGACTTGGGTGTGACAACAAGCATAATATTACTTTTTGGCACTTTTTGCATTATTCCTTTCTTTTCGAGTGAGTTTTTTTAAGTTCATCTACAGAATAATTAACACGTTCTTCATTTTAACCTATCCAGTACAGCAAATAAGATTCGTTTTGGAATGCCAAATCTATAAACAAGAATGTTGTGTGTGCCTCATAGCACGCGTTACGAGGCCGATATCAACAGAATGGCAATGTCGGCCCGGGTGGCGGCGGCGGGGTAAAGTCCTCGCCTGCTAACCAGAGGGTCGCGGGTTCGAGCCCCGCCTGGGTAGAATATTATTTGTAACGGCTGTAACAATGGAGGCGAATAAACTCAGCCGTCCTTAATTGAAGCCTTTCAGTTATCAGGGAAACTTGTGAAATGGCTTCCTCAATTTAAAAGTGGGTTTTCGAACTTATGTGGTGATTTGAGGGCACATTTCATGTCACACCTCACTTTGGTAAGTTATAATTATTTGCTTCGTCAATGATAATAGTTTCAATAAAAGTATTTTCAACGTTATTGGTCAAGCCTAACTCAGTAACAATGAAATGATTGAAGGTGAATGGTAATCAGTTAAATGAATCCATACAATACCCAATGCATTCGTTATGTTTTGCTAAACGCTGGGATAGTTTAAGCATGGTGATCGCAACCAAAGCATTTTGGTTGAAGAGGAAAAAACTAATAATATATACTTTTTACAATGTAAGGTCAAAATTAGCTTTATGGTCACGAGGCTGCAAGTTTGCTAGTAGATTAATATTTCCCCATGATATTCTCGAATATTTTTCAGCTCTTTACACCTATTCATGTGTGAATGCATGCATTCATGTTTAGACCCTTGAAATAGGTATTAAATATCAATGTTCGGTGCTCCCAGGACAAGTCTCATCATGAATTCGCGACAGCAGTCTCTCACCATTAAAAGCTTTGCCTTTGGCGTCGACGGGGTTGCAATTGAGCGTCAAAAACCCTTTCCCAAGGAATATTCAAACCATGTTCCCCTTTTCACCACGACGCTTAACCACCAGGAGGCACGCAAATCCCTTCCGCGCCTCACAATCCGGACCACTGAGTGAAAAATGCCAGGGCCGGTAAGAGAAGGGCCGACGTCTCCACCCTTTACAGCACAAAAGAGAATAGCCTTCTAGGAGTCGTCCGAAGGGAGCCTTGTTTATTCGAGGCGCCGCAGAAATTTGTTTAAGGAAGGGATAATAGCGAATGTCGCCGGGGTTAGCGAAGTGATAAGACACGAGCGACGTTGTGAATGCAATTTCTTTAAATTTCGTCTCCATTAATGGCCTCGCCATCACACCGCCCGAGCTGCCCCCTGGGCATGGAAAGGGGAACCTCTGGATATTCGTGGACGGTCCCAAATTAATTGCTGGAGACGTTTTAACGAAATAGCACGTTGCCCCGAAAGATATTGATACCCTATTTTCAGGCTATTATTAAACAACCATGATCATTAACGCACTTTCAGTGTTTAAAAAACATATTTTGGCCTGACCCAACACATGCCTTGCACTTTCTAACGCCGCCCTTTTTTATGGTTTAGTGAATTTTTCCAAGCATGATTTATTTTTTTAGCCACATGTCATGAAGGAGAGGAATATCACGTTTGCTTTATAGACAGTATTAATTATCGGGAAAAGCATGATCAAACGTTCTCACTTAGGTGTGTTACTTTAAACGGTGTAGCTTAAACTGCAACTTCTACAGTTTTCACCAATATGAGCAACCTTTACATCTCGACCGTCACTAATCAGTCGCTGCTTGATAAGGCCAAAGGATTAGCCAACCAAAGGAATGTCCTGCTTTTGAAGAAGAAAAATTGTCCTCTGGAATTTTTAACGCGGACATAGGTAGTGAATTTCGTTGAGTCAACGATGTATCATAATGACACCTGCCTAAAAAGGTCAGCGGATTACTCCAAATCTCACTCAATTTAAATGAATATTATTGTACCTTATTATAAAATTTATAATTTGTAACTATGAGATGGAATGTAATGCTCATTGTTTGGCCCTAAAAGAGAATGATTTATAGATATCAGAAAAGCCTCTGCTATATACGAGAAGCTGCTCATATTATTTATGTTTTATATATACGAAATGTCGAAACCCAGGTCGTGTTATTAAACCTATAGTGGAGTATACAAAGTTTTATTTAAGTTACCATTTCACATTTATAATATTAAAAATAATAGTAGGATAATCATTATAAATATATATTAAGCTACAAAACTGTCTGACTAACTGACTCATCAAAACTCCTGGGCATTTCTAAGCAAGCTAGGTGCGTGAAGTTTTCAGGGTAGAGTTAGAATCATACGTCGAGTTGGAAAAATGTGCGAATTTCCACAGAGAAAAAATCATCCGCGTTGACCGGGATGATTTTTTTCTCTGTGGAAATTCGCACATTTGTGCATTGCGGGTGACTCCGTAAAAGTGGAACTCAGTGGCTAGTCCCGGATAGCTTAAAATTTGTTGAGTTGGAAAAAATTGAAAAAGTTAAAAAAGTCGATTAGGCTTCGATTTATTGCAATCGATAGCTTTGCATGGGATTATATGGGAAAAATGAAAAATTTTAGTGTAGACCTTTTTTCTTTCGTTCATTAAAATATGAAATAATTGAGATACAAGATTGATTCTTTCACAAATATGAGGATGAATGTTTGAAAAATTTTATTCTTGCAATTGATTCTTTCCTACCTACCGTAAAACTGATATTTTTAAACTTTTATCTGGGATTTTAGAAGTTTTTTCACTTTCGTTGCTATGAATATATTTCTCCATTGTCTCCGGGTCGAGTGTCGATTCGAGGTTTGGAACTCAGCGAGGCGGGCCAGTTTCAGGGGGGGATTAGATTTATGTGTCGATATTGTGTAAAAGTAAAAAAAAATTGTTTACGCTTCGAGTTATTGCAATCAATAGCTTTACATATATGAGTTAGGTACACCAAGTGCACGTCATTTAGTCTTCTTTATACCATTTTTTGCGCTGCTAAATACTGCGTATAATTTCTCCAACTTTTTCCTAACCTCTACCGTAGCTTTGATGGTCAATGGCAACCAAGTTTCATGATATTATAGTTTTTATTAAAAAAACATGCAGTCCATGTAGAAGATTGGAAGAGAGAAATTGAATATGAAAATTAGTATATTAAAAATCTCGATTCCGATCGAATTTACATAGTAAAATTCTTCATGTGTGCTCTAATTAAGTATGCTCTACTGAAATGAAAAATCTAACGTAGAAGAGCGCCTTACATGCCGTCAAATGAGTTTATGATGATCTTCCAGTGGTTCCACGTTCGTTTTGGTATACTGATTATAGTATTTTGAAAAGTCGTTAATAACCGGATGACATATAATATAAGTTTGTCCTAGAACTGTCTGGTATCCATAACTCATGGGGAGCGTATTTCATTTTCGAGAATTATAATTTTCTTTGCTTTCATGTAGCACCCAGACTTGAGAGCTTTCATTGTTTTTTTTTCCTTATTTAAAGAGACTGATCATATAACACTTCCCCACCTGCTTGCAAATTGCAAGCAACCATTTGTTCGTTTGTAATATATATTTACAAAACACCTTTGTTGAGATAAATATTTGGAAATCGGATTGCTTTGTCTGAGTGCAACGCAAGCATTTTTACGTCGGATAGTATCAATAAGGAAATCGGTCTTCAACGATATATCAATTCGGGTAATGTGCGTAATGAGAGTGTCTCCCTATACGTATTTAGCTTCACCTTTTATCATAAGCGCTAGGAGGATTAAATTTGTGTACCACATGCATGTGAAATATTTAGCAATATATACTCATCGTTTCGAATGGCATTTGTAGGACAGAGCTACTGTTTGATATTTAAGCTTAGGAATTCTGTCTCTCCATATTTTTGAGTAAAATGGAGATAATTTCAAATTGACTGCGGACTGGTAAATATCAAAATGTATATGTTTTCATGTAAAATATTTTTTCATAATTCATTTCATATTGACTAGTTTACTGAGTTTATTAGCTACCAAACATTTTCCCATCAGGCATTTAATCTTACATCTATAGATAAGAGAAAGAAACCTACTCAATTTTCAATCTCGCAGTCTAAGGCTGACGAGAAATGAAAACAGTCATCTATATTGACAAATGCATGCTTTAGGATAATTTTTGGTGATAATGTTGATTGGCCATTTAATAAATTTATATTTGGTGGTTTTATTTGTTCAAAACATTAAGTGAGAAACCGCCTCTCTCGTTCAACAATTTTCTTCGTCATCCAAGAAATTCAATTTTTTCATGGCATACATTGACTTTCAGAATGTTGTATGCTTGAAAACTAGGATGGATTAAACGGAGCATCTGGTTTAAATTTTCGTCGTGTTTGGTGTCCTTTACTCCTCTCATCTCATTTCACTCTGTCACCCTTCATTAATACGTCCCCATAATCTCTGTAGCCTTGAATTATTCTCCTCGTTCACTACCCAGCATTATTGCAACAGAAGGTGAATGTGAGTTAGAAGAGAGGCCTTGTATTCGGTGGTCGCAGTCGAATAATATCCGCAGTATTCAATTTAGTGTGTCTTTGTCCATTCTAAGTTTTCTTTATTTTACTGCTTTTCGAGGTAAGCCAATACTTTTTTCTGGAATGATTAAAATATTCCATTTCTTTCAAGGTTTTCTACGGGTTTCGTCTTCACCAAAACCAAGAAACATCATCGTAACCATTTAGCTTACAAGGAGCTACCTTGCAAGTGCGTAGTAATAGTGGTCCGCCTTCTCTTTGATGGAGGGGAAAATATCTCTTTCAAAAGAGGATCTCATGAACAGTCGCGCGCTTCGAAATAATCCCAAAAAGAACTCCCAAAGCTCTTCTATGGCACCGTCTCCCCTCTCTCTCTCTCTCTACTCCCCGAGGGCTTAAAGAGTGCCCGGATGCACGCCGGGAAATTTCACCCTTGTTCTCTCCACCTCCACGCCGCCCCAATCCACTCCCTTGACAATTAATTCCACCTGCTCCTACCTGCTGCTTCAAAGCCTTAATTGCGTTTAACATTAAATTATATAATGGTATTAGAAATGGATAATTCACCGTGAAACATTGTGTATTACTTGCAAACATGTGTTTTAAGCCATCAACAGTTAACTGATAAACATTTGTGAATTAGATTTCCTCGTATATTCTCTGGTCATCGAATACTTAGTTACTTCTCTTGAATATGGATGTATCAGATACATCCATACATACAATTGATACATTGTGTCTATGCCAATATTTTTATTTGGCTACCTAATTTTCCCATATTTATTTTTGAATTAGCAATGTAAATACATACTTCATCAGTCTTCGCTGGGCCGTCGTGAGGGTCAGGCGTGTTCCGCCGTAGCTCGTGGAAAAGTGAAAGTTGTCTTAAAATGACCAAAACCGGGAAGTCGGAAGTTACCGTGGGGGTAAAATGCTCGGTATGTCATAAAAACCTAAAGAATGGAGTGCAGTGTGTAGCTGCTGGTTCCACTTCAACTGTTCGAGGTTCAAATTAGAGGAATGCGTCCAGGATGGATGGATTTGCTGGAAGTGTGGAGCCCAGAAGGAGAGACAGCTCATACGTGAGCAGGAACATCAGATTGCGAGGCTGACAGCAGAGCTGGACTGTGCTAGGAGTCAGATTGATGTGTTAACAGCAGACTGAGAGGGAAAAATCCTAGTGCTTCAGCAACCAAAACGAGAGGTAAGATCCACGGCGAGAGCTTGAAAGGAGAGATGAGCTCATTCTCTCGTTCAGCCACAGAAGGAGGAATAAATATGACTGATGCCGTGGGGGATGAAAGTTCGTCGGCGAGTGCAATTGGTGTAGTGTCGAGGCCACAGTGTGAGGCAGATGATGCCGGTAATGGAGAGGTTAACGGTGCTAACATATCATTGAAGGGAGGGGGAGTATGCAATGGAAGTGAGCCAAGTGTACGTCTCATGGGAGACTCATTACTGAGATTTATTGGTGATGTGTGTCCGAAAGATACTCAGGTGGACTGTCTACCAGGAATTAGGGTAGAACAGTTACAGAAAAGAATAGACGATCTGGACGACCAGCGAACTGAAAATGTGGTTTTATTACATGTTGGTACGAATGATGTTAAACGTGTAAAATCTGATGATTATTTGGTGGGTCTTGTATGGGATTTGTGTACCGCAGCAAGAAATAAGTTTAAAAATGCAAAAATCATTGTGAGCGGTATAATAAGGAGAAGGAATTTCAGTGTAAATAGAATTGATTATGCTAATGAAGGTATTGAGTGGGTTTGCCAGAAACAAGGGCTTCTTTTTGTTGATCCAAATTGCTGGATTAAGGAGTATGATCTGGGTAGAGATGGACTGCATCTGAACAGAAGAGGTTCAATGAAGTTTGGTGAGCTACTACGCAACGTGGTGAATTCGGTTATAGACCAGGGAAACTGTTAAGGGGCTTGGGAGGTGTTTTTGGAAATGAAGAAGAAATAAGCCAGGCTGTTTCACGCAATTCAGATTGTAATATAAACATTCACTTGGTTAACTCAAATATGATGGAAGAGGACAGCAAAAAATCGGTAGAAAAGGTGTATTTGTTGAATGGTTATTTGAAACTGTTACAATTAAATTGCAGAAGTATCGCATCCAAAGCAGTTTAGTTCAATATACTAGTTGAAATAAACTGGCCAGATGTTATAATTGGCATTGAATTTTGGCTAAAGGAGGATATATTAAATGATGAGGTTTTCCCGAGCGGATATAAGATCCACAGAAGAGACCGGGTTGGCAGAGGGGGAGGGCTATTCCTGTGCATAAAAGAATGCATACCTTGTCATATGCATTGGGTTGACGAAGTATACGAAATTCTCAGCATAATTTTGTTTCCAGGGACGGATTTGGATGTTGAAATAACGGTAGCTTATAGAGCTCCAAATGAAGGCCTAGGTATCCTTGACCGGCTGAGGGAATTTTATGAGGGCTACACTTCGAGCGCGGGGGAAAAACCGGTGATTATTGCAGGGGACCTTAACCTTCCTCATGTGGACTGGGAGGCCCAAACTGCGACGGGTGGTGAGGCGCAGCTGAGTGTTAACGACCTTATTAGGGCCGGGGGATTTTCCCAGGTAGTCAAGGGCCCCACCCGTGGTGAAAATCTTTTAGATGTCTTTTTAGTGAGACCAATGGATATGTTTTTCTCCTCAGATGTTCTTGAAGGAATTAGCGACCATAAGGCTGTTTCCTTGTGCGTCACTCGTACGAACAAAAAGAAAGGCTTAAAAGGAAAAAAGTGCAAGCAGTATGGTAGGATGGATTAGGGACGGCTTTTATAATTATCTCACTCAAGCCTTCCCGGAATGGGTAAGGAAGGGGAGTGGTGTAAATGAAATATAGGAAAAGTTCAAAGGGCTACTATTCGAAGGAACAAATCGTTTCGTTCCCTTTAAAACTTTGAAAGCAAATCCAGACCCAGAATATTATAACATAGAAATTAGAAGGTTGAAGAGCAGAGTGAGAAGGCTCCACAAGATGAGAAACAAAGGTGACCTGTACTTAAATAACTATAAAGATGCGTATAAGGAATTAAATACGAAAAAATTAAAAGCGAATGACAAATTCTTAAGGACATCCCTTAAGGAACAGAGATGGAGTGGGCTTTATAAATATATTCGAAGGAGACGTAGAGGGAATAATACTCTAGAAAATATGACTTTAAATTTTGAAGGCCGGATTATAAACGATAATTTTTCAAAAGCCTCAGCTTTTAAGGAAAATTTTTCAAAAGTAAATAACAGTAAATATACATTATCATCAAAGGTAGAAGATATCATTTCGTATACACCTTTCGAAATTATGGTTAGGGATGTCAGGAAGAGGTTTAAAAAAATTAGGAGTCATGCGTCATGTGGTCCTGACGGCTTACCAGGAGAGCTCGTTAAAAGGTTGGGATACGCTTTGGTTCCTTTCTTAACCCATTTATTCACAGTAATAATTAACAATGGCGATTTACCTAATGATTGGAAAAAGTCAAGTATAGTTCCCATACATAAAAAAGGTTCTCGTGATAGTGTTGAATCCTATCGACCTGTCGCTTGACTTGCATTGTGTGCAAAATCATGGAACACTTGATTGCGGACTATATCAAGGATGTATTGACAGAAAAGAACTGGTTATGGGAAAGGCAACATGGTTTTCGCAAAGGCTATTCCTGTGAAAGTCAATTAGCGTCTCTCTATCAGGACCTAGCGGAGGGGCTAGATAGCAGTAAGAAAATGGACGGGTTTCATCTACATCTACGTCATACCCTGCAAGCCACCCAAAGGGTGTGTGGCAGGGGGTGCTTTCGCACCAGGCATGCCTGATAGGGTAGAACACCGACATTACACTAAAACCCGCGTACCACACATGCAAAGCGCCAATTAAAAATCTAATACCCAAGAAACATTCAATCTTCAATCGTTCCAACATGCAAGGGATACAAAGACTACTACTACAGATTCAAAATATCATGCATAAATAAGAACATCAATATTTACATCATGCCTAAATAAGAGAGCAGAATATATAATGAGAAAGATTTACTGCCTGCCTATGTCAATACTCGAACTATTCATGACGACGATCACAGCTGTTATGGTTCCGAATGATACGCGGAAAAAATGACATTTTATACCTATCGGTTCTACAATCTAGCTCTCTAATTTTATTGGCGCGATCTAATCTGCCGTAGTACGAAGGGGTTAATAGTATATTTTTTACGTCGTCAGTAAAATGATTTTCCTGAAATTTATTTAGGAGGTTAAACCTATAATTCAATCTACGCTGCGATAGCGATTCCCATCCTAATTCTTCTAACAGTCCAGACACACTAGCCAACTTATCGTAGCATCGTTTCACAAACCTAGCTCCTCTTCGCTGGACGCGATCTAACTCTGATATCAACCCCGCTTCGTATGGATCCCATACACTAACAGCATATTCCAGATGAGGCCTAACGATTGAAAAATAACAACGTTCTTTCACTTTCTCATCACATTTTCCGAGTACTCTCTTGATAAAGCCTAGCTTCCTATATGCTTGACCGCATATTTCCCTAATATGTTTTCCCCAAGATAGGTCCTGAGTAATTGTGACCCCTAAGTACTTAACAGACTCGGCGTGAATAATTTCTGTATTTTTAATTCTGTAAGCCCTAACTGGCCAATTTTTCTTTTTCCAAAAGCTGACTGCTACGCACTTTTTTATGTTTAGTTCCATCTGCCACTTATCGCACCAAGCATGAATAGCAAGTAGGTCGATTGTTAACGAGTCGCTATCTTCGGAATTGTTAATATCCCTATACACAACCGCGTCGTCTGCGAAGAGTCTAAGCTTACTTTTAACGACGTTACTAATATCATTAATGTACAAGAGAAATAAAAGTGGACCAATTACACTTCCCTGAGGAACACCCGATGTAACGCTAACTGTGTTTGACATGATACCGTCTATGACAACCCTTTGTTCCCGCCCATGTAAGAATTGATTAATCCAGCTAATAATGTTTTTATCTATTCCATATGCTTCTAGTTTTGAGAGCAACTTAACGTGAGGTACTTTATCGAAAGCTTTCTTAAAATCGAGGAATATCGCGTCAACTTGGACATTATTTTCACCCGAGAGCAAGATGTCATGAACGAAGAGGGCCAATTGGGTTTCGCAAGATCTACCCTTTCGAAATCCGTGTTGGTTATTTATTAATAATTCCTCCCTATCTAAATGACTCATAATGGAGCTTACGATTATGTGTTCAAATACCTTACAGGAAATGGATGTGAGAGAAATAGGCCTATAGTTACTAGGGTCTTCCCTGTCGCCGCTTTTGAATATAGGTGTGACATTTGCTACTCTCCAGTCCTTAGGCACTACGTGATCTACTAAAGATTTGGTAAATATTAATTCTAAGTAAGGCGCTATGTCTGATGCCAATGTTTTATATACGCGAGCAGGTATTTGATCTGGACCGGGGGATTTGTTGGGGTTGATATTTTTTAGCTGCTGTTCTATGCCGCGACAATTTATAATAATTTCAGGCATACATGTTTGGGAACGAACAGGCTGAGGATCGAAAAGATGTGGTGTATAAGTACTGAAAATACTTTTGAAGAATGAGTTTAACGAATTGGCTTTTTGTAGACTGTTGGTTAGCTTTTCCCCATTGATATTCTTAAGCGTGTGTACTGTTGATTTATTTCCTTGAGTGTCCCTAACATACGACCAAAATGCCTTGGGATTATCGTTCAATTGTTCTCCCAGTAATTTACTTTTGAAATCAGCTAACGCCCTTCGGCACGCTTTTTTTGCTAAGAGTTTAGATATTTTGTAATTTTCGGTGACTGTGTATAGTTCTTCGGAGGATTTGTTATTTTTTGCCCTTTTTAACCTAGCATGACATGTTCTCTGGTGCTTTAATGTTTTTCTAACCTCCGCGTTATACCACCTAGGCTCTGCATTGGCTCTTTTCCATTTACTTGGTATGTATTTGCTAATTACTGATCGTGTAATGTTGAGGAAAGTATTCCACAAAACCTCAGTATTACTGTTGATACTTATTTTTTGAAAATTAGTAAATGACTTTTGCAACTCTCGTTTCATGCCTTCGTAGTCAGTCTTATTAAACAAGTAGATTTTTCTTTGTGGATTATGTTTCTTGATCATGCTCACGGAAAAATTAGCTTTAACTATCTTGTGGTCGCTTATTCCCTTATCCGTACCTATGTTTACAACCATGTGTGGAATATTTGTTGCTAAAAGATCAAGTGTATTTTTGCCTCTAGTTGGAGCAGTGACTAATTGATGCAGTAAGTGAGATGTGAATGTATACAGAAGTGACTCACAAAGGTCTTTGTCTTTACCCCAGTGATAAAACTGTAAGTGTCCCAGTCTATGGACGGAAGATTGAAATCCCCACCGATTATAATATGACAGTCGTTTTTTTGAGTGGTTAACTTACTGAGTTGACTTTCGAGTCCTAATATTGAGCTTACATGGGTATCTGGTGGTCTGTAATATGCGCACACACAGATTGTTTTTGCTTTAGGATTTTGAATGGAGCACCGTACGCTTTCTACCTGGTCGTCGGAAAATGACTCCCTCCTACTAATATAACAATCCTTCACTGCAATAAAAACTCCTCCCCCGGTCCTTTCCACTCTATCTTTTCTCTAAAATGTGAAATTTTTCGGGAATACTTCATTATCTGCGATTTCGTTACACAACCAACTTTCCGTCCCTATAATTAAGTCTGCGTCAGTAATTTCAATTAGATGGTAGAAGTCAGCTACTTTATTCCTTAAGCTTCGGCAATTTACTACCACGACAGAAAAGGATTTATCAGTGAGCGTATTCCCGGAATGTGTATTCTCATTACAACTCGCTTTCTTAGGTATATTCAAAGTTACATTACTGCTATTTTTTTAAACTGGGCCCTTACTGTTCTCGTTAGACTTAACACTTTCTTGGATATTTTTTCTATAAAATATTGTTCGCGATGGTACCTGATTCGACCCACTAGCTGAGCTACTCTCTGCCCTACCCTCTATCCTAAAAAAGGTCTACAGTGATCGAGTATGCTACTCGCTACACAGCTAGCTGCCTCGGCCGTGTAATGGACACCAGAACGGTTCAGAGGGGTCCGACACGATCGGATTGCCGGCCGAAGGTCGACGAAGGAGGCTCCAATGTCCGTGCAGAAGCGACGCAACCTCTGGTTTATGCCCTCCACTCGGCTCCAAACCAGGGAGTCTTCAAATTTACCACCCTAACAAGTCCATCTTTCCCGGGATACACTTCTAAAACCCTGCCAGTTAACCACTTGGTCGGGGGTAAGAGGTATCTTTAATTACCACTAGGGATCCTGTCTCTAAGTTTTCCCTTTTCACCCGCCATTTAGGGAGCTGCATCATTTCGTGCAGATACTCTTGAGCCCATCGTTTCCAGAAATGATCTCTCATAAGAGTGATTAACTTGTACCTATTCAAAGAATTTTGACCATTGGTTTTAGAAAAGGGTTCTGGAATTGCAGTGAGCGGCTCTCCTACCAAGAAATGACCAGGAGTTAATGGAATCAGATCATTGGGATCATTACTAATGGGAGACAGGGGACGCGAATTAAGGCAAGCTTCGATCTGACACAGCAGGGTTGACATTTCTTCAAACGTCAAAGTTTGGTCCCCGATGACTCTGCGAAGATGATGTTTTGTGGACTTGATGCCCGCCTCCCAGAGACCGCCAAAGTGAGGTGCGTAGGGAGGGTTGAAGGCCCAGTCCGTGCCACTGGAGCTGAGGAGAGATTCTGTTCTCTCGAAGAAGGGTGAGGCAGCTCTGTACATAGACCTCAGCTCTCGATCAGCAGCTCGGAAGTTGGTTGCATTGTCACTAAAAAGTTTAGAACAATGCCCTCTGCGGGAGATGAACCTACGAAAAGCAAGCATAAAATCATCAGAAGACAAGCCCGAAACACATTCCAAGTGCACTGCCTTTGTACTTAGGAAAATAAATAAGCAAATATATCCTTTGTAGGATTTATGTCCCCGGCCTTTGGTCGTTCTCAGAAGGATAGGACCGGCATAATCCACTCCAGTGGAAAAGAAAGGTTTCTGAGATTTCAGTCTCTTTACCGGTAGGTTTCCCATCTGCTGTTGGGTCGCCTTTCCTCGGAATCGGTTGCATACAGCACAACCCTTTATCTCCTTCTTCACCAAGACCCGATTGCGCAATATCCAATAGCGACACGCAAGATAGGATCTCGTCAGCTGTTGACCTCCATGAAGGGTCGCCAGATGAGCATGCCTAACCAGCAAGGCAGCAAGATGACACTGCTTCGCAATGATAATTGGATGCTTCTCATCGTAGGACAGCACAGCATTCTGCAACCTGCCACCAACCCGGAGGATACCTTTCTCATCCAAGAGGGGTTTGAATGGCAGCAAAGGCAATGACCGTGGGAGAGGGCGGCCTCTCTGCAGATTGGCCATCTCTAGTCCAAAATAACGAGCCTGCGACCATTTGATGAAAGCCTGCAGTGCATCAGGTCGCTCTTTGGCAGATATATAGCCATTTCTGCGGTCATTACTGTGCCTGGAATTGTGCAAAAATCTTAGACACCATGCAATTGTGCGTACCAATCGCAGTAAACAAGAAAAATTTAAAAACAACATCACCAAATTCTGTCGATTGCGAGATATAGCAAGTAGCTAATCTCGCTTTGCGAAGCTCATCATTCTCGGAGCCATCAGAATTCCAAGACTCAGTGCTCCACTCTCCTTCCTCTTTGATGAGCCAGGGTGGCCCATGCCACCACATCGATGACCGCTGCAGTTCAGCTGGGCTGATCCCTCGCGTGGCAGCGTCAGCAGGGTTGTGGCGAGTAGGCACATAGTTCCAACTGGCCGGTTCAAGTGAGGACCGGATCTCTGCCACTCGGTGAGCTACGAATGGCGTCCACTGCGATGCATGACCTCTGATCCATGCCAGAGAGACCTTGGAATCCGTCCAAGCGTACACTGGGGGTTTCCCTAAGCGAATCCCACTAATCACCTTCACTAACAATCGAGTTAACAGTAGAGCAGAACACAATTCAAGTCTAGGCACACTAACGGTTTTCACAGGGGCAACCTTAGTTTTCGCCACTAATAAATTCACAGAAGTTCCGTGAGTCGCACTCGACACACGAATATATACTACCGCGGCGTATGCTCTCTCGGAAGCGTCACAAAACCCATGAAGAGAGATATCTGACAGGTTTCCAGGGGACACTTGAACCCATCTAGGGATTCCGAGTAAATTAAGGTTTAATAGGGAGGTACGGAAATTACACCATGACGATGTCAAGCTAGGGGGAAGACATTGATCCCACGTAAGGTTAGCAAGCCATAAATCCTGTATAAAGATTTTAGCAAAGACTAAAACGGGTGCCATCCAACCCATTGGATCGTAGAGGCGTGCAATTTCTGAGAGAACCAATCTCTTCGTTAATGGGGAATCTGTGTGCGAATGAAGAATTCTAAGGTGAAAAACATCATCTCCTGGATCCCAGTTAATTCCAAGCGTAGCGATTTTATCCCTATCTAGGAAACTTTTGTGTTCAGGTCCGTCTGGACTAAGTTCACTATAATTTGAAGCCCATTTACTCAACCGAAATCCTGCAGAATTCAGCAAGTTAACAATTTGTTCTTTGACCTCCAACGCTTGCTCTACATTGTCGGCACCACAAAGAATATCATCAACATATGAATGGTACTGAATAGCTTCTGTACCTAGAGGAAAAATAGTTTGTTCATCCTCGGCCAACTGTCGTAGAACTCTAAGCGCTAAGAATGGGGCCGAAGCGGTTCCGTACGTAACAGTAGTTAGCTTGTAGTCCCTAACAGGCTCAGCTATGTTGAATCTCCAAAGAATTCTCTGATAGTCTGCGTCAACAGGATGTATTCGTATTTGACGAAACATTTTAACAATATCAGTAGTGAAAGCGACTCTAAATAAACGCCATCTTGTTACAATTAACCACAAATCAGGCTGTAATTTAGGTCCAGGTAAAAGTAAATCATTCAATGAAAGTCCTGTTGATGATTTAAAAGAGGCATTAAAAACCACTCTAATACTCTTGGAGGTGTCACATCCCTTTTCAACGGCATGATGGGGAAGATAGTAAGTGTTATCAGAATCCTGTTCCATAACCTCCATGTGATTCAGAGATAAGTATTCTGACATGAACTGATTATACATGGCTTTTAATTTAGGTTTTCCCTCCAAGCGACGTTCAGAACTCGCAAATAAATTCAAAACGGATGTTCTAGAGGCACCTAAGTAGGCTAAATTATCATTTCTGAAGGGCAAACGCACTACATAACGTCCGTTATCATCCCTCATATGTGTTGTTCTAAAGTGATTCTCACAAAAGGTGTCATCGTCAGACATAGGCTTTTCCGACGAGACTTCTTCCATCTCCCAAAATACTTGTAGATCATTGGACAAGTCGTTCTGAGCTTGAACATGCAGTACAGACGCGGAATTTCTTCCACAACGCGAGGTATAAGTCGGAGCAGGTCCCATTAAAATCCATCCAAATGGAGTTAGTCTAGCATTCGGGGAGTCCATAGGCCCTAGGCGTACTTCATTTAAGAACAAAGGTCCACAGACGTCAGCGCCCAAAATAAGATCAATCGAGGATGGTTTAGCAAACTCTGGATCAGCAAGATGTAAACCATGTAAGTGTGGCCAATGCTGAAGTCGTACAGAACGAGACGGAGTTAGCGTAGTCAGCGTTTTTAACACGTATGCTTGAACATAAATACCAAAAGAGCTGTCACACACTGACCTAATAAATAAGTTCACAAGACTATTAGCAATCCCAGTCTCACAACCCTGAACTCCTGTAATAGGAACGCGCACACTCGTAAGATGCAACGCCTGAGCCACCCATTCCGTTACAAAAGAGGAATCGGAAGCTGTATCGAGTAAGGCTTGAACGGTTATTATCCTTCCAGAAGGCGACTCAATTTGTAGTCTCGCAGTTGCTAAAAGCACTACGTTGTTAGTCGTAGCTGAATGAACGGATGCACCTGGCGTAATTAGGGTTGAGGCTGCAGCATTATCTGAGGTATTGAATAGCGATTTTGTCGAGGATGGATTTTCAAGCTGCAGTGGAGATATAACCTGAGAATTTGGCATGAAGGAATCGTGAAGTAATGTATGATGCCTTTGACTGCACACCAAACATGAGCTTGAAGATTTACAGCACCTCGTGGTATGTTGATTAGATAGACAGTTCATGCAAAGGGAAAATTTATGCACATGTTCCTTACGTTCATGAGGTTTTAGCCCTTTAAAGATGGGACAATAATTCAAGAAATGCCCTTTTGAGCATAAGATACATCGCAATGACTTCTTTGGCGGTTGCGTAGTAGATGTAGTATTAACAACTGATCTCTGTTTAAAAGTCTTATATTTACCAACAGGATCGCGTCGATTCTCGCGTATTGGAGTGGTAATACAAGAATTTGCTTCCCTTGTCACATCCAAGGCATGGATTCTATTTTCCAAAAAATTGAATAGAGCTGAGAATTTTGGAATATTAGTAGTATCTGTCAATGAATGTTCCCAAGCGAGATGAGTTGTTGAGTCGAGCTTTCGTAACAGCAAAAAAACGAACCACTCGTCCCATTGTTCGACCGGCTTCCCGAGGTTCTCAAAGGCTCGTATCGTTTGACGAAAATGATCAAGGATACGTTTAAGTTCACCCGACGTAGCCCTTAACACCGGCGAAAGTTCAAATAAACTCTTCATATGGAAGTTTGAAAGAATTCTCTTACTCCCGTAAAGCCTTTCGAGGTCGTCCCATGCCCCTTTGTAGTTCGCACTAGTAACCGGAGTATTCTCAATAACTTCCGCAGCAGCTCCGCGTAAATGAGTTTTTAAATATAGAAGTTTGTGCACGTCAGGTATGTCTGGTAATTCGTGAACAAGTTTTTTAAATTGGTCACGGAAGCTCTCCCATTCCAATAAGTTTCCCGAAAAAGTAGGAAGTTCAATCTTTGGCAGTTGGGCATGTACATTAAAGTTATAGCATTGAATCATACTTTTAGATTCACTCGTAGCACTTAATTTTAAAAAAATCTCCATAATGTTAGCACAGGCGTCACTATAATTTATCTCAGTCTGAGAGAAATAATCTTCTTGGCAATAGGCTGTTCCCGAGACATCTCCTTTCTCTAAAACTACATAATGTTTGCTCAAAAAGTCATTCCAATAAGAATTAAGTAACTCCTTACGTTGTTCCAATAGCGCAATACTAAGCTTATCTTTTCCCTGCTTCAACGTGTTCACCCAAAACCTAGCGATAAGTTCGCCTCTGTTAAATTGAGCTTTAACGAGTCTTTCTGTCTCTGGCGACGTCATAATGGGAAAATAAAATGCACTTCTTATTCACGGGAAGAAAGATTTGGAACACACCGAAGTAAATTAACACGTAAGTAACACAAGTAAGGCCAAGAATAGTCACCATGAAGCTAACATGACACATCAATCGTCAGCACTAAATACACTGCACAGTTCACAAGTTGAAAAGTTAGTAGTATTTTCAAAGTTTATCACAAATTCAAGTTGCTTACCAGTGAGTCCAGTATAAAGCAAGTCGCAGTCACACGTGTCGTCGGCCTCGATCCGGCCCGAAGGACCAGACGGGTTTGATTGATTTCTCAAAAGCATTCGACAGGGTAAACCATGATATTCTCATGAAAAAATAGGCCTGTTGGGAATTGATGGGAGGGTAATAAAATGGATAATTTCTTTTATCTCTGGCAGGTCACAAAGGGTTAAGATCGGCGATTGTTACTCTGAGGAATTCGATGCCAATTCAGGTGTGCCGCAAGGAAGTGTACTGGGACCTTTATTATTCACAATCTATGTGAACGATATTGGTGAAAATATTAAGAGCTCTGTTAGGATGTTTGCAGACGATTGCATTATTTACAGAGAAATGGTAAAAGTCGATGACGGCGATATATTACAAAAGGATCTAAATAATTTAGAGAAATGGGCGGATGAAAACGGCATGGTCATAAATGCAAATAAAATAAAACTCATAAGATTCAGGAAAGGAAAAATAACTATATCAAATAATTATTTCATTATGAGCGAATTATTGATGGAAGCCAGTGTCTGTAATTATCTTGGAGTGACTTTAAATAGGGATTTGCAATGGGGGCCACATATTGAAAAAATTACGACAAAAGCTTTTAGAGTGTTATACTTTGTAATCTACATCTACATCTACGTCATACCCTGCAAGCCACCCAAAGAGTGTGTGGCAGGGGGTGCTTTCGCATCAGGCATGCATGAATGATATGGTGGAACACCGACATTACATTAAAACCCGCGCACCACACATGCAAAGCGCCAATTAAAAATCTAATAGTAAAATAATTAATCGCGATTCTCAATTCGACAGATTTATTTCAATCCAATGCCCTTTCATATTCGACTGTTTTCTATCAATAATTTAATGAAGAGAACACTCATTCCGTGGTGTTGAAAGCTTTGGTATCGAATACGGTTCGGCTTTGTTTAACCATGCCAATGGAAGAGGAAGGCCAATGAGATTATCGGACATCACGGATAATGCAATCGTTTTTAATTTTGTGAAATTTTTGGCTTTGGTTTGCACGTCATACCTTCTCCAAGACTTGCTCTGAAATACCCGTATTTTTTTAACAATTCCCATTACCGGATGATCTTTCATTCTCCAAATTTTCCAAAACATTTTACTGACGAAAAAACATATTTATTTATTGGTAAATTTTACTGCCGGACGCGCAATGCGTCCAATTTCACTCCACTCCTCCTCTCTCGTCTTCAATGGCCAACCCCCCCCCCCTCGACCCCTCCCCGCCCCGACACCCCGCAAATGGAGCACTCCTACTAGCCTTACGCTCTCCAGTCGACAAATAGACAATTTCCTTCTCTTTAGTACCTATATTTATATGTTCACTTCCTTTGTTTTCCCTCCATTCATATGTTTCACGTCGCCGCGAGCGAACGCGTGGAGACGCATTGTCTCTTTACGCATCGCAGGCGTCGCGACGACGGGCGATATTATGTGTAGCGAACCCGCTCTGCCTCCCATAGAAAAGCACACGCATCTGAGACATCGGCAGAGAGACAAAGGGACGCAAGAATGAAGACGGAAACAGAACGAAACAACACGAGGCGGCTTTGCATCTCCAAAAGTTTCAATGATCTCTTTTAAGAAAGAATTTTTTTCTTCCGGGAAAAAAAATTTACCACTAATGGCTGCTTATTATTACATCGTATGCTCTTTGAATATATTTTTGATTTCGATGCAATGAAACAATTAACTCTACCAAATTTGTTTAAAAGTTAAATAAATTGAGGAGAACAAAGCAAAAAATTGGCTTTTAATGTTCCGCACATGCAACTTAAGGGAAGTTAGCGTTGTACATAGTTGACTCCAGGCTGGATTAGCTAGCATAAATAAGTGGTGATTTGCAAGGTGCAAGGGTCCGTGCTACTGCCTTATGATATTCGAGAAACGTTAAATAGTTGAGGCATTTTAGCAGAAAAATTAAATATTTTAAGTCAAAGGAAAGCACTCGGATGAATTCATTTTACAAAGAAATTTAACTGTATACTCCTGAATTGTCTCCAAGAATAGAAAACACAACAGTACAGAGCTAACAACTTCTGCAATTTAAGAATTATCTCGTTTTATCTTTTTCGATGAAAATTAAAATCCCAAGTTTCTCACAAAAAAATTTAAAATATTGAATGCTCGCGCTTGAAGGAGGTCAAAATGTGAATTTCTTAAGAAATTTCTATTTTTTAAGAAATTACTATTTCAGCTGCAAGGATTCTACTTTCTCCTTTTGTGGGAAAGTCGAAAAAAGAGGAGAAAAGTTGTAAAGGATTTGATGTTGAGCGAAGGACATAGTCGAAAAATCAAGTATTTTTTTCCGAATCGGGACTCCGTGAGTGGCGCAAGCCGAGAGCAGTTGAGTGTTTTCCTTCCATAGAGTGTTTTTTGTCCCTCTGCGTCCGACATGAAGAGAAGGCTCGCGTCAGGTGGACAATGGCCGCCTCTTTTGTGTGTGTGAGCTACGCTTCGTGACCGAAGGAAATGTCTTCTCCTAAAGCGGATTCCCACTTCCGCTCCAGATTCGATTCGAATCCAGCTTTTCCGACTGGCTTTTAAACTATCACTCACCGTTTGAGTGTTTGTTTGAGAGGGCTTTTCAATGCGATTCCTCTTCCCCTCGAAATCCCGTCGGCTCCTCAGATCATCCCCCTTAATACCACGGGAAGTGGATTTTTTTGTATTTATTTTTTATACCTCGCCAAACATTCTTCTCTCTCCACTGTCGACATCCAAACACAAAGCGGCACCATTGAAGGCGATTTTTAAACCTATTTCATCAAAAAGTGAATATATTTCAGTAATGAGGTGATTGCGCTTAAATGTTCGATTTCTAACGTTTGCATTGTCCACCGGGTTTTAAGTGAGCATCCGAATCAAATACACCGCGATAAAACGTCATAGAAATGCATTGGTGAAGGCGATTCAGGCTTTCTTTTCCAACACATTCTTGTTAAAGGATGGCAACGAATTGGAAAACGAATGTTTAAGGAAGGTAACGAAATTTTGGCCTAATTTATGTTCTAGGCGCCATGACAACAAAATATTCTCTTCACTTCTGATTTATCACATTTTGACACTGTTGCGAACATGGGTTTTCCGATATTTTCACTGCGTTTCATTCGATAAAGTTGTATTCCTACACCCTCCGTTTTCCCGATTTAAACACAAGTGACTGAAGCGCTATTGATTATATTTATTACTAGGCACATGTGTCCATGACGAGCACAAAAAATAAAATAACTAACACAAACGTCGACTTTCGATTATAATGCCAAAATTGTTGTCAGCTCCACATATGTGTCCAACTATACTGACTCTATGGATAAGAAGAAGATGAAATTCCGCAAACAAATGTATATTGAATTTCAAATGGTTGTTATTGAATTTTATATAGCAGTGAAAATGTTTATTAAGTTCAATTACTAAATTTTTTTACTAAAAGTATAAGATTTTAAGTTGAATTAAGAACGAAGATAAATACTTGATTGAGTATCATATTCAAATCAACATTAAAAAATCAAATAGAAAATGAATACACACAAACGGTTATTTATTAATTTATTGAACGCAGTAAAAAATCAGGAGGAATGCGAGAGCTTTTGAAATGAAATGAAAATCGTTAGGGATTGAAATAATTTACTTAAGAATGTGCTGTAAGGGATAATGCTGAGACATCCTATGCAAATTGCTCCATTAGGATTGAAACATTAATTGAAAAGTCAGTGTTTGATCCATCCAATGCTACGGGAAAAAAGTTATGAATGGTATCGCTAAATATTTATTCTAACGCTGTCATAACAGCACACACATTTCCTTTTAACTTCCTCACGCGACAGACAGCGATATTTTATGAGAAAGAAGGTTCTTAGTATCAAACTATGCAGACACAAGTGGTATCTTAGCGAGAGAAGTAATTCTGGTTCACGGATTATACAACCACTGACAACCTTCGCAGTGCCCTGTCACATCTTAATTCACGTTCCCTTTGTCTTACATCGTGGTTTGGGACCCCAGGAGTCGAGCATTTGCGTCAAGTGACGTTTCGAGGAAAGCGGTTGGGCTCGCGACACAAGATAACGGAGAATGGGGAAGGAGAAAGGTGGAGACGAGTGCTTAGCTGGTCCGGCGGGGACGTGAAGGGAGGGAAGGAAGAATGTAGAGTAACAAAAGACGGGCGGAGATGCGATAAAGTGAAGCGGGCGATAAACGCCCTCGGGGATCTGAGCAAAGTGGGAGTTAGTCTTTTCGGCGGAATGGAGGAAGTTGGGCGCGGGGGGGAGAAGTGGGGTGTGAAATGGGGGCGGGAGGGGTTGTGGAGAGAAAGGGAGGGAGGGAGAGAGGGAAGCGCTTTAAACGACTCAACGGACCGGAAACTGTTAAAGTGAGAGGGACCGGATGGTAGGGGGGAGGGGAGGGATTCGCCCCCCCCTCGCCCAACTTCACCCTCCCCTACCTTCCCCCCCCCCCACCACTTTCATCCCCTAAAACGCTTATCTTTGATTCCCCACTTAAGAAGGGGAGGGCGTGATATGAAGACGTATCCGTCAGAATCGATATTTTGTTACCCTGTAAACCCTGTTATACTAGAACATCAATCCTGTGAATACTAGGATAAAATAGATACAATTAAGCCTTCAGAGTCTTCTTCTCTTCTAAAGGCTATCCTTGTTGTTGCAGCCACGACTTCCAACAATCTCTTTTTTCAGCCTTCCTCTTCATTTCATTGTACGAGGTGCATCCCATTTCCATCGCCAATACTTTTAGGTACGAAGTTCTCGGTCATTCTCTCTGTCTTTTGCCTAGAATTTTTCCTTCCATAATATTTTGTATGGAGTTGTCGTGCCTGAGCAAGTGTCCGATGAGCTTTGCTTTTCTTGTTTTAATTGTTTCCAATATTTCTCTTTCTGTATGCACTTCATTTAGTACTTGCTCATTACTTTTCCTGTCGGTCCACCTAGTTTTTGTAATCCTCCTCCAAAACCACCTTTCTGCAGCTTCAAGTATGGTCATTTCACTCTTCCTTAGTGTCCATGTCTCGCATCCATATGTTAGCACACTCCATACAAAGCTTTTCAGGAATTTCTTCCTAGTCTCAATACTAATGCCGTTATTTACTAGGAGACTTTTCTTTAATTGAAAGGCTTTCTTGGCTAACGTTATTCTTCTTTTGACCTTTGAGGAGCAGTTGTTATGATTCTCTAATATGCTACCCAAGTAACAGAACTCCGTCACTTCCTCCAGTCTCACTCCGTCTATACGTATATTCGTTATCTTTTCTCTTCTCTTTCTGTCTACCACCATGATTTTCGTTTTCTTGGTGTTTTTTTTAAGTTTCAGTTTTAATAGAATATTATTTATAATCTTGAGCATTCGACTTAATTCCTTCTCTGAGTCAGCTACTAGAGCTATGTCGTCTGCAAATCGAATGCAATGAATTTGTTTGCCATTTGTTTTAATTCCTCTAGTCTTTGTTTTCATTTCAGACATTGCTTCTTCTATGTATAAGTTAAACAAATAAGGCGATATTGGGCAACCTTGTCTAACACCTCTTCTTATATTTGCTTCTTTCTTGGTGCCACTGATTTCTATTTCCGTACTATGGTTTTTGTAGAGGATTAAAGTCAATCTTTCGTCTCCCCAATCCAACCCTATTTTGCACATTGCTTGGAACTTATTCTTTTGAGGGTATTGATGCGTTTAACCATTGCTGAGTGAATGATGGCTAAAAGGTCTAATACATACTTCATTATCTCTCGTAGTTTCGTTAACTTCTTTCGTTGAAGAGTGGTTTAAAAGTAAGGCAAAAGCATATATCAGGCTTCCTTGAACTGGTTTCAACGCTATTGGTTTTCCAATTTAAGGCCGGGAGAATTAAATTTCCCCCGATAATCATCACGCTTTTGTTATCTCTGGAGGTAAATTATAATACTTGAGTTTCTTATCGGTACAAAACGTCAATTTTGGAATCTGGTGGCCTGTAAACTGAACAAATATGTATATTTTTGTTTTTAATAGTACACCATTCGATCTCTATTTTACTGTTGTCTAATACGTGGGTAGTTCCATTCAAATGTGATTTACCTGCTAAAAATACTCCACCGCCCGTCCCAACTGGTCGATCGCGATTCAATGCTCATTTTTTCACCCATCTAACCAAAAGAAAAGTAGGAAGGGAGAAGTGCTTTGGTAGTTTGTGTGATACAACATGTCACCTTGAGTTAAACGAATTTTGTCTCGTTTTCAACAAGTTTCACCTCCTTCCAAACATACCAAAATATCTGCCTCCAGCCGTAATTTTTTTTCGATTTTGGCCAACCAGTACCAGCCATTTATTATGGTAAATAGTAAATTGAATGGTTTACGGCGTGACTTCGTGCAATTGCTTCATGTTGAAATGAATAACTTAGTAAATTTCACATAGGTGACTTTAATGACGATCAGTTTCGTCGCTGTGCGATTTCATCAGGTACAAATACAGGAAATGCACAGCCATGTAATACAGCGAAACAATGGGGGTGGAAGGGATTCTACTCAATGATGTTCTTTTCCTATCCCATTTAACCTCCCTCCACCCGTCGTCACTGTCCATCCACCGCACCCTCACCCTCCCCTCCCACCTGGCGACATGCTGTGACCAAGGACACACCCACACACATCTTCCTCTTCCCTTGGAATTCTCCCCACCCCACCCATCCCCCGCCTTCCCGCTCAACCCCTCTACCCCTCCTCCCCCTCCCCCCTTGCCCGGCCTTCCACCCCCATTGACTCAGTGTATATATGGCTGTGCATTTCCTGTGTTTGTACCTGATGATGTCGCACAGCGACGAAACTGGTCGCCATTTATCTACATCTACATCTACGTAATACCCTGCGAGCCACCACGAGGGTGTGTGGCAGGGGGTGAAGATCACCAAACATGCACTATTGCCATGCAAGTAGGATATTTAAGGGAGGCATGTTAGAGAACAGGGTCACATGCAGCTAGGTGGTTTGTATCTACATAATATGAAAGGGATTATTGGTTGTTATTACATGCATCATGCAGTACAGACTACTCTATCTAAATTTCACGTACCTATCCCTTTGCTACGCTGCCTATTGTTCTCTCTTATGGTACGCGGGAAAAATGACATTTTAAATTTATCGCTACGACAATCTATAATATATATATCTATAATATATACAGCCCTTTGTGTAGTTGAAATTCCCGACCACTTCTAGATGGGGTAGGGACGTGAAATTTGGCACGGACATTCTATGGAAGAATTCATCGAAGGAAAAATTCCGAAAACCGGGAATTTCCAACCGGAACCCGCCGAAAAAATAAAAATTGGCGGTAATAGTCCGCAATTTGGTAATCGCTGCGAGAAGAGGCCTCGATCTTAGTGTAGGTAGGCATGTGCGTGCGTGAGTTAGGGCCTATGCGTGCTGACTAAGATGATAGGTTGATAGATGCCAATGTATTATCCCAAATCTGTAACCACCGACACCATTGAGATTTTCGTTTGGCATAGAACGATAACTCTGCTAATGAGCGAAATATTTTCTCCCTTGTCTTTGAGTAGGTAAATGTGTATTCTTTGTATTACAGTCCAGCAATGTAAATATTCACATTTGACATTAGCGTCTAATATAGTAATTCAATCGAGGATGTTTCCTGGGCCTGACTATGGTGCTATCGTAACTGAGACTCCTTCTGTAACTGCCATCGGTCGAGAGCTTGGGTTATCGGGAATTTTAAATTTTCTGGCTATTTACCCTTTTTTTCTAGATTTTACCGTTCTGGCTCCTGATTTTATCGCCGGATATGATTGATCTTCATTATTTGAGTTAATTTCTGACTTTTAATATATTATTCATTTATTGTAGGTTCTTTTATTTTTCTCTTCGATACGAGCCCTCGATTTCGAAACTTGGGTGACATTTTTCGCGGGTTTAAAGCTAGGGTGGGTGAACGGTTGCTAAAATCGAAAGTATGAGTCAATTTTTGTAGCCAACAAAACAGTCTAACAACTGACGCAAACCGTTTGATTCTGCGCCCCGTAGTTTCGGTGTAACATATGGTCAAATTCAGAAGGTTTCAATTTCCCGCGCCCTGTAGGGAAAAGTTTGTTTGGTAGTTCTCTTCTTCTCCGTTAGATGGCGCTAACCATCCAAAACATATGGAAGAGTTAAAAAATCACTATTTTCATTTTGTTCATATTGATATCACTCTGCAAATGTATATTCTTCACCGCTGGTCATTTTTGTATCTCTGGTAGTGATTCTGTGTCGGTTTTTGTGTTTTCTTGGTGTTTAATTTAATTAATTATCCGATGCAACATACAGAGCGAGCTCCAAGCTAATGATATACTTCAATCGTCCGCACCACGAAATTTTCGAAAATGTCACTTATCAGTCATTCTACGAAAATTTCCTGGTGCACTCCAAGCGCCCTCGTACTTCGGAATTGTACGAAGACCCAGACGGCCAGCATTTCGTGACGACTCGCCAGCGTGGAGAGAAGGTATGTAGGCTGTTATGGGTATCGCCCAATAGAGGCGAACAGTACTACCTTCGGATTGCCGCGGTTACGCACATCTTTTGTCACTCGATGGACCAGGTTGTCGCACCTTCCAGGATGTCGCACGTAACCTCGGCTTGATAGAAGACGAAGAAGAATATCACCAGGCGCTGCGCGAGGCGTCTCAGTTCATGCTCGGACCCAGACTTCGTTCCTTCTTCGTGCTCCTCTGCAATATGGGTGCCCCCGCTGCTCTTTTATGGGACGTCTTTCGGAACTCACTTTGCGAGGATCACTTGGAACGGAATCCTCATGACCCGGAACTGGCGGTCAAAGTCTCCCTGATCGAGATCGATCGTAGCCTTCGTCTCCAGGGAGCCTGTTTGACTGACCACGGACTTCCCTACGTGCGGGATGACACGACGGAGCTGGGCAGAGAGCTACTCAACTACGGCGAGAACCTCCAGCTTCGATTCGTGGAGGAGTGGGAGCCTAAGTTATCCCACGACCAACGCCAAGTTTTCGAGTACGTGCGCTCTTTCACCCTCAATCCCGGCGAAGGAAGAAGACGAAGAACCATCTTCCTGGACGGTCCCGGTGGTTATGGGAAAACCGCTCTCATTCGTGTCATCCTTGCGTACGTGCGCGGCTGTCGTCAGGTCGCCCTTGCCGTCGCCAGTTCTGGGATTGCCGCGGCCAACATGCCTGGAGGAACAACGGCCCATAGCATGTTCAGGCTCCCACTGGATTTAGGTGACGGCACCGGCGTTTGGAGCATCACCAACCTATCCCAGCGAGCAGACCTTATCAGAGCCATCGTGTTCGATGAGGCCCCAATGGCACATCGCTTTCTTTTCGAGATTCTCGACAGGTCCCTGCGAGATCTCATGAACTCCGATGAGCCATTCGGGGGAAAAATCTTCATCTGCTCCGGGGATTTTCGTCAGATTGCACCCGTCGTGGAAAAAGCGCGCACGCCAACCGATGTTGCTTCCGTTTTACTTCGGTCTTCGCCTCTGTGGCGATTGTTCCGAGTGTTTTCCCTGACGACTGCACACCGGACGGCTAACTCCGGCGACTATTCCAATTTCCTCCTCGGGGTAGGCAATGGAACTATTCCATCGATATCGTTCGGAGAGGGCCGCCAACAAGAGTCGCTAATCCCACTGCTCGGGATAAAGTGTCTCACCTCTCTGGAAGAATTGATTGCGGACGTGTTTCCTACCGCCGTTCTCCGCGATCCCGATCTTTGCGCGAGACGGGCTATCCTTACCACTCTGAATTCGAACGTCAAGGAAGTTAATCTTCGAATCCTCGACACATCCGTCGGTCGCATTCATGAGTTGAGAAGCGCTGACACAGTGGATAAGGAAAACGACGACGGACTAGACGTGGACGTTCAGCTCCTGAATCAGGCCACCGGCAAAGTCGTGCCTGATCACGTCCTGCGTCTCAAGGTCGGGTCCGTTTGTCTCGTGATGAGGAATTTGAATATCGGTGACGGACTCGTGAACGGCACGAAAGTCATCGTGACGGCCATCAGCAGTCGCCTCATAACCATCCGACTTCCCGGAAAAACGAAACCTTTCGCGATTCCCAGAATAACGTTCAGGTTTCCGTTCGTCGAAGGATCGCCGCTACGGGTCCGCCGAAGACAATTCCCATTAATCCTGGCTTACTCTATGACCGGCCACAAGAGCCAGGGTCAGACGATAGAGTACGTCGGAGTAGACCTTAGGACGGACTGCTTCACACACGGGCAGCTATACGTCCTGCTCAGCAGAGTGAGAAGACCCGACGACATTGCCGTCCTGGTCTCTCCCGCCAGAGTTCGAGAAGGGGTCGCACACGCGAAGAATATCGTGTACGGCGAGCCCCTCTGAAAAACATGAGGTCTATGGCAGTAGGTCAGGGGGACAGACCTGACATGACTCCGATCGGCAGTCGGCTAGGGTGTCTGCCGAAACAAAACTACCCGTCTTATTTCGACTGAGCAGTAGGCCAGGGGAACTGCTTAAAAAAAAACTTCCCCGCGTTGAACATTGGAATTGTGAAGCGTAGAAAAGTCCTGACTCCAATCGGCAGTAGGCCAGGGGAACTGCTTAAAAAAAAACTCCCCGCGTTGAACAGTGGAATTGTGAAGCTTACAAAAGTCCTGACTCGAATCGGCAGTAGGCTAGTGTGTCTGCCAAAACATAACTACCCGTCTTCCTTCGAATACGCAGTTGGCCAGGGGAACTGCTTAAAAAAACTTCCCCGCGTTGAACGGTGGACTGGTGAAACGTACAGAAGGACATGGCTGTAGGCTAGGGGACCTGCCTAATAAAACTCCCCGTCGCCTGTAAATATATGGTCTCTTTGTTTGCTGGCCTCCCCGCGGCGAGACTGGATAATCCAAGCTTCCTCGATATGCATTGGAGAACTAACGGGAAAACAACTTATTAATACATTTTGTGATGTGGGGTGGATTAATACATCTCTTCACCCTGATCATTCACGCTTATCTCACAACAATCCCCTAAAATCGGACTTTCTGAAAATGCAAACCTATTTCATCCCTGTGATATTAGGGTGGTCCTTATTTTTCGATTTTTCTAATTTATTTCGGGACACCCCCTCATTTTGTGCCAACTGGTGTAAAAACATGCCTTGTTTAATATTATCGCAACTGGATAACGGGAAGATCGCACTCAAAGTTGTGAAATTTTGGCATTTTTGGCTATTTTTCGGACATTAATGGCCATAAGAAGACGCTGCTAATTTTCAACTGATTTTCTCTGGTAACAAACAACTCATTGGACATTCGACATGCTACACCTAAAATATTTTTCAATTCTGACTGTTGGTTCCCGAGATACGGCCCCAAGAGTAAGCGCGTGCTACCCCGAGTGGCGCCCTCTTGCGCCAATGCTCGAAGCTCCCAAGTCCGCTGCTGCTTTCGGCGTTAGTCCTATTCCTTCGACACAATGAATTTTTATGCGTTATTTTATTAACACATTTTAAATTTGTTAATGTCATTAAAATAACGATTCATATTTATTGAAAATTCAATGATTGCATCTTTATTTTTCTTTTAATGCAATAAACATTTTTGTCAGCACTCAACACACACCCATATACTCTGACTTACACCGCTGGTAATTAAACTCTGTTTTAAGTTAAAATTTAAATAAGCTAGCATGTTTGATTATTCTATATAACAATTTAAAACTCTTTGGACAGTGTAGCTTTATTACAGTCTGGAAATTTACGCCTTTAGTTAGACACAACCTTCAGTGAAAATTGTTTCTGACCATCATCTTTCTTCAACTTATCATTAAATTCCTCCATCAATTTGACCCCTCTCTCACGGGAATCATTGATCACTTTCAGTTGCATTGCAATCTTCAGTCCTTCTTCATATTTCTTATCACTTTTCCATTCAGATGGATCCTTGGAGACAAATGTCATAGGAATTTGAAATCGTTCGAAAAGATTTTTCGATTCAGAAAATATAAAGTGTTCAAGCCCCTTATTGGCCAAACTGTCAACATCTTTCGGAAGTAAAGAAAATCTTTTTGAGGGCTCTTCACCACCATCAGTGAAGCTTGATGCCAGAGCTTCTACCATTCGTCTTTTGATCTCTAGATAGGTAGATTATTATCGAAAAATCCTAGGGCTGCAGCTTCCGGTGATAAATACCATAAATGGTTCCGAAATTTGTTCATTGTTATGTCACCAACTTCACTGTCAATTTGCCTATATACATACAATTTTTTTAAGAACATCAAATCCCGCCTCGGGGCTTCAACCGCATTCGGTGCCGTTATTCATGCCTCGACATATAGATGCACAATAAACAAACACATATAACGGATTGAGGTCTCTTCCTCGTCTGACAAAGAGAATTCTTTCCGAAAAAGAAACATTTTCAGGCAGTAAAGCGCTTTCGACATCCACCTTGCATGATGCATAGCACCAGGAACGCGAAACGACACACTGCGCGGAGGGACCCCCCCTAAGTATGCAACAGTGAGCTCAAGGAGTTCTCGGTAGTCCTCCCTGGGGTGATTTTCTTGTAACTGTTGTAGCACAAACGATAGAATATTTCCAGCTTCCTCTTGCAGCACTTCTACCGTACATCTGTCTGTCATACCTGGTTTGTAATTTTTCTTATCTATCGAGGGCCACATATTCTGAAACTTTTTAAACAGAGGAACATTAGGGGCCGAAGACTTCCCGAACTTTTCATCGAAGACACTTTTTAAAACCAGTTTGTATATGTGGTGTCGGCATCGTAGAAGCAAGATGTCCTTTTTAAGAAGTTGCTCTAATAAGACACATGCGCCATTGAGTCTCCCAGTGTTTGCTGCAGTTGTGTCACAACAGAATGCTTGCACATTTTCATGTAGGTTCCACTCCTCTAGCATCTGATACACGGCAACGGCTTGATCTTTCCCACTACCTGATGGTGAAATGGGAACCCCAAGGAGATGCTCAACTCCCCGACTAGTGGCTATGACAGGGAGCCTATCCACTAGTTCTTTGCCCATCAATGCTGGAAGCAATTTTCCGTCCAAGTTTATGGTAACTGCATTCAGCTCCTCCAATGCAAATGTTCTGCGTAGGTTGGCTGCATACTCCGCCCGTAAACGCTCGCGGCAGCGACGGATAGATGAGCGATTTATGACAAATTCGTTGACATTTTGGTGAAATGCTTCGGCAGCTGCTATCAAAATGTGAACTGCCTCCTGGTCGCTCACTTTGCATCTGTCGAAAGCTGCGACAAGTCTCGTAGTGATCAGGTCTCTTCGAGCCCGCTTTACTATCTGGCTGTAGGAACCACTGGTGGCAACCTCCTCTGCTCTTCCCCCAAAACAGTTGGACTCGTCACATTCGTCATTGCTGTCCTCTAAAGATGTCAGTGGGAATGGTTCAACTATAATTTTCAAACGTTTGAAAAATGTATGAGATTTAAAGTAACTAACAGTCAATATAGTGCTACATTTAAATATTATGATTATTATTCTACATAAATCATTCAGTAGTGTTGATGAATGATTGGTTTAGGTCAGGTTTTAATAATAATTAAGTATTACCTGTCACACTTTCGACGCCTTTAAACCGCTGAAGCCGCAATTCCTCTTGTCCGCGCCGCAGAATAGTCTCCCTTTCTCTCTGTTGTGAAGACTTATCCAGTCCAAGCATACATCCCGGTCTGCCCTTTTCTCGTTGGCTGAGGAGGAAAAGTCTGTCCTCTTCGAGAGGTATCACCTCTAAAGCTTCGACATGAGCGATGTTGAACAGATCATCTAGGGCTGACACGAATTTTAACTCCTTTTCATTCTGCGCCTGAGTCCTTCGTACAAAAGATTTTTGCAATAAGCGCCAATCTTGGTAGAGACTTTCCACCTTACTGATGCTGTGCTGAAATTTCCGCGTTGGTATCCGCGTTTTCTCCCAAAAACTTCCACTTCTTTCAATGCCAGACTAGCACTAGATCGCAAATTTAAATTCACCTTACGAATGTTATAGAAAATAACTCGTAGCACCTGTCCATTAGATGGCAACTTAGAACCAACAATTTGATTCTTGTAATGACCAATTAGGAATATATGACCGGCGTTTCTAGTTTCCATATCCAAATCCTACCAAGCTCCACCAACTCTACTCCAAGCTCCACCGTAGCAATCGTCTTGACATCGAAGTAAATCTCTGGTTCCTATGCTGTAAACGTACATCTAAACTGTCCAGTTTATAAAAGCAAGCCTTGGGTTCTGCCGACTAGGATTCAAGTCTGTGTGTTGGAGCGCCTGAAACAATGTTTCATTGAAACATTTCGCTTACGTAGATTTTCACGTTTTTCCCATGCCTGCTTTGTTACTTTATATGAATATGAAACAATCTAATTAGGTTTTGGGACCAAAGGTGTTTGTTTCGCACCCTAAATAAAAGACAAAGATATCTCAACTTCCTCTACATAAGTTACAATATGAGGTTATAGTCTGTCCATTGTCCAAACTCCCTCGAGACCTGACGGATTAATGTTCTTCCCACTCCATTCACACGCAGACAGTATTTAAGCCTGTTTTGCAGGTTAAAAATAGTATAAAAAGACATATTTACTTGAGTAAATGAATATAGATCATTATTCTTTATATTGTGCGTACATTACTTATTTTGAAGTTCCACGGAGACAAAAAATTAACAGTTAAAAGTTGGTGTTTAGTCATGTTAAGTCCAATAGGCGACACATGCTTCCCAGACCGTTGACAGCGATAGGAGTTAGCGAAATAAGTATTCTTGCGCTTTGTGTTTGTGAATGGAATGGAAAGGAAAGTTAATCCGCCAGGTCTCACGGGAGCTTGGAAAGACTATAGGTGTAGGTAAACCATGTATGAATAATCCTCCGTTATATATACAATGGGATGTGTGACTGACTCACTCACTCACGTATATAAATACCCGACCACTTCTAGATCGGGTAGGAGCGTGAAATTTGGCATGGACCTTATGTGGAAGAATTCATCGGAGGGAAAATTCCGAAAACCGGGAATTTCCAACCGGAACCCGCCGAAAAAATATAAAAATGGCGGTTTTTCGACGTTTTCGAAAATTAGACCTTTGGTTCTCACTTAATATCTCTTGAACTAAAGTTTAGTTAACAATTTCCCGGTTTTTTCGGTTTTTGTGCTCTACGTCTAAACGGTTGTTCTGATCTCAAAATAGTGGACAGGTTTTTTGCAGGCAACTAAACGGTCTAAACAATGACGGAAATTGTTTACTTCTACGTTCGTTAGTTACGGAGTTAGATGGCGCCAAAGTCGGAATTTGTCTTATTTTTGAAATTTTCAAACATGTTTCAAGGCCTCACGTCTCCAATAGTAGAGATATGACCTTGAAATTCGGCAGACGTATGGTACGTTACGTGATCCTAATGGATATTTGGCGAAAATGCCAACTTTCTCTCAAAAAAATGGCGAAAAAAATAAAAACATGGCGGATTTTTCGCTCAGTAGTGGCGTATGTCTCTAGAATTCATTGTGTTGCCTCTGAAGGGTAAGACTTTTTACCAATGTAATCAATTAATATTATAGCTAATTAAATGACGTATGATTAAATGCCTTTAGGCTTTTCGTATCTCTCAAGGATATCTCACAACAGTCCCCAAAAATCTGACTTTATGAAAATGATACCCCATTTCATCACGGTAAAATGCCCGTCACGTCTCTACTATTGCACATATAGCCTTGAAAGCTGGCATGCATGAGCAGCATTACATGTTTTTGAAGGTTGTTTAGTGAAATTACTGACTTTATATCTACTAATAGCCGAAAACATTTGAAAATGGCGGATTTTTCGCTCATTTGTGACGCTGGCTTCTGGATTACGGTGTGTAGCCTCTGAACGGTTAAATATTTTACCAATATGATAACTTTTTCTTATAGAAAATAAATTGCGCTAAATGAAGGTATCATCAATTTTCTTTTATTATGTAAGATTATCTCACAGCAATCCCCCGAATTCAGACACTTTGAAAATGAAAACTCATTTTATCGCTGTGAAATGCCCTTTTATTTGCTATTAGCGCATATTTGACCTTGATATTTGGCATGCATATGCTACTAAATATCACAGTTATGGGTTATTAGTGAAAATGACGCCTTTTTTCCTATAAACCTCCAAAAAAATTTAAAATGGCGGATTTTTATGTTCGGTTGGCGCGCAAGCTTCTGGTATTTCGTGTGTTGCTTCTGAACGGTTTAATATTTTTCTGACATTAGAAGTTCCTCTTCTCGCTACTAAAATGGTTAATATGATTACATCATTACCTTTTCTCTATCTCCCATATTAATTTCACGAACAATCCCCAAAATGAGACGTTATGAAAATGATACCATATTTAATCCCTGCTAAATGCCCGTCATGTCTTTACTAGTGGCTACATGTCCTTCAACGTTTAGAGTTTTATGCGCCTTTACATGCACATTGCGGATAAGTAGCGAAAAGTTTTATTTTTCGTATAAAAGCCTCCGAAAAAAGTAATAATGCGTATTTTTCGACACTAACTAACGGTGCAGGCCTGTGTTTTTCCGTCAATTTATTTTGAACGGTAAAATATGTTCTTATTTGACGATTACATTTCATTACTATTGAAATTGCATAAAGAACGATACCTTTCGCATCTTCCTAACCCTAACGGTTAACTCACAGCTATCGCTTGAACTCAGAATTTCGAAAAAATCAGATGAAAGACATTTAAAACCAGTTCACTACCCCATTCTTTCGCAGGGTGTTAGACGAGAGGTAAGGCGTCGGGCTACGTTGGAACTATGCAAGCGATACGGATGGTTGTTGTTTTTTTAAAAAAGCCAATACATGTCGTCACGTTTCCTTGTAATTTTTTAAAGTGTTTTTTACCTGTATTGTTGCGAAAAAGCCGTCCGATCCGAAATTTAACGGAAAAAAGTGTATTTGTAAAATATTTATTGCTGTACTCGACGACCGTTTGAGATATCGACAACGTGAAAAATACATTATATATGCCTACAATGTTCTTCACAGTCTGTGGGTAACATTTTTTTTGTCTCCCTTGGTTACCGAGATCAAAATTAAACAATCTTTAGATGTCTCCGAAAATTACAATTTTCTAAAGATTAAAACATCATTTCGTCGCCTTATTGCCGACCGAATTCCTTTAAAGTTTGTAAGTACATGGGAGACTGTATTTGACGTTATAAAATGTAAACTATTACACGGTGATTGTATCGATCCTACCGGAAAAAAAATAAAAATGGGGGACAATTCTGAATTCCTCCGAGTTGGCTTATGTTTGATGAGCGATAGCTCATATACTTATAACGTCTTCGGAGTGGTTGTTAATTCTCTACATAGCCAATTTTTGTGTGCTTAAGACAATATATATATGATGTAGATAGTACCCATGATGCACCAGTAAAAACCCGCCAAACGTCGAAATGTAATAAGAATACCGTATTTACTATAGTTTTAGGTCTACTAATCGTACGTTAGGAGAGCTGTGATATCGGTAATGAATTCATTCGAAAGCCATTGACAAGGACTAAAATGTGTAGTTATTGTTCTGTTTATGATTCCCATTGTAACCGTGTTAAAAATAAATAAACATTCCATTTGACCGTGCATTCCAATTTCCCAATGAAACGACACCATCCATAAGTGGCCTCGTTCATTTGGAATTATTTATGTACGTATTCATTCTAAATAAATGTTGACTTCTTATCCAACCAATTTACGCGTACACGCCCTTGAATCGTGCCGACAATCCCGCGCGCCAACAATTAAAAAAGTGTCTCGATTGAAATACATAGTCTCAAACATTGTATGCCGTTGATTAATTAAGCGGCAACTACCGATGCAACAATTAACCCATCGACCTCCACCTTTCCCTCTCCTCGCGGACCAAACAATTACAGCACGTGCTGATGACCAACGCCACTTCATTCTCGGCATTTCTGCTATCAGTGCTAAGGTTATCGAGGTGTTCTGCTTTCCTCTGAGATAACTAAGCTCATCACTGAGGTGATTCTTCGTCTTAACGCAGTGATTTCTAGAGGGACGTCGAAGATAATCTTGTGTGTGAGTAGGGACATCCAGGGGGTCCAAGACTCATCCTCAGGTAAACCAGTTATATCTCCTATTTCTTTTGCATTTCACATTTTGCACCGCGCACTAATATAAGGATTCTGATCATAAGATGGTGCATTGCTCTCCCCTTTAATAACTGGATTGAACGTTGTTTGTTCTAAAGGTTTATTCAATTTTTTTACAAGATTCGTATTTTCTACAAGTCGATTTTCCACCGTAGCGCGAGGAATATTTAATGGTATGAGCTTACAATCTCTATTCTTCAATGTCGATTTGAATTTTGAGTGTTAATCCGTATATGTTGACTCCATTCACTCTATAAAGATGATGATTTGTTAAGATGCATGTGATGATTAGGCCTCTCTTTTCCCGCCTTTCGGTTGAAGAGTCCTTTTCATTTTACAGCATGTCTTGCAGTTTTTCAGGCGTTCACTTCCCATTTACCCGATTCGAAAATGCAGCTCGCGTAATAAATTGACTGATGTAATGCAATATTAAGTGTGTACACGCAAATTTCAATATGTACTTACGTCAACGTAGGGTACTCATTAATTTTAGTTTTCCACGTATCAAAGTGCTTAGTGTAAAAGTATTATACACAAGGGGATTAGATAGGTAATAGGTACGTTAAAACAAATAATTAATATCGGAAGTTCGCTACAGTCCTTTGTGTAAATGACTCACTGACTCATGTATACAAATTCCCGACCACTTCTAGATGGTATAGGGACGTGAAATTTGGCACGGACATTCTATGGAAGAATTCATCGGAGGAAAAATTCCGAAAACCGGGAATTTCTAACCGGAACCCGCCGAAAAAAAATAAAAATGGCGGTTTTTCGACGTTTTCGAAAATTAGACCTTTGGTTCTCACTTAATATCTCTTGAGCTATAGTTCAGATCTCAAATTTGACGAAAGATTTACCAAGCCAAATTGATTCATCTACAATATGCGACTAACCTAATGTGTCTCTACGCCTCGTAGTTTTCTCACCAAAGGTCTCTGAACACGTAAATTAGTTAAAAATTTCCCGGTTTTTTTGGTTCTTGTGCTCTAGCGTCTAAACGGTCGATCTGATCTCAAAATAGTGTGTGAATTTTGTGTTGAGAACTAAACGGTCTAAACAATGACGCAAATCGTTTGCTTCTACATTAGTCGGTTTTGGAGTTAGATGGCGCCAAAGTCGGAATTTCTTGGATTTTTGAAATTTTCAAACATGTTTTGAGCCGTCACGTCTCCAATAGTGGAGATATGACCTTGAAATTTGGAAGACGTATGGTACGTTACATGATCCTTATGGATAATTAGCGAAAACCACAAGACTTTTTATATACAAGCCTTCAAAATAAATAAAAAAATGGCGAACTTTTCGCTCAGTTGCGGCGTAGGTCTCTGGAATTCATTGTGTTACCTCTAAATGGTAAGACATTTTACCAATGTTAGGAATTATTTTTGTAGCTAAGTAAATGTTGTTTAAGATGATACCTTTAGTTTTTTCCGGTCACTCTTGAATATCTCACAACAATCCCCCAAAATCTGACTTTATGAAAATGATTCCCCATTTAATCACGGTAAAATGCCCATCACGTCTCCAGTATTGCACATATGGCCTTGAAAATTGGCATGCATAAGCATCATTACATGATTTTGAAGGCTTAATAGTTTAAACTCCGACCTTATATATAAAAATGGCCGAAAAAAATTAAAAATGGCGGATAATTCTCTCAGTTGTAACGCCGGCTTCTGGATTTCGGTTTGTTGCCTCTGAACGGTTAAACATTTTACCAATGTTATAATTTTTTATAGTAGGCAATAAAAGGCCGTAAATGGCAATACAACATTTTGTAATCTATTGGCTATAATTATCTGACAGCAATCCCCCAAATTCTGACTTTATGAAAATGAATACCCCAATCATCTTTATGAAAATCCTCTTTTGTCGCTATTAGTGCATATTTGAACTTGGAATTTGGCATTCATGTGCTACTTGATATGTCCGTTATGGACTTATAGTGATAACACACAATTTCAAAATACAAAATTCAAAATAAAAATAAAAATGGCGAATTTTTTGATCGATTGGCGCGCAAGCTTCTGGTATTTAATGAGTTACTCCTGAACGGTTAAATATTTTACTGAAGTTAGACATTTATTTTGTTGCTATTAAAATGCTTACTATGATGATTTCATTAACTATTCCTTGTCTCTCATATTTATTTCACAACAATCCCCCAAAATGGGACTTAATGAAATGATACCTTATTTTATCCCTGCAAAATGTTTGTCATATCTTTACTAGTGCATATATGGCCTTCAACGTTTACAGTTGTATGCGCCTTTAACATGCAAATTGCGGATAAGTAGCCAAAATTTTGAGTTTTTATATAAAAGCCTCAGAAAAAAATTAATAACGCGTACTATTCTACACTAACCGACGGTGCAGGTCTGTGTTTTTCCGTCTATTTATTTTAAACGGAAAATAACTGTTCTTTGACAGTTTCATTTTATTACTAATAAAATTGCCTCAAGAACAGTACCTTTCTCATCTTCCAAACCCTAACAGTTAACTCACAGCTATTGCTTAAACTAAGAATTTTGAAAAAACCAGATGAAAGCCATTTAAACCCAATAGACTGCCCTCGCCACTACCCGAGCGGTATGCAAGGGGTAAGGTTCGATGCTATTGCATGGAATGTTTTTTTTCTTTTCCATTGTTTTGGTCACCAATATCTTTTTAAAAAATTTGTTTTCATAATTGTCACTTGCTTTGTGAATATTCCCTCCCCCCCCCAAAAAATAAAATTTCGTATTTCCCTGTTTTTCGTGACATTCTGGCTCCTGAGCTTACTGCCTGAAACGACCGATTTTCACAATTTTGGCTAAGGAATGAGCGTTCTTAATTAGGTTGTTGACTCTGTGTCGTTATCTTTATTGCTTGCTTCGATAGAAGACTTACAAATCGAAACTTTTCGGAGGTTTTCCCGCACTAGCGACTGAACGGTCGATCGGATATAATTCTCACGCTCAATTTTTCCTTTTAGTTTTCTTTAAGCAGTTCCCCTGGCCTGCTGCGTAGTCAAAGGAAGACTGGTAGTTTTTTTTTCGCAAAACAACGAAAATAACCCATCCCCCATGATATCAAGCTAGAAATAACATTGTCCTTCGATTGAAAATGGTGCTTTCTACGCCCCGTAGTTTCGAAGTTACATGTGGTCCAATTCGAAAATTGCGTTTTCACAGTCCGTACGCAAAATTTAACAACTTCAACGCCTGCGTTTTTCAAAATGGCGGATGCTCAAACGTAACAGCAAAACAAACAGTAACAGCAAACTCTTCAATATGGAATTCGAAGACTATAACCCTTAAAAGTAAATCGATTTTTCAGGAAATTTTTTCATCCCCAAACATAACGGCGAAGCCGTTCCGGGGGTATAGGGGGCGGAGCCCCCTACCGAGCGAAGCGAGTTTATTATTATATGGTCAGAAAACAGCATTTACATTGAATTTTCAATAAATGTGCATTTTTTAATTTAATGACATTAAAAAATTTAAAATTTCGCAAAGAAACACATTTTGTCGAAGGAATTGGACTAACGCCGAGAGCAGCAGCGGACTTGGTAGCTTCGAGCATTGCCGCGAGGGGGCGCTACTTGGGGTGGCACGCGCTCACTCTTGGGGCCGTATCTCGAGAACCAGCGGTCAGAAATAAAAAATATTATATGTGAAGTATGCCAAATGTCCAATGAGTCGTTTACTTTCAGAGAAAATCAGTTGAAAAATAGCAGCGCCTTCTTATGGCCGTTAATGTCCTAAAAATAGCAAAAAAAGCCAAAATTTCCTAACTTTGAGTGCGATGCGGCACGTCTTCCCGTTATCCAATTACGATAATATTTTACAGAACATGTTTTTACACCAGTTGGCACAAAATGAGGGGGTGTCCCGAAAGAAATTCGAAAAATCGAAAAATAAGGACCACCCTACTGTACATATATACTCGTCATGTGTTTACTATTGCATTTATGGCCTTGAACATTGGCTTTAGTATGCGCCTTTACATGGAATTAGTGAGTTAGTAGCAAAAATTTCGGAATTTCATCTATTAACCTCAGAAAAAATTGATAATGCTTACATTTCGACCATAACCGTCGGCGCAGACCTGTTTTTAAAGTTTATTTCTTTTGAAGGGTAGATAACTTTTCTATTTTGACGACTTATTCTTATAAGTATTTAAATTGACTAAAGAACAACACCTTTTGCATCTTTCTAACTGTAACAGTGATCCCACAGTTATTGCTCAAACTCAAAATTATGAAACATGATTTCATATTTATAACCAGCAAACTTTACACTTACATCACCCGAGCGGTAGACAAGGTGTAAGGCACCGGACTGAGAAGAGAAAGGTAAATGGATCGAATCTCACGAAGGGAATCTACTTTTGTCATAGGTTTTTTTCGATTGCATCTTTAAAAAAATTTATTTTCAGTATCGTAACTGGCTTCGAAAATATTTTTCTCCGACAAAAAAATTTAAAAAGTCGGATTATCCGTTATTTCGCAGTTTTTTTCATTCTTGATCCTGAGTTTAACTTCCACCTGAAATGACTGCTTTTCACAAGTTAAGTTGACGAATGAATGTGCTCTATTACGTCGTTGATCTTATGTCGTCATCGTTATTATTCGCGTCGATACTACCCGTAGGAAGGGAAATTTTGGGGATTTTTAGGACTTTTCGGTGGTTTTCCAGGTCTAGCGACTGAACGCTCGAACGGGTCGGCATTCTTACGCAGAGTTTATACAGGCAACAAAACGCTCTAAACATTTACCCACATTGTTTGTTTCTACGCTTCGGAGTTTCATGCTGGTATTTTTTTAATTTTCTAACTATTTACCCTATTGTTTTCGCAGTTTTTCGATTCTGGCTCCTGGTTTCACCCGTAGTTATGCTTGCTTTTCATAATTTAACTATACTAATGGCTGAAGTTTATGATATGTTTGATTTACTTTCGTAACTTTTATTATTCGGTTCGATACGAGCCCTCGATTTTGAACTATAGGTGAATTATAGGTGATGTTGTCACAGGTCCACCGCTAAGCGTGGGAGAGTTTATTTTTAGCAGTTCCCCTGGCCTACTGCGTAGTCGTACGAAGACGGATAGTTTTGATTCGGCAGGCACCCTAGAAACCATTTTTTCAGGAATTTTTTTAATAAACCAATTAAACCATTTTAAATTAAAATTTAAAATGGCGGATTTTTTTTTCGGTTGGCGCGCAAGCTTATGGTATTTCGTGTGTTGCTTCTGAACGGTTAAATATTCTGCTGACGTTAGAAATTCCTCTTGTTGCTACTAAAATGGTAAATATGATTACATCATTACCTTTTCTCTATCTCTCATATTAATACCGCTTACGGGTAGTTTTGTTTCGCAAAACATAACGAAAATAACCCCTAGAACCACCGATGATATCAAGCTAGGAATCATACTTGCTCTGGGATTGACAATGGTGCTTTCTACGCCCAGTAGTTTCGAAGTTACATGTGGTCCAGTTCGGAAAGTGCGTTTTCACAGTCCGTACACTAAATTCAATAACCATTACGCCTACGCTTTTGAAAATGGCGGATACTGACACATGGAACTAACGTGCAACTCTTCAAAATGGATTTCGACGACTAACACCCTTCTAAGTAAACCGTTTTTTTTAGGAAATTTTATCAAAACAAAAACAAACGGCGAAGCCGTTCCGCCCCCTACCGAGCGAAGCGAGTCTATCTCTCTAATCTTGTTAATCTGATCTAACCTAGCATAATACGCAGGGGTTCTTAATATATATCTTACGTCATCTGTGAACGACTCGGTTTCGAACTTACTTAAAAGGTTTAACCTATATTTTAACCTGCGTTCTGATAGTAATTCCCATCCTAGTTCTTCTATTAAATTCGTAACAATTATACAATTATCATAACGGCCTTTAGAAAATCTAGCGGATCTCCTTTGCACACGCTCTAATTCTTTTTTCAAACCTTCCTCGTACGGATCCCATACACTATTAAAGCCCACTACACCCATTAAAGTCACCTATGTGAAATTTACAAAGTTATTCATTTAAACATAACAGCATACAAGTATGCACTCCCAACATACCTTATTTTTTATAATTTGTTCCTAGATCTCGACAGTAATTTAACCGTAGGCTTCTCGTGTGCTTTATTAACTAATAACACAATAAACCAATTACTCATCTCGTAAATTATCACAGAGGCGCCGAAAATGCTTCCGATGTAAAAGCTTCTTTCCCGTACAGCTTGAAAAATTAGTCAAATTAAAGACTAGCGCATGACTTATGACCGTCAGGATGACAGTGCTCTGTCTACCATATCTATCTTAAAGCTCTCCCCGCTCCTTTTAACTATAGCCATGAAGCGATCGATATGAGCGAATGGGTGTGTTTATATATTTTATACTAAAATCTATCATGACCTTTCCAACGCTGGATTCCGCCTACAAAAGTTAAACCTCGACCGCTATCGTTAAATCTTTTTTGAAAAGACATTAGTTGATATTTTTTTATAGCGCTAAAACGGCCCCTCGCGGCAACCTCGGCAACAGTGTAATCCTTGGGGGAGGGATGGGGGTGGGAGCGAGCCAGTTGAAACTGAGACAGTGCGGGTGACGGTAATTGTTTACGAGCAATTCGAAAAATCGGGTCAAAAAAGACCCGAGGACAGCGTGTACTAGGTGGCCAAAAACCACCATGCTAGTGAAGGGTTAAGCAAAGATTACTTCAAGCAGATCTTCAACCCGATACCTCGATTCATGTTGACAAAGCCTATTCATGGCCTTTGTTTCTTTTTGATGTTTTGCGAATCGAAACTGGTTTTCCCTCGAAACGTCTTCGCCAAAATCTCCTTTCGATCAATTTTACCGCATGCGATTGTGATCGCTGACCCAAGTATAACCGCAACCGCGAAAACAGCTTCTTAAAACTCTTTTTTAAGTTATTCAACCAGTGATACTGGGAATGGAATGATTTTCATGTTATTAAAAGTGAAAGATTTTCCTGTTGTTTACATTAATTCCTCTTGAAAAATTATTTATCAATTTTTCCAGTAAAATATTTATTTCTGTATGTGCATACGACCAATTGATTCTTCATATTTCCACTCTCTCCCGCGGCAATGTTTAATAAAGTCTCCGGTTGTCAGCGTATCGTACGCTAAGGTACAGACGAGATGTCTGAAAAACTGCGTTGTCTCAGGCGCGGATTTTTGATAAGTGAAAAAATTACTTAGTTATACAGTAACCATTTATTTTAAGAGGACGCAGGTTTAAATGCGGCAGGTCGACGCCACCTGGTGATAACGTGCAATGCCGAAACCACGGTCGTCTTAAAATAAATTTTATGCAAATAACTATCATTTCATTTACAACGAAAATATAAAATTTTGCATGGTAGGGGAATGATATTAGACAGAGAAGAGACATTTTCACTGTCAGATAGAAATAGGGGAATACAGAAAAAATTTGTGGGAGGAGGCCATGCCCGGTGGCATGTGGGTTGTACTTGGGAGATTGGGGGTTTCTATGTGGTTCGTTTTTTTTATATTATGGAATGGGGCCAAGAGGGTAGTTGTTATAAATAAATCAGCGCTGGTCTATAATGGCGTGTTCGGTAAGAGAGAAATTAGTAATTTAAAAGCCTTGAAAAAGTGATGGCCATCAATGATGCATTTTCGTCAATGGAATAATTTAAGAAGGAAAAAAAACCTGAAGTAAAATCTGAACACCCTGCAGGAATGAGTACCATGAAAGATACAGAATGGTTCTAAACATACGCCTACCTCCACTAAATAATCACTATTAAGAAGAGAGAAAAAATAAAATGGATAGCGGTCTGTGAGGCCGACGTCTCTGTTTACTCCACTTTTTTCACGTTAAGTTTTGAGGTTTGAAAAAGAGGGAAATACGACGTCGCTGACAGGAAAGACTCCATTGAGATTGAGAGGAGAGAATGGAGTGCGTGGGAAGGCAAAGCGACGAGGAGAAAAAGAGAAATGAAGGACATTCTCTCTCTCTCCTCTACTCTCTGCACATCACGTTTCCTCGTCGTGCTTTGTTTTTTTATTTTGTCCGCCAATTATGAGTCCGCGACCGCTCGACGCTCCCTCCCTCAACACTCACGCATTTCGCCATTCTTCCATTCCAGTCCCTCGCCATTCCCGCTCCTGGGAGCCGGCTACGAGCAGGACACCCACCAGAGGTCTCTTTTATCGCCTCTCTCGCCGCCGATGCTGCACGCATTAATCTCGGAAGGGCGGGCGTCTCCCTTTTTTTAATGCTCCTCCGTTCCCCCCTCGCCGCGCCTTAGTGTCCACGGAAACAGGTTGTCCCTCCAACACACTTACATGCAAAGCAGATTTTTGGACGGGTTTTGTTTTTGGGGCGTTGAATGCAAACAGACCCAGAGGACGCGCCTCTACATTCCTGCGAGGCGAGCGTCTCGCATGCCAAAAGTGATCACGGGTCGGTGCACATCGATAACAAATAAAAATCTTGGTAAAATATACACTGAACTGTGAACTAGTAATAACATCTGTTTCGAATTGAGCAAGATAAGCCAATTACTCTAGTATCAAGTTCTACCTTGTTCAAGCACCCGTTGCTTAGTGAAAAACAAAAACAATTTTTTTCCAAAGGAGAGAAAAGTTCAGAACTTGTAAGTAATGCTCTTTGACACCTTCACCAACTACATATTTCTATTTAGTGAAGATAGTTTCCAGCGTTTTAAAATGGAAAATGGTTCAATTTGAAGTTTGTTTTGAATGGCTAAAAATTTGATGCCTTTTCTTCATGCTAAAATATTCCACCATATCAATTGACGCATATTAAAACTGTTTCATTAAAACAGTCCAAATGGTTTAGTGTTTACAGACGTTAATTATAGAGTGTCCAAACTTTTGATGCGCAGAGTGGTTATTCTCCCATTTGCCTCTTCCCTACATTTCCTCCACCATTTCTTCAGCTGCAGCGTCCTTGATTAATGCTAGATTATGCGCGCAGCAAATTATACGCAATGAGGCGGAATCCAAATGTTCCATTAAGCATTCCCAAAATGATATATTGTGGCCATAAAATATCGAAATAAGTAAAAAAAAGTTCAAATTATTTCAGTTTTCATTATTTTCACTTGTTTCTTTTTTCACCCATACCGTGGCATGTGTGTTTCACTCAAGAACTTCCCGCAGCTTTTAACATCGAGTTCTCCTCAATTTAATGGATTTAAAATAAAAACCAATAGTTGTCTTGAACACTGTAATGAGAGATCTTCTTTTGGATGGCAATTTCACCATATTTATTTGTCATTTATTATATACTGTGAATCTTCTTATTTTTAATGACGCGCATATGGTACCTTTGTTTGCCTCAGATTTATAAGTCGTTTCAACTAAGAAGTCTACGTATCTTTCCTGTGCGAATTTGGATAGTTTTTCTGCCACAATTTTTTCAGCTGAAATTCATTGTATTGAGGAAGTACGAACGTTTTCCACAATAAATTATATTGTTTTCTAATTTGAGAGAATATAATGATATGCAATGATGAAACGTACACTTTTCAAATTATAGATGTATTAATACATTATGCTTCGCAGTTGTCACCATTTGTGGGAAATTAATTATCGTCGATGGTGCAACTTGCTCGATGCGGGATTTTTTTCCTTAATTTATGAATTCTGCGCCAAATATTATCTTTACAACAATATGGTAGTTTCAATGGCGATCGGCTTAGTGATAAATTCGGCGACAAACTATGGTGTTCAATAGTTTTAGCCTTAACTTAGTAAAATATCGCCATAATGCCAAGGAAATAACAAAAACTGTAAAATTTATACGGCTTTTTTATCAGACGACCGGATTTTTCGAATAGTTTACATCCTCGTTGGTCGTCTAATGAAAATTCCGCGTAAATTTTACAAAGTTTTTGTTGATTCGTAAATACTCGAATTATATTTGAAATGGGGAAAATTATTCAATGAAGTATTTTCAAGAGAATATTAACACCCGTAGAGATGTGTATGGGGTACACTTTACCACACCATTTAGTCACACCAGTGCTCTGTAAGTCATTCGTACTAAATTCACCAGTTATGAGTTATGCCAATGTATACCATCATTCTTTTAATTATATTCCTATGAGGACCAGCGGAGAAGTTTTTAAGATAAATATAGTGCGTCGCTTGCCGCTGCTAAAACCGCTCCCTTGCGTTGTCTTCTCGAGTCAACTCCCCGCATTCACCCTCTCTCCCTTCTACTTACCTTCTTCTTCCACCCCCCACGCCATCCTCCCCCTCTCCCTAAGTAATGCTCACCCGGACATGTCGTGCGCTTATAAAAATTCGCGTGTTTATGGCCGTCTTAAAAACTCCCGGATTAAAACTTCTGCCTGCCATGCCTTGTTTGCTAATTGCTTGTGCTTCAGAGCGAAGGCGCCGGCGGTTTGTTGAGCCATCCCAACACAACCTCTTTCCACAAAGCCCTGCCGTTAGTGTGGACTCAATTTTTCACCCCAAGGCATACAATACGTAGTCGTCTTTCAGATCGTTCTTCATACTCCTCAGCAGCAAATGGAAAGCATGCAGATGGACGTTTCATTTGTAATTCTCGTGTACATTCAGTATAATATATCATGTGAATTTGCTTTGAGTATATTGATCAAATAATTAATATTTTTATTATCTTAACCTATATTACACTGACTACATGTTTATCAGAGAATAACTATTTTAACATTCCAAAAAGAATATTATGGACTCGCCACAGGTTTTATATAAATGCCATCGAAAGCGTAATAGAAATAGACACTTTGTCTGCTACATTGAGCCAGCGCATTTTTATAAATATGTATATATTTATAAAAAGTATATATATAGCATATATATAATATATATCCTTCTTTGTAAATTATTCACAGCCTTTTACATTGGGCTCTGTAGTACTACCCTCAATATTAGAATTAAAAATCACCGTGCTTCTTGCAATCCTTCTATGTCCAACTTCTCTTTCTCTGTCCCCACACATGCTGTCTCCCACAATGTAAAGTTTGATGACTGCTACAATGTAGCCATTCTGGCATCCCTCCCGCCTTCAGCCACTATAATTAGTTTGAAGACCTTAGAACAAAGTTGCATCCAATTTTTTAACGCCCTCTGTCCACCTGGCCTCAACCGATCCCATTAATTTCCCCCCAGCTTTTCGCGACATTGTTTCTTTTTTCCCGAAAAGGTCTTTGGCTCCTTCCCTCCCCCCTCTACCCCACCCCTCCTATCTGCTCCTTGCCCTCACCGTCCCTCCTGTATAAACCTTCCTCCTCAATCCTCATTCTATCACTGATGGAGGTGTGAGCGACCCACCGAAGTATTTAAAATTGTGAGTTCGCTTTTTATGTATTATATATATATATATATATATATATATATATATATATATATATATATATATATATATACACGATGTGGATAGGATGGAGGAGATAGACACACAAAAAAAGAGACGATCACACTTACATAGCTAGCTTTCGGAACCAGTCCGTCTTCAAGGCGTATCACGGAACAAATGTCGTGTGCGCTGGTGAGGATAGGGGTAGGAGGGGCGGTAGGTTAGGGGAGTGGGGATGGGGGAAGGGGAAGGGGTTTTTCCCAGCGGTTGACGAACGGTTCTTGAAAAGGGGAAATTTTTACCAGCTCGTGTCTTGGCCGGAGAGAGCGGAAGGGGTCGCAGTGAGGGTGGGGGGGGGGGGAAGAAGGAAGGGAAGGGGGTAAATGGAAAACAACGAGGAGCGTGCGATTAATGTATTTTATTTAATCCGGGCGCGGCGTACGATTTTAGCAACCAGATTATGGCCAGCTCCTTCTGGCGCACTTCAATTAACGGGGCGTCCGGGGGAAGGGAGATCAATATTGCCACCTCAAAGCACTTGTCAAAGGACAAGCCATGCTTCCGCACATGAGTAGGGACGGGGAAAGTGGAAGATGGGTCTTTACAGGTGCACCGATGGTTATTCATTCTAATATTAAGGGGTGTAATACATTCGCCCACATAAAAACCGGGACATAGTTTACATTGTAACACATAAACTAAGTTGTGGGAGTCGCAAGAGCCGGAGGCTTTGATGTCGAACGGCGTCTCTGTGTTAGGACTCTGAAATGAGGATAGGGGGCGAAACATGTTGCACGTTTTGCACCGTGGTTTGTTGCATCTCTGTGTGGTGGGACGGGGAGTGTCATTCGATGTACCCTCTCGCGAAGAATTGGAGCGAAGAAGATTGGCTAAGTTAGGTGGACGTCTGAAACATACTGTGGGGCATTTGGGTAGGAGATTGGCTGTCGATCTGTTAGTATCTAAAATTGGGAATAAGTCTTTGAGGATGGTCTTGAGTTTTTGGACGCCAGGAAAATATGTGATGTGAAGATTTAGGGCGTCCAGGGGGGTGTCTTTTTTACGTGGGGTGAAATTAGCAGAGGAGGGTAAAATACGTTTTTTTAGAAGTGGCTCGGGATAATTTCTATTGGATAAAGAATTGTGAAGTTTATCAAGGTATTCGTGAAGTTTTTCTTTGGAGTTGCAAATCCGGTGGCCACGGATCGACAGCGAATAAGGAATTGAGTGCTTAGTGTGTTTGGGATGGCAGCTGTTGTAATGCAAATACAGTTGTTTGTTGGAGGGCTTGATATGGACCGAAGTCTCAAAGGTGTTATTATTTGTGATGGAAATATATATATATATATATATATATGGGTCATTCCACCACAATTCGACCAGAAAATTGGCAAAATTGACCCTTGAGGTAACCGATTTCGACCAAATTTGGCAAATCGTCTTCATTTTATTACAAAATGAAAACCCCAAAGCCATTTTGTAATCCATTCAACGGTTTACGAGATATTGCAATGTTGTAAAACAAGAATTTTACATAAGCGTCGTCGCATTTGACGGCATATCTCCGGAAATAAGGAAGATAAAAATGCATGCAATGACTTATTTTAAAGGTATTGAATTGATAAAGATAATTAATGGATTATTACATAAAATTTAAACAATTAAATAAAGTTTATAACAAATTCAAATGTTCAAATCGATTTTTGACGATGTAGCTATGCCTTCGATTTTCCTCATTTTTTTATATGTTGTAGATACAACCCTCCTCTACAAGTTAAAAAAATTTGGTAGGGGTATTATTTCATTTAAGAAAGAAAAAATTTTTTGAGTGAAGGCGTAACGCTGGTCTCCCGCCGCGGCGGCGTCCGGCTCTCGCGCCGTACGTTCAGTAGTCGGTTCTCCAGTTCTCATCAGCGCGCTTCCTTTTCCATCTTCTTTTCACCAGTTTTAACTGTATACCGACCCTTTGATTCCCTTTACCCATGTCATTCGCTATTTTCTTCCCACTGAAGTGTCCGCCGCTTTAGAATCCAGGATTAGCGACAACATGCGTAACAGCGGGGGCGACCATGGGCCCACCAGCGGCCGTGCTCGGAGAACAATAGACAAACCTCGCCCCGTCTTAGACCTCCAATGCTACTTCCTTCTCTTCCCCTATCTCATTCACCTTGCATACCCTTTATTATGTTCCTCCTAGTCCGTCACTCGGGATCTTTCTTTCAAATGTTGCATAGAAATGCCATTCAGCATCACCGTCGAAATCTTCTTAGTGATGCAACTGATTCTTCATGTTGTAGCGGTTCTTATATTGAGCCACAGCACCGTTGGAATAGTAAATTATTCTACTTAGATAATGTACTCTTCTTCGAAGAAAAGTTATCAGTTTCCCTTGAAAGGTATAGAATGCACTCGCGTTATGTTCCATACAGTCTGAAATAATAACCAAACTGAAAGGTGCGACTTTATCGCAGGTATTTCTGCTGTAACACACAAATGGATATACTGTAGTCTGATCGTTACACCAATGGACTCCTTGTACAGCATCTTGGTGAAGAAAAGAAAAATTCTCAGACAAATCGGCCACAACAACTTTACGCAATTTCAGATTGTCACTGACATTTTAAATAAAATATAGTTTTCATGCAAGCGATGTAGTCATGCCTTCTTACTTTGGTGGTGTTCTCAGCGAAAGCCTCACAAAAATTATTTACGTCCTTGACCTGTGAGGTTAACGCAAAATGATTTTCCTGAGTCCATTGCTTGAAACGAACCTCATCCGTACTTTTTTCCCTGATGTACTCTGAAATCATTTCTGTCATTCAGTCTCTACTCCCACATTTTCTGACGACATCATCACCGTTTTCGCCCTCTTCTCGTGGCAGTGTTTCTAGGTACTCACTCATGACGCACATTTCTAACGGAGGGCGACAGAGTGAGAATTCCAGGCAATCCCGATAAGTTCAGAAAATTTTTTCTCCGTTATCCGACTATATTTGCCGTAATCCAGCCCCGAGGTATTGTAACTTGTAATTCTGGTGGATCATGCAGACACATATGGTGTGAGTGCCAGGTTCATCAGCCAGCACGCACTCAGGAGGCTTCAAATCTGCAAATTTGGAGAAACCAATCTTTAAATTAGGATTTCTCTCTTAAAAGGCTTCATAGGCTTCCCTCAAATTGCAAATAATTTACCTTTTCTGATTTACTACGCGCACAATTCCCTCCTTTACACTCTTTTTTGCCCGCCATTTCTCTACTAATATCTGGTCCACGGCAGAACTCAATCACTATCAGTTTAGTGTCATTTGAGAGGCATTTGTTTTGTCTCGCGTTCGCAGAGCACAGAATTCCTTACTCAGATACGAATTTTTTCATCTTTTTCACCAATTACGTCGATGCTTGAAACTCCTGCTTTATCTTTGAAACACTCCAAGATTTAGGTAGGACGGATAGGATAAAAATTTTTCACTCATTTTCGTAGCGTTTAGGAACTTATCCTTCAGCTTCATAATCATTTCCTTGCCATCTTGGTGGAAGTGATCTTCTTGTTCAGGATATATATCTTCTTGAATATATAAAATATCTTCTTGAATATTCACCTCCCCACCAGTAACCTTTTAAAGAGATAATCTCAAAGCAGCGGCTGCCACTTTTAATTTCTTCGCCAGATATTTGCTTGTCCTCTGCAATTTTTTTTGTTGTTACTGGTGTTTGATCCAGGGATTTTAACGTCTTGTTCAGTTTTCCCAAGCGAATTTCTTTTTCTGGAATGTACTGACATCCATTGGTCTCATCAGTCCCGCTATCTTTCGTAGAACTAACTGATGACTCTGACTAAGAACCTTGAGATTTAATAGCGAATGTAGCACTGGTTGAAGGTCCTTCTGCACCATAAACCCTACTCTGGTAATCGTCATTTGTGGCGACCTCTGACTGACTTTCTGGCTCATGTTGAGAGCAACCTGGATTATTCTTTTCGACAACATTTTCTGGCTTGTTGAATTTTTTCACCCCCACTTTACATTGAACACAGAGCTTCTACCCTCTATTACAACAGGCACTGTGTCATGGTAGAAATTGTGGAACTCGCTTGTTATTGTCCATAAATTAATCTAGCGAATGTTTCTATGCAAATTCAAGGGATTGCAGCTCCGCTCTTGACGAACCTCATAGAAGAGTAAATAATCCTTACAATGACGGTTCCACACACTGAGTACATCATCCACACCACTTCTCAATTCGATCAACTCAATTTCACGAGTAGAATAGCTGCGAAAACTCCACAATACTGTTACACTGGAACATTTCTGGTTTAAAGCATCACCAACTGAACATATCATAATCAACCACTGCAGACCAAAAAATGTTTACTCGCACTGAAACAGGCGCTCTCTAAAAATGAGACCAAGGAGAGTTTTGAAACGTCACTGACGGAGGATAGACGGCAACTGATGAATTGGCTCCGGTGGCTGAGGGGTAAAATCCTCGCCAGCTAACCCAAGGGTTGCGGGTTCGAGTCCCGCCTGGGTAGAATATTATGTGCCCAGGACATGGGTGTTTGTGTCTCGTCCGTTGTTACTGTTATTCATCCGACGTAAATTGGCACATTGTGCTGTATTCGGGGTAGTGAAGATAAATAAATAAACAAAATTGCTTGCAAATGCGATAGTTAGTGAGGGAAAAAAATGTCATGAGTAGCTCTTCGCCTTTACCCTTGTTTTTTTATCAGTGGTTAATATTTGAATGGGTGAAGGTGGGCGACGGCTACTGGGCGCAATGGTTGTAAAGATGTTTCTCAGAACAAAATAAAGGGTATGCAAGGTGAATGAGATAGGGGAAGAGAGGGAAGTAGCATTGGAGGTCTAAGACGGGGCGAGGTTTGTCTATTGTTCTCCGAGCACGGCCGCTGGTGGGCCCATGGTCGCCCCCGCTGTTACGCATGTTGTCGCTAATCCTGGATTCTAAAGCGGCGGACACTTCAGTGGGAAGCAAATAGCGAATGACATGGGTAAAGGGAATCAAAGGGTCGGTATACAGTTAAAACTGGTGAAAAGAAGATGGAAAAGGAAGCGCGCTGATGAGAACTGGAGAACCGACTACTGAACGTACGGCGCGAGAGCCGGACGCCGCCGCGGCGGGAGACCAGCGTTACGCCTTCACTCAAAAAATTTTTTCTTTCTTAAATGAAATAATACCCCTACCAAATTTTTTTAACTTGTAGAGGAGGGTTGTATCTACAACATATAAAAAAATGAGGAAAATCGAAGGCATAGCTACATCGTCAAAAATCGATTTGAACATTTGAATTTGTTATAAACTTTATTTAATTGTTTAAATTTTATGTAATAATCCATTAATTATCTTTATCAATTCAATACCTTTAAAATAAGTCATTGCATGCATTTTTATCTTCCTTATTTCCGGAGATATGCCGTCAAATGCGACGACGCTTATGTAAAATTCTTGTTTTACAACATTGCAATATCTCGTAAACCGTTGAATGGATTACAAAATGGCTTTGGGGTTTTCATTTTGTAATAAAATGAAGACGATTTGCCAAATTTGGTCGAAATCGGTTACCCCAAGGGCAATCACCTGGTCGAATTTGGATGGAATGACCCATATATATATAATCGTTCGTTCATTCACTCAGACCGCTCAGCGGCAAATACATACAAATAAAGGTTAAAACAGAAAGGAAGAAAGAAAGTGGATAGGAACACATTGCGTTCGTCAATTTTATGTGTTCCTATTCACTTTCTTTCTTCCTTTCTGTTTGAACCTTTATTTGTATATATATACAAATACACCCCCTTTTTACCCCCCTGCAAGTTTCCTCTATAATTGTGTTTGTGGTCATTTGGCGAAGTTTTCTATTGTATATGTGTGTGTATGTATGTATGTGTGTGTGTATATATATATATATATATATATATATATATATATATATATATATATATATATATATATATATGTAGGTAGTTCCGAAAGCTAGCTATGTAAGTGTGATCGTCTCTTTTTTTGTGTGCCTATCTCCTCCATCCTATCCACATCGTGTGTTCATCGCCGCATGGCTGACTCCAATCCATCAACGTATATATATATATATATATATATATATATATATAATATAAAACTTCGTCACAGGGTGACACTAAACATAAAAAGGAAATACACGAGTTTAAATTTTTCGGTGGGTCGCCTGCACCTTCATCAGTGATAGAATGATTCTATCACTGATGGAATGATTCTGTCACTGATGAAGGTGCGGGCGACCCACCGAAAATTTTAAACTCGTGAGTTTCCTTTTTATATGTTTTATGTTTAGTGTCACCTAGTGATGGGCACTATGCCAGTGAGTCAGCTCAAATGTGCGACTCGGCAAATTGAGCGGTGAGCGGTGACAGTCTTATTTAGTGAGTCGCGACTCCCTCCCCTCACGCGACTCCCCCTCCGCATAGCCGCACAGTGAGCGGTGTGCGGAGGGAGTCGCTTTACTGCAATCCAGCACAGCACAGTGCGGCGCACACTGTGCTGGAGTCGTGTGCGGAGGGAGTCGCTTTACTCCAATTCAGCACAGCACAGTGCGGCGCACACTGTGCTGGGAGTCGTGACCGTCGTGAGGCGCACCTTTAGTGAGTCTAGTAGAGTACATGGCACAGTGCGTTCCTAACCTGGAAGTTTTTGCTCGCGCGATGCTAACTTTTTTACGTTACTCGAAAGATTATTCTGGTTCTTTTTCTACGCATTGCTCGAAAGAATCTCATATGACTCGAATTGTAATTCTTTTTCCTTGAATCTTGAGTGAAAAAGGGTTGAACCAAATGTTATTCATCATCGGCAACTTTATGAAAATTAGAGCGAAAACGTAAAACTCTTCCAGCCACATTAAACATTGGAAATTCTACATTTGAGTATTTCATTATGAATTGATAACATGGTCGCTTATGATTATCTGAGAGAATGTTTTGGTAACATGAAAAAAATAAATTTTGCCTCATCTCTTGGCAAAGGTGATGAAATATAAGCCCGTCGTCCAGCATATGGACTTTTCCTCAGTAACTGCACTTGGTGAAAAACTAAACAGGCTCAGTATATACAGATATTTATAGTAATTAATATAACTAATAAATTCAGGCTTCACTTTGTGGAACCTCTCCATAGACCTGAAGACCTCCACCAGACCTGAAGATGTCATTATGAGACGAAACCCGGGTCGTATACAATAAAAATATTAGTGGACCATTACTTGAAAGCTTTTGATTTCCGATATAGTAATAAAGTTATAATATATCGGTAGAAATGGATTCAATAATATCACCGATGATTCACCTGCTAAATATTATAATGGTAAAATCGCAGATCTGTCATGGCTAAATTAAAAATTGTAATTATAAATAGTTATAGCTACACTATAGTATATTACAATGGCCAATATCGGTAAGTGTGGCAGATGAAGCTCCAAATTTTAGTCTGGTATAAAGTCTCACTTTTACGTGCTTGAAACCCTGCATTGAAGGCACAATTGTAACTTCAATGCAACTTCAAAATAATCATAAAAGTGACGTACATATTAATATTATATATTTGGGAGTTCCATATGGCGCATATGCGCCTCATGATCCGCCTGCCTACCCGCTGACCGCAACATGAACAGCTGTGATAGTGTCAGCAAAATTTGATGGGAAAGTTGATAATTGGAGACCGTTCCATATCAAGGTTGATAATTGGAGTCACTAAAAGCTTGCTTTACTCATACGTATAGCTACAGAAATGCCACCTCGATTAAAACAGAAAACCAGCAGGGTTTGGGAGTACTTCAAAGAAACCGGATCTGGGCAAGCAAAGTGAAATTTTTGTTCAAAGATTTTATCCCATAAAGGGGGTAGCAATTTCAATTTAACTAGACATTTGCGTATGCGACACCCTACAATTTTAGTGCGATTGGGTATGTATTTAATAATGATTAACGGTCAATAAAATATGAATGCATTTCTCAGATGATATCAACTGACAAGTGGTATTAGATATTCAATGACTTTTGATGTTCATAAATGATGTTGGACCCCTAATAAATATTCATATACAGATACCAATGCGGTACAACAAGACGGAGCAAGTACATCTGCAGTAGTAGTGGGCAACCCTTTTCAAAATCCAGAAGAAAGAAACAGTGATTCAGAGCATGAGCATGCTGAGCACCGCCTGGGGGTGCAAACAACATTATCAGACTTTATTAAAAAACCTTTAGCTCCCAGCAAAATGCAATACATAAATTTTACTTTGGTGGAAACATTGGTGAAGAATTATTTGCCATTCCTGTTAGTTGAGAGTGTCTACTTTAAAAAGTTTGTGGGAAAATTGAACAGCTCTTACTGCTTACCCAGTAGGAAAAAAATTTCAAATGATCTCATCCCCCAGCTATATAATACGACGAAAGAGAGAGTTAGAAACCAATTAAAAACTGGTAGGTACTTTTGTATCACCACAAATGGCTGGACTTCTGAGGCCAATCAAAGTTTTATTTCTGTGACTGTGCACTTTATTGATAAAGAGTGTGAAATGAAGAGCAATTTACTGGAGTGTTTCCCGTATTCTGAGAGGCATACGGCTAAAAATTTGGCTGATGAATTACAAAGAGTTGTCAATGAATGGGGTATTGAACGACATATTGTAGGAGTAGTTAGTGATAATGCAGCAAATATTGTCGCTGCTATTAAATTAGCTGGGTGGAGAAGCTACCCCTGCTTTGCCCACAATATAAATCTCATTGTTCAACATGGCCTTGCAGAAATTCTAGATTTGGTAGCAAAGGTGAAGTCCATAGTGGAATTTTTCAAAAGAAGCCCACAAGCAGCAGAGAAATTGAAGAGCATGCAGATACAGCTGCAGCGTCCCACTTGAAAAGTAAAGCAAAGCGTGAAGACAAGATGGAATTCTACCCACGACATGTTAGAGAGAATGTTGGAAATAAAAGAGTCGGTAATGTCACTCATTGCAATAGAATATCCAGATGTTGAAAACATCTCAAGCAGTGAAATGGCTTTGATTTCCAGCTGCTGCCAGATTTTAAAGCCATTCAAGGACGTCACCGAAGAAATTAGTAGTGAGAAGCATGTCACCATTTCAAAAATCATTCGTCTTACCCGTTCCTTGGAAAACTGGTGTAGTGACTGGGCCAAAAAAGAAGGCATTCCCAGCAAAGCCACATCACTTGCAAAAAAATTAATAGAAGGACTTGACAAGAGATTTCAAGCTGTGGAGGAAAATACACTTTTAGCGGAAGCAACATTCCTAGATCCTAGATTCAAAAAGTTCGGATTCACCAACCCAAATGCCTTCGACAGGTGCAAGGAAAGGGTAATATCCAAGGTTGGAAATATAAGGAAGGATAAAGAGGTTATATCCACCACTTGCCCGCAGGCAGCTCCTGATGTGGGAATAACAATGGGAACGTCGGACATTTGGAGAGAATTTGACTCATGTATAGCCAAAATTGACAAAAAACCGGATTCACGAGCAAGTGGCATAATTGAAGTAAATAGATACCTTGATGAGCCCCTTTTGAATAGGACTGATAACCCTATGAAGTGGTGGAGTGAAAGGAAAACTCTGTACCCAGAGCTCTATGATATGTCCAAAAAAGTGCTCTGTGTGGTTGGGAGCTCGGTTCCCAGCGAAAGAATTTTTTCCAAAGCTGGCCAAATAATCACCGAGAGACGCAATAAACTTTCAGGGAAGAAAGTATCCCAAATTTTGTTTCTAAATGCCAATATGTAACTAAGGCATAAAATATTATAAATGATAATCTGGGAAATGTTTCGTTTCAAATATTCGCTTACTCCCCCCCCCCCCCCCCCCTTCGCAGGAAAACGCCTCCAAAGAGTCGCACAGTGCGAGCGGCTCTTTGAAGTGTGCTGTGTGCCGTGAGCCGGCTCACCTAAAAGAGTCGTTTTTGCCATCACTAGTGTCACCCTGTGACGAAGTTTTATATTGTTTGCCACGTTCGTGGAATCTTTGAAAGAACTATATATATATATATATATATATATATATACGATGTGGACAGGATGGAGGAGATAGACACACAAAAAAAGAGACGATCACACTTACATCGCTAGCTTTCGGAACTAGCCCGTCTTCAAGGCGAATCACGGAACAAATGTCGTGTGCGCTGGTGAGGATAGGGGTAGGAGGGGCGGTTGGTTAGGGGAGGGGGTAGGGGAAGGGGTTTTTTCCAGCGTTTGACGAACGGTTCTTGAAAAGGGGAAATTTTTACCAGCTCGTGTCTTGGCCGGAGAGAGCGGAAGGGGTCGAAGTGAGGGGGGGGGGAGGGGGAGAGAAGCGGGTAAATGGAGAAGAACGGGAAGCGTTCCATTAATGTATTTTATTTAATCCGGGCGCGGCGTACGATTTTAGCAACCAGATTATGGCTTGCTCCTTCTGGCGCACTTCAATTAACGGGGCGTCCGGGGGAAGGGAGAGCAATATTGCCACCTCAAAGCACTTGTCAAAGGACAAGCCATGTTTCCGCACATGAGTAGGGACGGGGAAAGTGGAAGATGGGTCTTTACAGGTGCACCGATGGTTATTCATTCTAATATTAAGGGGTGTAATACATTCGCCCACATAAAAACCGGGAGACGTCCACCTAACTTAGCCAATCTTCTTCGCTCCAATTCTTCGCTAGAGGGTACATCGAATGACACTCCCCGTCCCACCACACAGAGATGCAACAAACCACGGTGCAAAACGTGCAACATGTTTCGCCCCCTATCCTCGTTTCAGAGTCCCAACACAGACACGCCGTTCGACATCAAAGCCTCCGGCTCTTGCGACTCCCACAACTTAGTTTATGTGTTACAATGTAAACTATGTTAGCGTTTACCCGCTTCCCTCCCCCTCCCACCCTCACTTCGACCCCTTCCGCTCTCTCCGGCCAAGACACGAGCTGGTAAAAATTTCCCCTTTTCAAGAACCGTTCGTCAACCGCTGGGAAAAACCCCTTCCCCTACCCCCTCCCCTAACCTACCGCCCCTCCTATCCCTATCCTCACCAGCGCACACGACATTTGTTCCGTGATACGCCTTGAAGACGGACTAGTTCCGAAAGCTAGCGATGTAAGTGTGATCGTCTCTTTTTTTGTGTGTCTATCTCCTCCATCCTATCCACATCGTGTGTTCATCGCCGCATGGCTGACTCCAATCCATCAACGTATTTATATATATATATATATATATATATATATATATATATATATATATATATATATATATATACATACATACACCGTTCATTTATTCACTGAGACCGCTCGGCGGCAAATACACACATAAATGTTTATACAGAAAGGTAGAAAGTAAGTGGATAGGAACACACATTATTGACGAACACAATGGTTCGAAGTGGTATGAAGATGTAAAGATGGCCGATTCCAAGCAGCAAAATTTGACTGGACCGGGAGTCGAACCACGGACCTTTGAACTCGCGTCCAATGCTTAGACCACCAAGCTACCCAGTCTACTAAGAATCCATTGGAATCGGCGGGGGGTTTATTGTAACAAACACTCCCCTAGGCATGACCCACGAGAGCGGCCAATAGATGGCGCCAGGGCTGCTTTTCACCCACCGGCAGAGAGAGAATGACACACACAGAAGGCGAAATGAAAGATTAACTCAAGCACACATTCATCACACACACACACACAGGCCATCATTACATCTTCACACCACCATTGTGTTTGTCAAATTTATGTGTTCCTATCCACCTTCTTTCTTCCTTTCTGCTTGAATATTTATTTGTATGTATTTGCCGCTGAGCGGTCTAAGTGAATGAACGATTGATTGTATGTATGTAGGTACGTATATATACATGCACACACACGCACACGATGCAAAGGAGATATTCAGCTGTCCCTGGTTAGAAAAAAGTACTTAAAGGTAAATGTTTTAGTAATGTCATTTTTATAAGTAATCGAATTGTAATTAGCTAACTCATTTTTCACCAATGCATTGAATCCAATGCTCATCTTAGGAAGTAATCCACATATTTGAAACCTCAGTAATGAGATGATGACGATAGGATTTCCCGAGATCTGTCTTTTAAAAAAATAAAATTATTTACTCGTGACTTTTTAGTTTGAATTTTGATTGAATGCATGAGTCTCCCCTTGTTTTGCATTTCTTCACTTTTCAATTCCTCCCTTGTGGTGGTTTTCGGAATGAATTTCCTCTGGAATACTCTGTTTAAATCAACAAGTTAAAAATGAGGCGACAGTGTCGTCTGTTTTACATTTTTCCTGTGACTATCAATCCTGGCTGGAAGCGATTGTTTTTCAGTCCCGCTCTGCCGATATCGATCCTCATGGGAGCGTGAAGCAAAAATCTAGTCAAAAGTGCAAGAGGCAATTTGCAAAATGGCCGACAAAATTGAGGCGCTTTGGTCTCCCTTATTTTAGCGGCGATAACGGATTACTGGCCATTCGTCTCCCTCAGCGGCGCAATTCCCTTGGCCGACCCTACGCCCGCCCGCCAGTCAGCTGTCTCGCTGCCTCTTTTGGTCCGTCAGCGTTTATTGGATGCAAAAGACTCATTACCAAACGCGTCAGTCCACTCACTATTAATGCCGTTTCCACGATGAGAACAGAGAGCAGTTTTCGTATGCAAAATAGTACATTATTCCATCGAATGGCAATTTAATTTAGGAATCCCTCTTTATTTCCTGATTTTTTGATTGAATGAATTAGTGTATTTTTTGGGATATTTTTTGCTACTGACCGCAAATATAACCGTGAGAAATATTTGAAAGAAATTGCTTTCAATTTTGACAGAAAATATTTTTTACTACACCTTCATCTGTGGCAGCTGTAGGCAGTTACTCATCACTATCTTGCCACTTCCACGACCTTAAGAGGCGAGTATTTCTACCGTGTTCTATCGTATTGCATGACTATTCATATAGATATTACTTATAAGACTCATCGGTGATGAACATTGTGTACATTTATTTTCCTTGCTATCTAGGTGATTTAGATTCATTTCTAATGTATGGAATTCACAAATCTAATCCTTTGATTGTCAACAGTGTGATAACAATAACATTTGGCCAAACTAATGATTAACAGTCCTTGTATTTATAAGATCTTGGCATTAGTTACTCAAACCTTTGTCGTACCTTAAGGTGTAATCGTTATGTCTTCTTTCAATAACATTTCCTGTTTCAGTCGTTTGATTGGGAATACAGAAAGGACAGAGGGTTCTGGTCCATCAACTCCCAATTTCTCAGCCATTTACCTCGCCTGTTGTCCAGCTGCAAGGATTCACAGAGAAACGATTCCTTGTCTTTTAATTCTTTATATCCTTCCTCGATTGACTTAGTTTTCTACAGTCTATACCTCTTCCATCCTAAATTATATGCTCTGATTAATGACTTATTTTGTATCTTATCTCAAAATTTGCATGGCCATGTGATATTTTGTCCTATCAATGGGATAAAAATCTTGTGCAGCTGGTAGTAGATACTGAAGCAGACTAAAGATATCTATTGATTACAACGATGTGTACCTGATCTACAGTGATTCCTTAGCACTGCAAAAAGTGAGATTTTAAGTTTATAGAAAGAAACATTTTCCGGTTTTAGTCAAAACTGGAAGACGTTGACTCCAAGAAATATCGGTTTCAAGGAAAGAATTATAATTCTGTTGAAAATATACCAGTGTATTTAGATATTGGAATTTTAATTTACTGTTACACCTCCCTAGAGAATTGATAAGTGAATCTGATGAAGGGAGTGCCGAAGGGCTGCAGAGGAAACATAAGATCTACTGAATTCCTGGAAGCTCAGAAATCAAGCTTGACTTGTTTTTGCATTATAACTATCAAAAGTTAGTCATTTTGCTGTGAAGATTGGTGCACAAGGATCAGGATCTTAAACTCTCGTTACCAGGTTTCAAAACTATTCTCTAATGCTCTTCAGCTGGGAAAAATTCCTTTTTTTCATGTCCGCCAACATCAGGGAGACGGCAAATTTTAGGAAACGTATTTGGCATAACAGGAAAATGATGCAGCGGTCTATCTCATTATTATATTACTTACATTATTGTGATCCTAATTGGGCCCCCAAATTTTCCTGTTGCTCATCGCTGTAGTTCCCACCAGCCACTGCGGGAAGAGGAAACGGGAGTGAATTAAAGACTCACAGCGAGAGGGAGGGAGAGATGTGATTGAGCGGAAAAGAGCAGTCTTCTCCTTCTGGGAATCGATTTTCTCTTTCCCTCTTAACGAGGAATTTGCCTTCCGTTGGGAAATATCATTCCCGCGAGTCGCACCTGCGGGCCGCCCGCGGCCCGCCATATCTCTCTCTTGCGGCCCTCGAACCTTTGTTTCACTCCGTCCCCACCCGATTCCCTCCCACTATCCATTTACTCACCCCCCGTGTCATCCCCGTCTCTGATCTGATTTCCTTTCACTGTGCATCATGATCCACAAAGGAGATGCACTGGTGCAAACGAAGTGCTTGCAAAGATGAAATGGATTTGAATACAGCGTTTGCAGCTGATTGGATGGTAAATGAATGCAATGCCATATATTTGTGGTTAGTTTTGGTGTATCGGAGAATCATTTTCGTATATTTCTGTCAATGGAACCCTGGGGAAGAGGGAGAAATATTCGAATACTCGGGGGCAGTACACGGTTTATTTCCCGCTCAATTCTTTGCACCACGATTGCACAACTGGCAACTTCTATGGAACAAGGTTATGTTTCACCCGTGTCTTGGGAACTTGTAATTGCATGAACATTGATACTCAGTGCAGATTTAAACCATTCACTAAGATAGTTACTCATCTCCCTACACCACGCCGTCCTTATTTTTCATAATATATATTATCCACGTTATTCTTTGAAAGATATCTTAAAGTCAGGAGTAATACGCCATTCGGCTCATCTGCTAGAGAAAGGTGGTGTATGAAAAATCATACATCCACCTGAGCATAAACTATCTCTGGATGCAGAGAAAAGGATTTGATCAAACTTATATCCTGTATAATTTTTCATTCAATTTTACTTAATGACATGTTTAGAGTGAGCCGATTTAGGTAGTTACACAGCCTGCGGAATAGGACTTCATAAACGATTGAATTCCCTGAAAAAAATTGGTCTTTGTAACAGCTTACGCTCTTAGCGATTTTATGGTGTGTTATTGAATTGAATAACATTCACCATTTTATGAGGAGATTGAAAATACTATTTCAGCAGCTTTAAACGAAGGATTTTTTCCTAAATATCCAGCGAAAAACACACGCTTTTAACGTATGTACTCTAGATTAATCCAACAACGTGTCGTCTATTCACCAGTCGAATTTCATACACAATCATACTTTTATACTCCAGTTGCTCATGGTTGCTTGGCTGAGTGACAAGATGACATGACATATTTGTCGAACTTGATGGGAGAAATCAATTCCAATTTGATGCATGTTACTCTATTTTTAGTGATATACATCTGTCGGCACTTTCCTCGACTAGGATTGCTCACCTAATCCAGTACTTCACAGTATCAGATGTTTTGGAGTATCCACATAGTGGGTCTTCAGTCCATTGCGACTTTTTGGGCAAGGATGGACATAAACCTCTCGTCTGGCAGTCTCATTATCGTTTGGCATGCATCCAACGTTAGGATAACTGCCGCACGCAAATCATATGCCTTTGCACGCAATCAAAATAATTGGTATTCTGCCTGCATCAACATCGTTAACCTGTTCGTTCCGAACCGAAATATAAAATGGCCGCATAAGCAGGTCTTTCGTTGATTTAAGATTTTCTGCTCTTATTACTCGTGGAATAATAAAACCGGAAGATAAGTGTCCCTGCGTGTTTTGTTAATGAGCTTAAACGACTCCTGGCAGGCATCACACTCCCCCCATTCCATGTTCTGTGAGGTCGGATTGCTTCCAACGGATCCCTGAAAATGTTTTATGAATCCTAACCATGGATGATGATGTTGTCTAATATTAGTGCAGTGCCTTTTTCACTCCTTTGTTTAGCCTACGTATCTAAAGGCTGTGCTCTGGCTTCTCAGCTTACGGTATTGCATCTTAATGAATTTTCCTTATTTTTTGAGTACCTAGTGAAAATATCTGTATTCCATCGGATATTAGAAAAGTATTATTTGAGGTGCCATGTTTTTTTTATTTATTATTATTGATAAGTAATATGCAGTATTGAATTTTAAATAATGACGTAAATAAATATATTATGGAATGGAAATTTGAGTATTTAGCTTTTTTAGGAAGCAAAGAAGATTTCTTTTGGTTAAAAATTTGATGCTGGGAAAATAAAATTACAATGAAACCATGAACAACACCTATTTCTGCTGGCATAAGGTTGGATAACAGCTAAAACGAACAGAAATAGACCTCAGCGACAATGGATTAAACTTCTTGATCTTCTCGTTCACGATCCTTTGTAATAGTTGAGCCAAAAATAAGCATGTGTATTGCAAATCTAAGTCATAATTATGAATTCCTCAAATATGTATTCTACGTCCATGTATCTTTTATTACCTCCGAGCTATACCCTCCACAACTTCCACCGCAAATGCTCTTGCGAACTCAAGGGTCTAAGCGAGTTGCCGAATAAGTAAAGACATACTCCAAGATGTACAACAGAATGAGATGGATCTTATATCCTCTAATCAATATAGTAATGCCATTAACCTAGATATGAGCAGCAATGCTTTTTGCTCCAATATTTCGATAGAAAGTTTCTTGAGGAACGTATGCAGATTTGACGATTGTTTGCATTAAGATTTAAACTACAATGATTGCATTATTACATATTATAAGGCCGCTAAATTTGAATTACATTGCAAAGCCGCAAATACAGGAGTATAGTTGCCTAAAAGTTATCCAAGTATCCTCGCATATTTTCTTGAGTAATAACTAACTCTTCATTTTTCCTTACACGTTAATCTTAGTTTTTCATGATGGTAAGAATAAAATGACAATAGAAATCACCTCATTATATTCAATGAAAGCCGACCGTGGTTTCGAAACTTTGTGTCATTATCAAGGTACAATTATTAACATTTCAATTGTATGTATACCCCTTAGCCAAAAATAAAATATAGGTGTGGGGCTAACATGGGATGAGAGAGGAGAGGGTAAGAGAGGGGACATACAGAGGGGTGGGGAGAGGGATTCAAGGTGACGTAACAACAAGCAAACAATGGGGGGAGAAGCCAGAAAATGAGAAGAAGACGTAGAGTTGAAAGTCAAAAAAACAAGAAGATTGTTGTTTACTTGTTGTCTATGGTTGCAGGATTTTGAAAATATTTATTATTGGTAAATATGCGAACACGTCGTTATAAAATACTCTTCAGGCATTTCATAAAACTCTAGATACTGTTGGCCAGCAGCAATGTTTCCTATTTGAGTTTCCAATATTATGTCCATTTAAAAGACTGCCGTTATCGCCATTGCCTCTTTTTACCCTTTTGCGCGCACTTGGCGTCAGTTTTGGAAGGATTTTTTGTGTTGCCTATCGATCGTCTGCTATAAGATTTTCGGCACAATTCCCTCCGAATCTCTCTTTTTGTAATTATTCATTACCTACATCAAATTAGTCCAGCAGGTTTGCGATCTCCATGCTCTATTGTTTGATGCTGAAGGGAAGAGTGTATCTTCGATCCCGTGACATGGCCCATAAACAGCGACTACAGAAGCAGTCAAGATAAAGTAAAGGCTTTGCGCGTGGTTAACTATCATGCTGAGTGCGCTATCAGGTTGATGCCGACTTTTAACAAGAGCATGACGTCTAAAGAAGAATATTTCCAGCATTTGCTTCTCGGCGCTGCTCACTATCAAACAGCTATCAAAACTCGCGTAAGTCCACCGTTAAATAGCAATATCGCCAAGAATTGTGACAATAATATGATTTCGTAGTATGTTGTACTCATGTTATGATGAATTTGTGACCATATGAAACTATAAATGTTTTTCTGTGAATCTTTTATGTCTGATGTACTAATTCGCCAGTGCAAAAAGTAGAAAGTTTTCAATGCTAAGCAGTTTTCTCATTTATTTCACGGTAAATACATAAAAGGGCATGTCTTTTAACGTCTACCGGTTTCCATGAGACGGCTGCTAGGATCACACCGTGTGCAGTAAGTACCTCTGAAGTATCACTCACAAGAATCTTAGGCGTAGGGAATGAAGGGCGCAGGACGAGGAGGCGTTGTGTGTGGAGCGCGCGGCAGTAGCCCCCGCTAAAATATTTTATTCGTGTTGAACGGTCGCACGTACGTAAAAATGGAGTGCATTTTGGTCACATAGGACTCCAATCTGGCGCGTTACCTCTAGAAATTATGTTTTTTTTCCTCCAATCGGGTTAATTGAATGTCACTGCATTTATGTCTCTTGAGCGACCTCTAAATGTTATCTAATCGATGCGAAATTTTTAGGATATCCTTTCCTTGCCTAATAGCATAGTTTGAGAGGTTGAAATTGAAAATCCGAGAAAAAATCAAAAATAAGCAACACCCTAATGCCGCGGCATGCACTTTCGTCTGTTATAAGTTGGCTGTGGCCTGACTCTCTGTGAGTCAGCACTAATAATAATTAACAAATTTATATTTATTTCTCATAATAAGCCCTGCTTTCGCTGATTGACTCAGTTGCCTATTAAAACTCAAGATTATGTCTCACAACCCACCGATTATTTCTCCAGTGTGTTTTTCAAACCCCATTAGCCTTCAATCCATAGGAACTGACTGCCGCGCCATTTGCACTCTCTCGCGTTTGGACTTCAAGTACGACAGTAGTTTGCTTACAATTTTAAGAAATTAGATTTAATATTCCCATTTTTATTTTTTTCAATATATCTGCACTTTTTGCTTCTCATAAAAAGTTTTTATTGAAAACCTTTATATGCCTTTCCGTTCAAATTTTTATTTTTCTTAAATAATAATTGCAAACCCCATTAAAGCCCACGTCAAAAGTTATTTTTTTAAGGCTAAATTGCGGTAAATATAGGCTGGAAACCCCATTTTTATACATCTCAGTTTTTTAAACGCTATTTAAAGAATCTGTATTGAAGTGTTCGGGATATCTGGAGTAAGTGACCCTGAATCCAGAGCCGCCTCAGCGTGGTGCCTCATTCTTTCTAACGCCTCTCGCGTCAGTGGGCCTCGAGGCGAGACGGCCCACAGCGGGAGGTGGACGTGGAAAGGGGTGGTCACCAGCGCCCATTGGTCAAAGGCCCTTCTCGAGTGCAGATGGTCTTCCTCTCTTCACGCGCCATCATCCCCACCAACCGGGGTGGCGAGATGGACCTCCAGGGATGGCCCCCAGAATAGGGTCGTCTGGTGGCCGCCTAAAATGTCCACCACCTTCTTCCACCCTCACCCCCTCCTTCTCACCCCTGGCCAATCCTCAAAAATGTCACCCTCACCCTGCTCTCCATATCCCTCCTTTATTGTAAGAAATAACTAAAACAGGCTAAAGAGCTCATTTTCCAGCAAAAGCTTAATCCTCATTACGAAATACGCATTAGCTCAAATGGGGCGAGGGACGTTTGAAATTCCTGAACGGAATCTTAAAGCATTGAGTCCCAGTTACCTTGAGACCCTTTTGTGTCATAGTTACTTGTCCTTAGGATTCTCAGAATTGAATAAGAATTCACCCAGTTTCAAATCCTTTTAATTTATTTCATGCTGACAGCTGGTATCATCCGGATAGTACATTTGAAAATCAACATCTTACTCATTCTTATCCTCATGCAAATTGCACCTGTTCCTGTGATCTTGGTTGCCGCTTTAATCAGTAGGTATCACTCATAGTTGTTTTGCATTTTTTTGAATAGTTTCAATAATATGAATAGCAAATAGAACCTCTGAAAGCAGAATAAATGAAATAGCGGATAAATTATTTATATCCCCTTTGCCGATTGTCGTGATTTGGGAGAACTCCTGCCCCTGGCGGATGTCATTTCCGTGATCGACCATTTGTCAGCCGTTAGACGTTCCTTAGGGTTCATGGTGACCTTTTGGCTTTTGATGCTGCTCCTACCAAAGTAGTAATGATCGATGAGACGGCCAGACTCTTAAAAAAATCTTCATTTACTTCATTTTCGTGAACAATGAACGTCTGAATAGCACTGAAACTGGGCTCCTTCTGATATCTCCTTCGCCTTCGAATGACACCCATAGACAATGGTGCAAATTCCCCTTTGATTGTCTATTGAAAAACGAGATTGTGGTTTTCTTTGCAATAGACAAAATTAAAACAGCCTTCAGTACCCCAAACTCCCTCGGAAGACTTCTTTACCAAGCTAAAGAGAAATACCAGAGCACATACATAAAGAAATGGAGTCTATAGACTCCAATGCAACGCCCTTAACCTTGCTTGCCAATTCCTTAGGTCTCAATGGACACACTGGTCAATGAACAGTGAAGATTATTCCTCGAGGCAGACCGCAGTGTAGCCTTCAAAAAGCATTCAATTGAAGACAACCCTCAGAGTGATTTTGAGTCTGAAGTTCTCCACGCCCAGAGGAAAACCCCCTGGATAGACTCTCTGGATGTGGTTGAATTTTATGAATATGTGTTTCAAATCTATCCAGATGTATTTATTTTCATCTGGTAATTTTCATTACTCCCTTGGAAAAGTCAATGCAAATAAAACCTTGATCCGAGGAGTGAATTAAATCTTTTATTGCGGACGATAAAAAGTTTTCCTATCCTTTGTTGGGCTTTCTTCGTTGGAGCGGATGCAGAGGTTGTGAGGACGGTAAGGTCCATGGAAGTGGTTTCCTTTTGGATACTGAGGCGCACCCCAGGCTCCTTCCATCCATTCCCTCATCCCCCTCCCCCCCCCCCCCCACCACCACCACCACCGCCATCGGCCCACGGCGTAAATCGGTGGGGGTCTTAAGTGCGTTGCTCAAGCGCCGAGGGCCTCTCTTCCCCCCATATTGCTCTCCGTGCGCAAGAAGCGGTTTGCTCTTCGCTGTCTGCGAATGGCCGCCGGCTGCCGCTGCGAGGCCTCCCCGTGGTGCTCGGTGCTTACTGCTAGTTTGCTCGCTCCGCTCCTCATCTTCCCTCCACCCTCTCCGCTTCCCTCGTCGCGTAGAAGAAGGCAGTGGAGCGTAGTGTATAAATATCCACTTAGCGACCCTGCCAGCCGACGCATTGGCTTCGGTGGCTGGGATGTTAGGATACCCAGAGTCGAGTAATTGCATAAAGGTGAATTTTATATGGAAGTGGAATGGTGAAGTGCATTTTGGGAGGCGCGAGTGTTCGAACTGGCGCCCATTTTCCATTATAGTCACTTATTGTGCGAGTTAGGTACTAACTTGTGTCCCTCTTTGTTCGGAAATGTATCCATATCTCTTGTATTATCGCTTTTATTGGATTTTGATGAAGTGTAGCGTCAAGAGATGTGTGTGGCAGTGTGACAATGAAACACGCCTATTCTGAATTTCTTAAGCAATCTTAAATCTTGTTTCCTGGGCGTGTTGCCTCCGAGTCTCTAGCGGTTCCAAACTACTTCCATCTAAGGTTCAGGGCGGGTAGGAGGAGGAATATGCAATTCGCCGAAATTGGAGATAAAAATCCTCTAGAAACCGTAATATACTTACAGCTCTTCGACCATATTAGTTTTAGGAGCTAAGAGAAATGGGCTGAAATATTTCTTAGCATCTAAATATCGGGATGTACATTTAACATAATCATATGCAAATCTTCATCTCTATTGTCAATGGAATTCGGAAGCGTGATACTCTTGATTTATGTCATAGCCATACTTGAAAAAGTTAATGATGACTTACTAGTCAAATTAATAATAAAAAATAGTAATCTGGCAAAATTAAACTTACAAGTTCCATTAGGAATGTTACATTTTTTATAAAATATTTAGTTCATAAAAATCCTGGTCCTACAAAGCCAATGCCTGGAGTCTGAGATAAACGTAAAAATAAACATGTCTGGAGGTGCCAATTTAAATAATTACATTTATAAACAAGACAATAAAAACAATACAAGTTTTAAAAGTTTCACCCTTACTCTAAATTAAAGTATTTACATAAATAGTGTGAAGTATTTGTACATACAATTTACAACAGATATTTATAGATGTTCTGATCATATACTACTTTTAAAGATACAGTTCCATAGTTCAATTGTTATTATCAACCAATGTTTAATTTATTTTTCAACTATTGATATGGTTTTTTAAATTCTTATGTTGTGCCGGAAGACATTACATCAAAGAAAAATAACTTGCAACACTGGAATCCAAAATTTTTACAAAAATCACTCTTCTCGTCTTTTTGTAGAGGAAATGAGTGAAAGTAATGCTATATCTCAATGAATACGGTAGACTGTTGAATGTAAATGCTCTGTAGAAGCTTCATAATATTATATTCCATCGAAAAATTCAATACACAATAAACAAGAACACATTCACTAAGTTACTGTCAAGATGGCATCGAATTTCCGATTGCTACCAGGATTGTAATTTGTCAAATTCTTAATCCACAGACAAGGTGAAATTCACGTAGATTCTTAAGTGTCTCAAATTTACGATGAATTGATTTTTGTAATTCCCACTGTAAGACTCTTGTCAAGTTTCATAGAATTCATTCCAGCCGTTCCAGATAATTTTGGAATATACATGGTACTGTAATATAATTTTTATACTAATTTTAACTTTACCCCGTTTAATGCCGCTTCTTAATAGAATACTTCTAGATGATGCACCACGTTATTCGTGGTGCTACTGCTGAATGCTGCTGCCCATATGTTGCTATTATTGATTATGATCCGATAAACTCCACTTACACTTTCTTACCTTGCCCAGGCTAGTCGGTGATAAAGTATTAGATTGACTCACAAAATTCCTTTTATAACAATTTTGTGTTAAGAATCATAAAAAAACACCGTATTACGAATTTTAAACGGATCTACATTTGCAAAAATGTAAAATAGACTTAATCTTGCACAAAATTTAAATAAATTTTGTTATTTGTTACTGGAAATTCCCAAATTGCCAAACTTGACAGTAAGTTCGAACAAAACAAATGAATAAGTGATACCAGAATATTTTTATTAATTCGAATGAATCCCTCTGTTAAACAGGTTAACTATTTCTCTCAGCGCCTGTATTGCACTTAACAAGTTGAAATTATGTTCCTTAAATAACCAAAATATCCTTTAATCTAATTACAGGCGTCTCTTTCGGAAGATACGATGCCCATGTTCAGGATTTCAGGCTTCAAAGAAGCGGCTGGGATGCTTTATCGGGATGTCCACCAGTTCCTTCGGTTTTTCACCCTAGGTAGTTGTCAGGTACCCTGGACACTAGCATGGTCAGATACAATTTCGATACGATAACACACCAGATGCAGAAGCTTGCAGACTCGGGCTACGCCGCCCGGATCTCTTTCGGTCATCCCAATGTGATGCGGGCTCGACGATTCCTTATGTCGATGGTCGAGTAGAACTCGGTTGTCTATCGAGGCGGATCGTTATTAATATTTTTAATCACCCATAATCACTTAGTTATACCGGCTGTCTCTAGAAGTATTGAAAACTTCAATCGTATTTGCATGTTTGTAATTTAATAAATCGTGGTTTAGTTTATCAATTGAGCGGATAATTAGCATGGCTTTATATTAAATACTCCAAAGAAAGAAATAAACTCTTTACTGATTTAAAAAATACCGGCTTCCAAGGAAGAGACTTTATTCTGCAAAAGATGAACATCAGTAGTGACTTTTTCAGAGGATGCATGCCCATTGAGCTAGCCCATTCCGTTTCCGAGGTTTCCGTACAGCTTCTCCTATTTAATGTGAGAGTCTCCAAGTATAATCCTCTTTCACTGCGCTTTAAGTACGATTTTAGACTTCTCTATTCAAATTTTCCACATGCATTAGAGCCACCTTTGTTCTGGATGGGGACTTTATATTTAGAAAGTTACTTGGGATTAAGGATCGACTCAATATTCGATAATTGGACCCTTGATCTCAGGGTTAGCTTTAATATTTCAGAAAACCACAGAAACAAAAGGCCGGCAAAATATTGGTTCGCTTCTATACTTTACTTTGCATGAATCAAGTACACAGTGGTTTAGTGAATATTTAAGTTATTACTAATCAAGTACACAGTGAATATTTAGGCTTTGATCTCTCAGCCGGATGCTTACTTTGAACGATGTCATAAGAATCATGTCAACGTGAAGAGGGCTACAAATAAAATTTCTTCTCACCACTCCCTCAAAATAAATTACTTTCATCTTTTTGATCGCCCTGATGTAGAAGTCGTTCATTTTTTTGCCATCAATTTCAAGGGCAATTCTGTGACAAGTGGTTGAAGTTTTAAAAAGCTTGAAAATGTATGACACGCAGACGGGGGACCATTTATCACTCCCATGGGAGAGAAAAGTCGGGAGCAATTTTTTTCCCTCCAGCATTCTGTTATGTTCTGGCGAGGTTCATCACGCTATTAAGCGAGTCGGAAGTTGCGCTGACGCATGTCACATGAGATAAAAAGACAATCTTCTTTCGCGAATATTACCTTTTGCATGTGTCTGAGAGTAATATTAAAGCTGGCTAATGACTTCAGCGATACGCAGCCCTTGGGAAATCAGAGCCATTATGATAACCACTCCTCACGATGGAAGGTCACCTTCATGCCTATAAACTTGTTGCTGTGTCTTTTATGATTTACTTTGAAATGTGCGGCGAGGAACTTAACCCACAATAATTTGTCGTGAGTACATGTGAGGACTAAAATAAGTTAAAATTGTATTCCTTATGATCATTTATTAAATACAGTAGATTTGAGCATTAGGTGGAAAATAGTATGCGCAGTAAAATATTAGAATGGCAAATTATAATAGTAATTATTGAATGGTAAAACATTTATTTATTACCGTTAATCATACATCGTAAATTGCTTCATGCATTGCTATATTCTGAAGGAATTGAATGCACTCCTGCTACTTAAGCTCATTTCACTCGAGGCTCACATGGACTTAAAATTCTGAAGCAGGCCATAGTGTTTTGTGATTTCTTTAGTCTTTACCATTATCTTCAGAAATTTTCTGAATAAAAATTAATTCCCTCCATATCAATTAAATACTGCCTCTTTATTCCTTAAAGATAATACTTTTAATTTATTATTTATCCTATTCTGCACCATATGGTTCATAGAACTGAGCATTTTGTCGTGAGAAGGAGATTGAAGAAAAAAAATACCTTTAAAACTCATCCATTTAATCCTTTAAATCATTCCCCGAGCTCATTTAGATATTATTAGATATTTTACTGATTGTTCCAAGTTGCCCATTATTTTACATCCTGCAATGTAAAGAGGAAATGGATAATCGTTTCAAATTTTACAAATTCAGTTGTAACTGTATTTGGCCAATAAAAGATCGCTACATTGTCTCTACTTCTTCGTTCTCAGAGTAATTGTTCATTTAACTCTTGTGAGTAAAAAATAACATAAATTTTTATGTAATGCAGAGAAAAACTTTAATATCAGTTTTCAATGCTTTACTTGTCTTCACTCCCAGAGACCGTAAAGAATGTATGTAGACCATTACGCAGTTTGTCCGCACTTCTAAAATCTTTCAGGAAAGTGATTATGCAGAAGGGTAGAACTTTATGAAATTTCTACTCAAAATAATGTGTGTGATTTTAGCTGAATTATTTACCCTATATCTACTTTGTACAATTATATGGAGCTGTAGCGTGGGCTGCGCGGAATAAAAAGTCGTTTCTGTGTTGAAAATAGATGTTTATTGGTGAACTCTTCGTACAAGACTGCCGTGAGTGTCAGGGCCAGCCGCTTAAGTATATACTGGTGCCAAAGATGGAGGAATCATCTAGAACGCCACACCAAACCTCTTGAGAACAATCTAGAGGTGTCCGAGAAAAATCGAAATAGTTTTTGCCGGTATCGAGAACCGAACAGGGGCCACCCGCATGGCAGGCGAGAGCGGATCCATCGAGCCAACGCGGCAGGTGTAGTGGCAGACTATCGCCACAGAGCCAAGAAATATAATTTGTATCAAGCAAGTGCGTAAAACATGCGAGGAAATATTCATTTTGCCATCAAGTATCATAAAAAATATGCATATGCATAACACCAGTGAATTCTTTTATGATTAATTTTTTTATTCCATTTACAGATTTCTGTAATATTTAAATCCACTTCATAACTTTGTTCTTCATAATTAAACAGAAATGTTCATTCTTGCTGACATTTCCCCTCTCACTCATCCGAGCCTAGTGTATTATTGTTGATTTGTCTTCTTTATACATTGCCTAGTATCTCAGAGTTTTTCCACCACCTTTGCTAAATTATCCACTTCAGAATTGTTTATTCAATTGTCGAAATTAATGTAGATGGGGATAAGGTGGGTAAGATAACGCACTTAAGCAATTTTCACCTGAAAATCTTTTGCATGAAGGTATAATACTGGAGCAAACAATAGCTCCATTTGTAACTTGACATATATATTCCCATATATAAGAAACACAATAACTGAATTTTTAATATTTATCCAGATGAAACAAATGTAAAAATAGTCTACATTTGCGTACTCTTTGCCTCCTAGTCGGTTAAGAGTACGCAACCCGTCGAGTAAGAGTACGCACGGGAATATGGCATTGAAAAATACACTTGACTAGTTGAAATTACTACTTTAGAATATTAGATTATCTTTATTTTTGCACATTCATCAGTTTTATTTTTGCACTTAAACTATAATATTGTGTGTTTGACTTACAGATTCAATAAAGTTATAAAATGAAATGAAAAACTTGAAAAACATTATGAAAAACAACATTTTTTCAAATAAAAACGCTGATGTAGGCTATTAGAAGAACATAGCCTATTACATACGAGTGAATATGTGAATAAGAAAACACTATTATTACAATTACAGTAATTAGCAATGATCACATAAGAACGCTCCATTCCCCTCATAGTCTGAACAAGCCTCATACCACCACTGTTTACATTTACCACTCTGCCCCCATTCTTCATCAAAAGATTCCCCACAACCTGGGCAAATGGATTTTGTTTCTTCTGAAACTGTTGTAGAAGTGGACGGTCCAGGATTCTCCTGAAAATTTAATTGTTTCACAGCAGATCTTTTGTCCTGTTGCTTCTTTTTAGGCACCCTGGTTCCTACATCTTTGTTCGTCTGTCTTCGGACCTTCTCTGTTTTGTCTTTCTCCCTTTCTTCTAACTTTGTTTTTACTGAAGTAGAAGATAGAATTTCAGATTTCATAATCTGCATTTGCATTTCATTTGCAATTTCATATCTGGCAATTTCCTTTTTTCATTACAACACATTTAGGAAAAAGATGTATTTCCTCAATATGAACAATGTTCTTCTCAGCCGGATTTGAACTTTCATCCACACTGAGCTGATGACTACGCCTACTCAATTCTTTCTCATTATTTTCATCAACACTGTGATCAACGATTATTTCCGTCACCTGTAGCTCTTCCTAGTCAGATGAGTGAGATACTGCTTCCACACAGCTTTCCGGAATATTTACTGGCGGTCGTACAGCAGATGGTAAGAAATCTTCATCAGAGGGTTATAGGGATAAATCCCTGCGGATGAAAATGCTCTGTTGGAGTTTCTCAATTGTAGCCACAGAGTAGAGTACGCTCCTCGGATAAGATTAGCGACTTTCTTTTTGGTTACGACCTGTCCGTGATTGTTTACTAACCAGTTTTAAACCTCAATAGCATAAGCCGATTTCAGTGGGTCAAAAAATCCCGTGTCTAGCGGTTGTAAATTGTGGCTAGCATGAGGAGGGAGCGAAAGGAGTGTGATGTAATTTTCCCTTGCACAAAGACTGGCTTCCAAAGAGCAGTGCGAAGAGTGGCTGTCTAAAATTAACAAAAGTGGATCCTATTTTGTTGATTTTGTATGAGCCTCTGAAACCAGTCCATAAATAAATCACTATTCATGAATCCATAATCGGAAACTAATTTCAGTGTTCCTTCTGGAGCCCCTTCATAATTGTCTAATATCATTCGCTTTCTACTAAATATAAGTGCTGGAGGAACGTAAATGCCTGAGGTACTGATGCAGCAAACTACTGTTATCGTCTCCCCACGTTCACCAGAAGATACTTTACAAACGGTTTTCCTTCCCGTAGGAGTATACAATTTTGGTAACTTATTTGGTACAGTGGTAATACCTGACTCGTCCATGTTAAAAATCCTATGAGCCTGAAAGTTTTTCTCCTGATAGCATTGTTTCAAATTGTTAAAAAATCGTGTAAGCTGTACATTATTGAACCCAACAGCATGCCCCATACTACAGTTTTCTGGTGCTCCCATACTACAGTTTTCCGGTGAAAGATAAACCCTGTCTTTTACAAAAATCTCTCACCCAATCTTTGCCAGCAATTTTTTTTGCCTTATTAAATGGATGATCAGTTTTATTAACTTCTGCAAACTGTTAAGTTAGCTGCATTAAGGATCTTCTAGTCAACCCGTAGAATCTGGCATCGAGTTGTCGACAGTGAACGGCTAGTTCATTTTCCATTGCCACAGAAAACATGTTCTTGAATCTTCCTAGCGAAGATGGCACCGTACCCTAAAACAAAATAAGAGTGCGAATTAATCACTAGGAAGTTTTGATATGGTTCAATCTTTCACTGAATCAGTGGAAAGAATACATTTTTCCATGTAACAGTAGGCCTACTCATGAAACTTACAGCTTTGAGTCTTTTCCTAAGGCTGCACTCATTGATTCCCAGTGCCTTAGCAACTTAGCAATATACTGCGTACTCTTGTCCGCCTAGCTCTTTGTTTACAAATATCCCGATATAGAACAGCACAGACTAGATACGGCTATCTGACCAACACCACAGCGTGACAAAGGAGTCCCTCATTGGCAGTATATTTCATAAAAACACTGCTTTCACCTTCAGCAATTCGCCTTTGAGCTTCGGCCAACCGTTCTTCAGTAACGGCGATCTTGTGTTCACATGTCCTTTTGTATTTTCTTATGAGTTCTGAAACAAAAAAGAAAACATGGAAACTACTATTTTTTATTTTATTTATTTTTATTTATCTTCACTGCCCCGAATACAGCCCAATGGGCCAATTTACGTCTGGTGAATTACAGTAACAACGGACGCGACACAAACACCCATGTCCTTGGGCAGATAATATTCTACCCAGGCGGCACTCGAACCCGCGACCCTCGGGTTAGCAGGCGAGGACTTTACCCCGCTGTCACCGGGGCCGATGAACATGATCCGAAAATTATGTAGCGAGCAAGAGTACGCATCACGTGTGAGGGCAAGAGGACGCGCGTATTCCTGCCCTCCCATATACTGCGTACTCTTGTCCGCCTAGCTCTTTGTTTACAAATATCCCGATATAGAACAGCACAGACTAGATACGGCTATCTGACCAACACCACAGCGTGACAAAGGAGTCCCTCATTGACAGTATATTTCATAAAAACACTGGAAATATCCCACTAAATTGCCAGACCTTATCTACTATACATAAAATATTATTGAAAATAGTATGAAAAGTTATAATTACCTATTTTAATCCGCCAAAACGTCACCTTAACAAGAGTTGTATTTCCCAGACACTTCGACACCAAATGGCTATCACATGTACTAGAGAACGGCTTTGCAGTGTTACCAATAGGACGAAATATCCCTGTGCGTGCGTGCTCTTACCCGAGTGCGCACTCTTGTACTCCCTTACCTTATTGGTTGCATCCACCTTTTTTCTCTCGTTTGAATGCCTTCAGTCACTTTAATTTCTTCCTCTTGAACAATTTCCACGGAAGTCGAGCCCATGTATCTTTACTCTATATCTTACAATCGCCCACTTCTCTTACATAACTAACATAATTTAAGGATCGTTAAATTGGAAAAAAAACCTGAATTCGAAAATTTACTCCCCACTCTTATGAAACTAGTTCATTGTACAGCTCATCACAACGATACCGTCTAATTACACATTAACACCTCCCCTTCCCTCTGAACCTCCGTTTGTCTTTGCTGTTCACTGTTTTAAAAAGGACTAACTAAAGCTTCTCACGGAAATCAATTACAATGAATCCTTTCCTTCATTTAAGCCTTAAACATCTTCATCTTTATTTGCATTCGGCCCTCTTTCCCTGGCAATCCTCCTTTCAGTTCAAACACTGAATTTCTTAACATAATTTTCATCATTAATCCTCAGTTTCCCGACAGTCGTCCCCGGTGGCGGCGGGGTAAAGTCCTCGCCTGCTAAACCGAGGGTCGCGGGTTCGAGTCCCGCCTGGGTAGAATATTATCTGCCCAGGACATGGGTGTTTGTGTATGTACTGGGTTGGGGGAAGAGGGGACGGTTCCGTCTCATCCAACCCAGGATAAATAAACAATAATAATAATAAGGGTACGAAAACGGACCACCAGCCTCCTCGTGGCGTACCTGGCAACGGCTTTGCCGGCTAATGATGGACGTCTATGTGGCAGGCTAACCACCCGCCATGTAGTATAATCTGGTTCCAAGAAAGAACATAGATAAGGCCACCCACAACCGGCCCTTCTCGGATGGGGGCCCCAGTAGAGTTGGGCGTGGCCAAGGAAAAAGAAGTACTCAGATGGGAGCTCGCATGGAGTGGACGGAAGCCATAAGGGGCGACCTCCTCGCATACTATGCTGCCAGCGAGCCTGAACGCAGGGGTTACATGGCCAGGATGCACTCTTTGTGGTGTGAGATGCATCCGGAACACGACCACCTGTCGCAGCAGAACTTGTGCGACCAGCCACTTCCACCCATAAACATCTGGCCAGAATCTTCACGTCCCTCATCACAGGTAGAGAACCATTTCCACCTTGGCTGACTGAGAGACGCACGGTTCTCATTCCGAAAAAGGGTGACTTGTCCAATCCGAAGAACTATCGCCCTATAACCTGTATTAACACTGTATACAAGGCGTTCACCACGATCTTGAGTGACCTTATCCTCCGGCAGATCCAGCCTGTGTGGGAGGAGGTGTACGAGCAAAGGGGGTGCAAACGAGGAATCGCGGGATGCAAGGACAACCTGCTCATTCACAGGTGCATATGTAAGGATACCGCCCGACATAAGTGAAACCTATCAAATGCCTGGGTGGACTATCGCAAGGCTTTCGACACCACTTCGCATGAGCTTCTCATTGCCATGCTGAAGTTGATGAAAGTCCACCCAGAGGTTGTGTCCTGCATCCAACGCCTGTTACCACTCTGGAGAATGCGCTTCGTCTTGACATCGGGCTAGCGGACCGTCTCCACTGAGTTGGTAACATCACGCCGTGGCGTTTTTCAAGGCGACAGCTTGAGCCCCCTCCTGTTCTGTATTTCCCTCCTCCCCCTCTCCTTCAAGCTAAAACGAGGCCGAGGATACATATGCGGTGTTCCTGGTAACAGGAAGCACAAGGTCACCCATTTGTTTTACATGAATGACCTTAACATCTACGCTTCCAACGCCAAAGACCTGCAGGTTGCACTGGACACCGTACATCAATACAGTGAGGCTATAGGGATGGAATTCGGATTGAACAAGTGTGCATTCATCCACCTGGAGAAAGGAAGAATATCGGAGGACAAGGAAGACTCGCAACTCGTTGACGGGAACGTAGCTCGTCATCTGCAAGATGACGAATGCTACGAATACCTCGGCGTCCCCCAGCGTCGAATGCAGGAGGTAGCAGCAGTAAAGGAAAGACTCACCACCATGTACAGACAGACTATCAGAAAAATCTGGAGTTCTGAGCTGTCTGGCTAGAAGAAGGTTCTGGCCACGAACATGTTCGCGGTTCCGACACTGCTGTACACCTTCGGATGCATGAAATAGAATGTCAACGAGTTGCAAAACCTCCACCGGGGAACGAGGAAGATGCTGACCATCTATAGAAGTCTTCATCCGAAATCTTCCGTCGCCAGATTGTATCTCCCTCGCAGTGTAGGCGGTATAGGGCTATTGAGCCTGGAGTGTCTCCATAGCAGAGTTGTCTTGGGTACAGTTTGCCGTGTGTTCAACAGCACGGACCCCCTGCTTACTCTCGTAAGGGAGCACGAAGGTGCCGGGGTGGGGGCGTTTCTCTTCCAGGCGGTCAAGACGGCAGCGGACGAAACCGGTATGGACTTTGACCCGAAATCAGACGGTAGCGACGACGGCAAGTCCCTCTTCTCATTGAAGACAGACGTCGTTAAGCTCGAAATTATAAAGGCCGAGCAGAACACCTTGCTAAAGGCACATCTACATCTACATCTACGTGATACCCTGCGAGCCACCACGAGGGTGTGTGGCAGGGGGTGAAGATCACCAAACATGCACTATTGACATGCAAGTAGGACATTTAAGGGAAATATGATAGATAATAGGGTCACATGGAGCTAGATGGTTAGTATCTACATAATAAGGAAGGGATTATTGGTAGTTATTACATGCATCATGCACTACAGACTATTCTAACTATATTTCACCTACCTATCCCTTTTGCTACGTTGCCTATTGTTCTCTCTTATGGTAAGCGGGAAAAATGACATTTTAAATCTATCAGTACGACAATCTATCTCTCTAATCTTGTTAATCTGATCAAACCTAGTATAAAACGCAGGGGTTCTTAACATACATCTAACATCATTTGTGAACAAATCGGTTTCGAATTTACTTAAAAGGTTATTTTAACCTGCGTTCTGATAGTAATTCCCATCCTAGTTCTTCTATTAAACTCGTAACACTTGTACAATTATCATAATGGCATTTAACAAATCTAGCGGTTCTCCTTTGCACACGGTCTAATTCCTTTAACAAACCTTCCACGCACGGATCCCATATACTAGCGGCATATTCTAAATGAGGCCTGACAAGTGTAAAATAGCTTCTATCTTGTGCTCTCTCATCACATTTGCCTAGAACCCTTTTTACAAATCCTAATCTACGGTTTGCTACACTAGTTATTTCCCTGATGTGTTTTCCAAATGATATGTCTTCAGTGATGGTGACGCCTAAGTATGTAATAGATTGTACGTTAGATATTTTCTTTTCTTTGATGCAATAATTATTCCGGGGAAAGCCATTCTTTTTCCAAAAGTTCATTATCGCGCATTTCTTCAATTTTAATTCTAGCTGCCAATTATCACACCAATCATCAATCGCATCGCTTCTAAATCCTAAGGTAAAGACTGACTGTCCTCTTCATTTCTAATTTCCTTATACACTACTGCATCATCGGCAAAAAGACGGAGCTTGCTATTTTTTACTACACTATTTAAGTCGTTTACGTACAGAAGAAATAAAATTGGGCCTATCACGCTTCCCTAGGGAACACCTGATGTAACTTTTACTTCGCCTGAGCTGACACCATCTAATACCACCCTTTGAACGCGTTCATGTAAGAAGTTTCCTATCCAGCCTACTATATTACTGTCTATTCCGTATGATGCTAACTTCGCGAGTAACTTACAGTGGGGAACCTTGTCAAAATCTTTTCTAAAGTCAAGAAACGCTGCATCTACCTGTACGTTACCTTCTCCGGAAACTAAAATATCGTGAACAAAAAGACCTAATTGAGTTTCGCAAGACCGTCCTTTTCTGAACCCATGCTGGTTTGTTATTAATAAATCCTGGCTGTCGAGGTGTCCCATTATTGATGTAACTATTATATTCTCTATAATTTTACATGATAGTGACGTTAATGATATCGGTCTATAATTACATGGTTGTTCCCTATCTCCGTTATTATAAATTGGGGTCACGTTTGCTATCTTCCAGTCTTAGGGAACTGCGTGTTCTTCGAGGCATTTGTTAAATATTACTTTAAGATACGGAGCCATTTTGAAAGCTAATTCTTTATAAACACGAGCTGGAATTTCATCAGGACCTGAGGACTTGTTCGGGCTAATGTTATTTAGTAAGGATACGATTCCGCTACAAGATATATCGATCGGGGGCATTGGTTGCTAAAACAGGTCTGGTATGGTTTCGCGGAAACTATGCATGGATAGATTAAAAAATCTCTGAAAAAAGTAATTAAAAAATTTGCCTTATCTAAACTGGAAGTTACTATTTCGCCTCTATCGTTTTTCAAGGAATTAACCGTTGATTTTTTAGTTCCCTGTACTTCCCTAACATATGACCAAAATGCTTTCGGATTTCCCTCTAGTTGTTCTCCAAGTACTTTTCTCTTGAATTCGCTAAACGCTTTTCTAAGGGCTGTTTTTGCGGCTGATTTACAAATTTTATAATGCTCGATGGTATTTTTTAGGTCGCTATTAGCTACATTTTTCTTCATTTTTCTTAGTTTCGCATGGCTAACTCGTTGGCGTTTTAAACATTTTCTAACCTCCGCGTTGTACCACCTTGGTTCCCTATTCTCGCTCTTATACTTATGAGGTATATATCTGTTGAAAAGTGACCGTGTAATTTGGAGGAACTCTTTCCATGTATTGTCTGTATCACTGTTTTTGCTAATGTTCACGAATTTTTCAAAAGATGTCTTTAAGTCACGCCTAAATCCGTTAAAATCTGCTTTACTAAAAAGGTAAATCTTTCTTTTTACTTTAAAATTTTTTTCAGTGTTGAGGGAAAATATTACGTATACTATCTTGTGGTCGCTTATTCCATCGACATTTTCAACTTTAATTACTTTTTCAGGGATGCTTGTGGCAAATAAATCGAGAACATTCTCCCCCCTATTAGGCAAATTTACTATTTGATGTAGTGCGTGTGATGCGAACAGGTTAAGCAATGACTCGCAGATTTCTTTGTCCCTACCTCCTGACTTATGACTGCATGTTTTCCAATCTATCGATGGTGTATTGAAATCTCCACCTACAATTATCTGTTGTTCTTAACTGTGGGAATTAATGGACCTGATCTGTTTCTCGACTTCTAATACTGAGTGTACATCGGAATGGTGTGGTCTATAGTAGGCACAAATATATATTACTTTCGAATTAGCACATTGAATGGAACACCATACACTTTCTATTATATTATGGGGAATAACTTCTATTTTGCTGACTATTGTGTTCTTAACTGCGATAAATACTCCCCCTCCCAGTCGACTCTCTCTATTTCTCCTGTATACCCTAAAATTTACTGGAAACACTTCACTATCAGCAATATCGCTTGTTAACCAACTTTCGGTTCCTATAATTATGTCAGAATTAGTACTCTCTATAAGGTGATGGAATTCAGGTATCTTGCTTCTTAAACTACGACAATTAACTACCACTACTGAAAATTCCTCTATTTTAATATGTCTGCCTATTGTATTTGTGGGGTTCGTGTTTTCTAAATTATTGGGAAAGTTACAGTTTGAAAATTCATGGGTGTTGTTTTGATTTGTACGTTTTTCCTTTTTCTGTGCTTTCTTACGTCCCGATAAACCTATACTGTGTTGTCTGGTCAACTTGCTATTCTTTGCTATCCTGGTGAGTGGCATGTTATTTAATGGCCCACTATTTGACGTACTCTTCTCCCTAAATATTTCTAATATATTGTTATCTATTAAGATTTTTCTAGGCACTAAGCTTTGTGTACTCTTTATTATCTGACTTTCCGGAAAAGCACTGATTTTGCCCCCACTAACTGACCTACTCTCTTGCCTACCATCTATGCTAGACTCGCTGGGTATGCTCAGATATCCTGCACGCTACCCTCTGCGATGCCTCATACGTATAATGGACACCTGAACGATTTAGTGGCACCCGACACGAATTCAGCACCGGCCTGAGATATAAGAACTCCGCTCCCTCGCTCCCACAGACTTCACGGAGTCTCTGGTTTATGCCTTCCACTCGGATCCAAACCATCGAACCCCGATCCGTCCTAGGTACCAAGCTGCATATGGTAAGCCTCATATTGCGACTCGACCCTCCGCGAATACGGCGGAACTCGGAGCATAGATCTCTCACTCCCTCTCCTTCCCTCTCTCCACGTCACTCCCTCTCGGCAACCCACCTCCCAGCGCTAGTTCCGATGGCGTAGCCTCCGCCAGAACATCGAACCTATTGCTGACGGGGATCGACTCAGCCTCCGCACTTTCCGTTCCCCGTTTTCGGAGTGTGACCCCATGGCTACGCCTTGAGGCCACAATCCATGCGTCCGAAGCAACGGAGGGAGACTCCTCCGGAGGCACGGAAGCACGGAGTAGGATATAGGAGGGCGATCGCCATAGTGAAATTTTGGGACGGGGGATTAGCAAGGAACAGATGCCAAAAAAATCCGCAACGCGACGCCACTGTGCGAAGGGCGGTCCCAGCAAGGCATTGGGCCGTGCTGTACCTATAGTAATTATATCACCGATTTCTATGCACCAGACCAGCGGAAACGAAATTTTCGCTCGGTAGAATCACCATAGACCCTTGAAAAACAAACTCCGAAGATGTCTACGAATGTAAATGCAGGAAAAGGCAGCTATCGCAGGAATACATTCCCATAACAAATGTGCCACGCCCACCCGGACGACACTGGCTCTAAAGGAACATAATGGACACCAAAGAAGCTGAAATAACTGGGCAGATAAATGCGAATACAATGTAAAACTGTGGGACTAAGTAGTAACAGATACAAATATACAAACACTGCCGCCTATTAATCCGCTCGGAAAGAAGAGCTAACGTTAATATCCGAATTGAAATGGATTTACCCTTATGTAGGCCGGTAATTGGTTATGCGTTAGAGCAATCCCGATGAATATGCAATATCTCACATAGAACTCCGAAGAACAACGCAAAGCTACCGACAACCACTAATATCCATCGGGATCAGAAAAAGGATCGCATCGCCGATCATAATTTAATTCATAGAGCAGAAAGTCAGGTGTACTTGGATTAGATCATTACGCGGTAGAAAAGACGACCCAAACAAAGGGTTAGTGAAAAAAATCTTAACAAGATTAAAAAAACTATCTCATACTTATTAACAGCAATTCAACCGATGGAAATACGTATGATAACTGGGGTTAGACAGAATAACCTCGTACAAAAAATGCATATGCAAGCGAAAACATTTATTTAATAATTCACATTTCCATAATAATCAATCAAAGTCATTTCAAATATAACAGTTAAAGTGCACTGGATTTCAAATACAGAGTCCTCTTGAGCTGCCAATGACTAGATCTATGAATAAACCTGTCTGATATATTTGACCATCCAATATCTGAAAAAAAGAAAAAGAAGTAGAAATCACACATAATAAACATAAATATAATAGACATAAATCACACAGGAATTCGGTCTATGACACCATTTGGCATTTTAGTCTCAAAAAATCTCTCGATATCATCCACTGCAAAATGGAGTACACATACTACATCCACACTTCTCAAAGGCCTGTCAGCTCTTGGGATAGCTTTTGCCCATTTGGCAAGTAAATGCTCGTCCTACAACATAAAAACGAATGAATGCAATGTGCGACAAACCCGAATTTACACTTAAACAATGCAGATAGTAAGTCATAAGAGGACAAAAGCTATTCCCACATCAAAGCAGTGATATATTTTCTGATAATCACGAAAAACTATCGAAATATAAATAGTAATCATAAGAGTTTTGTAACGTTGATGGAGGCAGCGCAGTAGAAATTATCAGACATCCTACAATGTGTACATTAAGGCTTAAAATTACCACAATATCTCATTGCGGAAAGGGCCAATGAATTATCAATGACACTCTTTCACCATTAATAACGAAAGGTCCCTCTTTCTGGACATTTGACGTGAAAATGAACTCAGCTGAGCTTAGCCAGATGAGATTAAATAAAGCAATTAAGGATTAAGAGATAAGAAAAATATGATAACTTAGGAAAAACAATGGGGTTAACAAATTTTATCAGCCACACGAATAAAACACAGGTAAGAGAAAATTTCGTTTCAAATGTAATCAGTTCTGGTGAACAGAAATCGAGGGAAGAACTACAATGCACTCATTCACTCGCGAACTCACCATGTGTTGTCCTACACGAGCACAAGGACACATTAATAATCAACTAAACTATTGCGACATTAGTAACGAGTGGTGTATCCCTCTTAGGAGAGATTGGCGTGAAAAAAGAAAGCGGTGGCCCTTTCCTGATGTGATTACATTTAAGTACTTCCGCGAAAAATACTAAAAAGATGAATAAAACGAGAGGACTATCAACATTTTCATAAATTAGAAAACTTAGAAAATAAAACTACTATATAAAATGGATAACTTCATAGAAATGAAGAGAAATGCCGGAATGTTTCCTGTAGTCAATTGTACACCACGTGTTACATTCATCGCACTTTTATTCGTTTCCTACACCTGGGAAACAATTCTTCGCGTTTACTCATAAAGCGAATATATTACCAAGTTAATATATTTAACTTTTTTTGGAAAAGAAGAAAATGATTACCTCATGTAAGAGGAAGAAAGCTTACCTTGGGTGCCTTGAAAAGGCTTACATTCTTCAATCCATGTTCCCGGTTGTATTTTAATGTGGTCCGGTATCCAATGGTACATCCCGGCACAAAACACGTACTGGTCATTTCAATGTTTAAATCTTCAATGTTTAAATCAAAGAAATAAACTCTTGGCAGTCAAAATCGACACAGTTCCGAATTCACCTCCTTTCTCCACCACGCTAACTTCAGGAAAGAGAGACCAAGAGAGACTTCCGTGCACTTACAGCGCCTCTATCGGAAAGTTGAAAACCTCTTCCCTTGCTTACCATCCGGGCTCTTTTCCTCCCCTTTTCCCCTATCCCGATCGTACTCCTTATCCTACTCCGTGCACGGAAGTCTGGGGAAGTTCCTCCCCCCCCTATCCCGTGACAGTGCCCGAGCTTCCCCGGACCTTGGCACGCTTGGAGGGTTTTGGGCCCCCCCCATTCCCCCGCGACCTTCCAGGACTTGCCACCAACCGCTCCACCATGGCACGGAGCTCGTCCACCGTCCTCTCAATCCCAGCGATCCGAGCCCCTAAGGACTCGCAAAGGTGAGCTCCTGAGGAGGTTAAAAGCAGACCTAAAGGAAGCCATCCTAATCTCAAAACCTTTTTTTTTAACGCTGAAGGTCTAGCAGATAATTTCCTGCAGGGAATAGCTAGGGAGCTGACAGCGGGAGGTAACTGACTTTCACTTCTAGGACGCTAAAGATAGGGGAGGAAGGACAGGTGATGTAACGCAAGTGAGCTATGAGGGGTTGATGCACTGATGAAGCACGCGAGAAAGATCTGTGTTTTTGGATTCAACCTAACTAAATGATATAAAATTAAATAAGTGCAAAAGTAGTAACTAAAGAGGCTTTAACTGGCTATATGTATAAATTACAATAACAGTCGATGGTTTTATAAACGGTCTTAGGTAAAAGTTTTTTTTTTAATAACGTTACATATACTATATATAAAAGGGAGACGGAGAGTAAACTATTTAACGACTAGAGAAAAAAAAACTATCTATCAACAAGAAAATAAATGTAGTTAAATATTCAGTATCCGTAGACTAGACGTAAAACTAAAAGTTCACAAAAAAAAGTTCTAAACTACTAAAGTTAAAACAACTACACAACTAAAATAAACAAAGAGTTTTCAATAACAATGATAAAAAGAATATTATAGACTCGGTAATAAAATATATGTACTTGGTCTCTCAGTAAGAATTAGGTTAAAATTAAGTTCTATTCTAATAAGATTCTCTTACTACCCAAACACCAGAATCATAAACTAACGATATGCAATAACAATTTACGTACAATAGTATGAAAATATACGTGAAGATAAACAACAGAAATAACAAACTACAAAATGAGGATGTGATAATAATTTGGCTTCTACTTATCACTACCAGCAAGCACTCTCGACAGACACACTCGACACGCTCGACACACTCGACAGACTCGACACACTCGACAGACAGACTCGGCGCACGAACCGGGATATCATCTACATCTACATCTACGTCATACCCTGCAAGCCACCCAAAGGGTGTGTGGCAGGGGGTGCTTTCGCACCAGGCATGCATGAATGATATGGTAGAACACCGACATTACATTAAAACCCGCGTACCACACATGCAAAGCGCCAATTACAAATCTAATACCCAAGACATTCAATCTCCAATCGTTCCAACATGCAAGGGATACAAAGACTACTACTACAGATTCAAAATATCATGCATAAATAAGAACACCAATATTTACATCATGCCTAAATAAGAGAGCAGAATATATAATGAGAAAGATTTACTGCCTGCCTATGTCAATACTCGAACTATTCATGACGACGATCACAGCTGTTATGGTTCCGATTGGTACGCGGAAAAAATGACATTTTATACCTATTGGTTCTACAATCTAGCTCTCTAATTTTATTGGCGCGATCTAATCTGCCGTAGTACGAAGGGGTTAATAGTATGTTTTTTACGTCGTCAGTAAAATGATTTTCCTGAAATTTATTTAGGAGGTTAAGCCTATAATTTAATCTACGCTGTGATAGCGATTCCCATCCTAATTCTTCTAACAGTCCAGACACACTAGCCAACTTATCGTAGCATCGTTTCACAAACCTAGCTCCTCTTCGCTGGACGCGATCTAACTCTGATATCAAGCCCGTTTCGTATGGATCCCATACACTAACAGCATATTCCAGATGAGGCCTAACGATTGAAAAATAACAACGTTCTTTCACTTTCTCATCACATTTTCCGAGTACTCTCTTGATAAAGCCTAGCTTCCTATATGCTTGACCGCATATTTCCCTAATATGTTTTCCCCAAGATAGGTCGTGACTAATTGTGACTCCTAAGTACTTAACAGACTCGGCGTGAATAATTTCTGTATTTTTAATTCTGTAAGCCCTAACTGGCCAATTTTTCTTTTTCCAAAAGCTGACTGCTACGCACTTTTTTATGTTTAGTTCCATCTGCCACTTATCGCGCCAAGCATGAATAGCAAGTAGGTCGATTGTTAACGAGTCGCTATCTTCGGAATTGTTAATATCCCTATACACAACCGCGTCGTCTGCGAAGAGTCTAAGCTTACTTTTAACGACGTTACTAATATCATTAATGTACAAGAGAAATAAAAGTGGACCAATTACACTTCCCTGAGGAACACCCGATGTAACGCTAACTGTGTTTGACATGATACCGTCTATGACAACCCTTTGTTCCCGCCCATGTAAGAATTGATTAATCCAACTAATAATGTTTTTATCTATTCCATATGCTTCTAGTTTTGAGAGCAACTTAACGTGAGGTACCTTATCGAAAGCTTTCCTAAAATCGAGGAATATCGCGTCAACTTGGACATTATTTTCACCCGAGAGCAAGATGTCATGAACGAAGAGGGCCAATTGGGTTTCGCAAGATCTACCCTATCGAAATCCGTGTTGGTTATTTATTAACAATTCCTCCCTATCTAAATGACTCATAATGGAGCTTACGATTATGTGTTCAAATACCTTACAGGAAATGGATGTGAGAGAAATAGGCCTATAGTTACTAGGGTCTTCCCTGTCGCCGCTTTTGAATATAGGTGTGACATTTGCTACTCTCCAGTCCTTAGGCACTACATGATCTACTAAAGATTTGGTAAATATTAATTCTAAGTAAGGCGCTATGTCTGATGCCATTGTTTTATATACGCGAGCAGGTATTTGATCTGGACCGGGGGATTTGTTGGGGTTGATATTTTTTAGCTGATGTTCTATGCCGCGACAATTTATAATAATTTCAGGCATACATGTTTGGGAACGAACTGGCTGCGGATCGAAAAGATGTGGTGCACAAGTATTGAAAATGCTTTTGAAGAATGAGTTTAACGAATTGGCTTTTTGTAGACGGTTGGTTAGCTTTTCCCCTTTGATATTCTTAAGCGTGTGTACTGTTGATTTATTTCCTTGAGTGTCCCTAACATACGACCAAAATGCCTTGGGATTATCGTTCAATTGTTCTCCCAGTAATTTACTTTTGAAATCAGCTAACGCCCTTCGGCACGCTTTTTTTGCTAAGAGTTTAGATATTTTGTAATTTTCGGTGACTGTATATAGTTCTTCGGAGGATTTGTTAATTTTTGCCCTTTTTAACCTAGCATGACATGTTCTTTGGTGCTTTAATGTTTTTCTAACCTCCGCGTTATACCACCTAGGCTCTGCATTGGCTCTTTTTCATTTACTTGGTATATATTGGCTAACTACTGATCGTGTAACGTTGAGGAAAGTATTCCACAAAACCTCAGTATTACTGTTGATACTTATTTTTTGAAAATTAGTAAATGACTTTTGGAACTTTCGTTTCATACCTTCGTAGTCAGCCTTATTATATAAGTAGATTTTTCTTTGTGGATTATGTTTCTTGATCATGCTCACGGAAAAATTAGCTTTAACTATCTTGTGGTCGCTTATTCCCTTATCCGTACCTATGTTTACAACCATGTGTGGCCACGGCAGTGAAGAGATTCACTCACACACACAACTCACTCTTAACTAACACTAATAGAAGACCTACTATATAACGACCGAATAAGTGAATAACGATACGATAAGTGAATAACTTGGAATATATAGCTAGGAGAAATAGAATTCACTACGGCTAATATATATATCACTACACTAAGGTTGCAGCAGGTGCACAGCGAGCAGGTAGGCAGCCGGGAACCGGATTAGGGAGCGCTCCGAGAACACGTCCGTACCCTTCAAGAGCAGGCGAGAGAATGTAAAATCGGATATACCGAGAAGCCCATGCATGGATGTTTCTATCGAAACATGGAGAAGAATAGAATAGAATTTATTTCAAGAACCTAGTCCTTCGGACTCTAGGTTCAACCAATTACATTTTCAGTAATACACACACTCTCCCAGTTACATGTACATAATTCATAGAAAAACGATTACCAAAATTATGGACATTAACACTGGATAATCTACCGAATGAAAAAAAAACAACAGAATGGAAAAATAATAGTTTCACTCTCTCAGGTGCCATATTACATAGAAACAAATAATGATAATAACAATAATAATATTGGTATATATATACTATCTGACCAGTAGGCACGTATGCCGATACACTTAGTAATTCGCTTGAGGTGGACGGTTGGCCAGGGCACCAAAAATGACAACCCTCGTCTCCTACCTCTATCGCAGCAACCGCCATCCCAGTAAGAAATACTTTACTTATGGATTATTTAATTTGAAATCGGTATTTTATTGGACAATTTATAATATTATTTTCAACAACTCTTATTACGTAAAAGGTGCGAGTACAATTTTTCCCTGAAACTGCCGTTAGGGGCGAGCCTAATTTCCAGGGGTATTGTGTTCCAAATACGGGTTGCTTGTACCAGAAATGAGTTACGAAAAGAAGTAGTTCGGTGTTGTGGTAAGTGCAGGTTGTCAAGTGGGGCGCGGGTATCTCTTTGTTTGAGTTCTCCTGAAATCTGAATCGTGCATAAAGATATTTGGGTGTTTTCGTGGTTATTATTTTACGGGTCAGGTTAATTAAGTATGTTCTTCTTGTCTTAGCTTTGAGCAGTTTTGCTTTCTCATAATGCACGCTGATGTGGTCATATTTAGGTATATTGTAGATAAACCTTACACACGCATTCTTGGTTCTCTGCAGCCCATGGTTTAATTTCTCGCTTTAGTCATTATATATTGCACAGCAGTAATCAAAGTATGGATGTATAAGCGTAGTAACCAATTTCAGACGAATTCCGATGGGCAGGCTGTCTCGATGTCTTTTAAGTTGGGCCAGAGTTATGAATTTTTTGTTACAAATATCCATCACGTGTTCATTCCAAGAAAGAGTTTCGTCAATTTTTACACCCAAATCTAATACCGATTTAGAGTACTCAATCTTCAAATGTTGAACTGTTATTTAGCGGATATTTTCACTTACATCTTTAATCAGTTTGTTACTCCCAAAAATGTTTCCTTTGTTTTAGCAGGATTTATAAAGATATTATTATTGTTAGCCCAAGTGCAAATGCTATTGATATCTTCGTTCACCTTCCTGATTGTGTCATGCAGTAGGGAAGAAAATCAAGAGATATAAATTTGAATATCATCAGCATATAGGTGGTAGTCACAATGTCTAAGGCACTTTGGTATTTCTCTTAGAAAAATAGAGAACAATAGTGGTGACAGGACTGAGCCCTGAGGTAATCCAGTGGATATTGGTTTCCAGGAGGAAATTGTACCGTCATCATCTTTGACAGCCTGCATGCGGCCTGTCAGGTATGATTGAAACCAATTCAAGGAGCTTGCTTTGAAATTCAAACCAATAAGTTTCTGAAGCAAAATTTCGTGGTCCATGGAGTCGAAAGCTTTTTTAAAATCCAATAAGATTAGTATGGTCAATCTTTTATTTTCTCTATTCAATCTAATGTCTTCAGTTATTTTTAGAAGTGCTGTTTGAGTACTATGATTTTTTTAAAATCCTGATTGTTGAAGATCAATGAGGTTATTCTTTGAAAGGTATTCTGAAATTTGTGAGGCAACAATTCTTTCTAGTCCTTTAGAAAGCGCACTGAGTATGGAGATGGGTCTGAAGTCCGATACTTCTTTGGGATTGGTCACCTTTGGAATTGGCTGAATAAATGCTTTTTTCGTACGAGAAGGAAAGCATGAGTTCAGTAAACTGTACTCATAAATGTGTTGAATAACAGGTTGAATTTCATTTAAACACAGAAAAATAAACTAAACTGATGAGAAGCATGGGCTATCGAAGGAGCTGACGTTTGCCTTCCTCCGCTCCGCTGGTCTAAAGTCAGAGACCGAGGGTTTCGTCCTCGCATGCCAGGATAGTGTCATAAACACACTCGTGTACCGCCGCATTATATTCAAGACGGAGGTTGCGGACACGAGATGCAGGGCGTGCCGAGCCCAGCCGGAGACTTTGAGCCACCTTCTCTCCGGCTGTAGCTATTACGCCAAGTCAGCGTACATTGCTAGGCACAATGCGGCCCTGAGGGTGTTATATTTCCATCTTCGACACCATTTTGGCATCGACGATACTCCTGTGCTGCCATATGCCCCTGGAGATATTGAGTCCGTCGTGGAGAACGATAAATGCACCATCTGGTGGAATTACTCCTTTTCTACTACCAAGCCTGATATCGTTCTCCTAGACCACCTCTCACGCTCCATGTTCGTGATAGAGTTTTAGGCCCCGGATGAAACCAACATGGGCGCAAAGGAGGCGGAGAAACGGACAACATATCAAGACCTGCTTTTTGAGCTTCGGCAAATGTACCCAGAACACTCTGTAAAACTTGTAGTCCTCATCATAGGTGTGCTCGGAGGAGTTAAGGGCTCGCTGCTGGAGAGCATCAAGTGCATTCCGTCCTGCGTGGCACAGGCGGTGTCACTTGAAGCTCTCATGCAGAAAGCCGTTATACTTGGGTCCCTCCGTCTACTCCGCACGCACGACCCAACCGCAGCGTAGCCACCAATCCGATGGGCGTCGGACGTGGCTGCGATAACTGCCAAACCCCTCTCAAGTCCTCGGCCATTATGACGGCAATGAAACCCGATGCTTGCCGAGACTCGGAGGGGAATGTTACGAAAGTAACTTTAATAATAATAATTACGCGGACGTTGTACAAAACTGAAGTCATGAAGGACTGCATTCCGCATCGGAAGCCCCGTACGAGAAAGTTCCCTTATTGGATGACGAGTGAGACAGTTTTTGTTTAAAAAAATAAACTTAGCGCATGGCGTCTGCACAAATGCTTTCCGAACCCCTACACATAAAACACTTTCAAGGACCTTCGGCGTCATGCTATCTCATGAAGTTGGATATTTACAACTATATAGCCTCAATGTCTTCTGAATGTGTTTCCAACCCCAAGCGCTTCTGGTCAATGATCAACACCAGACGTAATTCTGCCACCACGCCTATGGAAATGTCTTTTGGTGATGAAACAGCTGTTGGCCCACGGCGTGAAGACCTTTTCTCCGAGTTTTTTTCATCCACCTACACGTCTAACCAACTTTTTGGAGACCTCTGTTCTTGATAGTAAATGTGTTTGTTCCCACTCTTTCTCCTCACTCACCACCACTCCCGACAAATGCCTTAAATTGCTGAAATCCCTTAAAACTAACCGTGCAACTGGTTCCGATCAGCTGGCCGCTATGTTTCTGAAAAATGCAGCTCCTTCCTTGGCTATACCCCTGTACATCATTTTTAACAGATATTTTTAAACGGCATACTTCCCTGCTTTGTGGAAAATTGGCAACATTTTCCTCCTTTACAAATCCGGAAAGAAATCTTCCGTTGAATCTTGCAGTCCTATTTCAATCTTACCAAGTCTATCAAATATTTGTGAGCACATCATTCATCAACGTCTGCTACCTTTCACATCTGACGAACAATGGTTTCCTTACCGGATCATCTACGCTAACCAATCTCTCTGTTCTGCACAAACATTGTATTGAAGCATTTGAGAATTCATCACAACTGGATGTATGTTACATAGAGTTTGCTAAAGCTTCCGACAAAATTAACCATCAGTTATTACTCTTCAAACTAGAGAATCGCTATAATGTTCATGGTAAGTTTCTTTCCATTTTATCATCATTCCTAGCAAACAGACAACAACACGTTTTTATTGATGGATCTCATTCTTTGATCGCTCCTGTTACATCCGGAGTTCCGCAAGGGAGTGTTCTCGGGCCTTAACTCTTTGCATTATACATTGATGACTCAGTTGACACTATCTCCTCAACTACTTGTAAAATCTTACTATACGCAGGTGACTGTAAAATCTTTAAACAAATTAACTCCCCAAGACACAGCTTTGTTCTGCAGCAGGCTCTTAATGTACTAGACCAATGATCTAAGAGATGGTGCCTCAAAATTAATCCAGCTAAGTCTACAATTCTACCTTTCACGTTACGCAAGTCTATCCAGAGTCATGATTACCAACCATCTGTGCATAGTGTTCCTTCAGTCACCTCTCAGAAAGATTTAGGGGTCATTTTTGACTTTAAGCTGCTCTTCCGTGAACACAAAATCCATTTCCTCACGTGCTATGTCGTTGGTGGGTATAATGTATCGCTACACAGAAGTTTCTAATTTAATTCCTCTACGCACCTTTTTCTTTTTCTGTGTCTCGCCGGTCCTGGAATACTGCTGCCAAATCTGGGTTACGGCCCCGCCTTCTTCACTAATGCTCCTTGAACGTCCGTTAAATTTTTTCCTAACTATTGTCCGCTACCGCCACAAACCTTTCCGTAACTTTTCCCTCAGTATGATAAGATCCTCTCTTGGCATTGCAGCTCTAGCTGATCGTCGTGTCCTCGACAACAAGAATTTCTTCTTAAACATTATTTATGGCCAATACAGATCATCTGACCTTTTTCTTTTCCCGATTCGAGTGCCTTCGCGCACGACTACGTCGAATGACCTATTTCATTGTTTCACCCCACGCCTTTCTGTCTCTAAACGTTCTTTTCTATTCAGACTCCCTTCTTCCATTAACTTCTTTTCAAAATGTGTTCCCAAGTTTGATGCTTTCTTTCATCCCTCATCTATCGTGCACCATCTCCATCCTAATTTCCTCTCTCCACTCTCCTCTCTTTCCATCCCACCAACACTTCATTTCCACGTTTGTTACTTGATATTACTGTTGAACATTGTTTTGTTCATTGTTGTCTATGTTTTTTTTGCTATTTATAGGATATTTTCGTTGCTCATTATGTGTCCTTTGTAATTGGCCTTGTGCTGTTTTTGGACTTCATTAAATAAATAATAAATAAACTCTTTCTCCGATTCCTTCTCTCAAATCGCCGTTCATGCAATACCCCGTTAGTTCGTATCTCATTGCAAAAGCAGGGAGCTACTGAAGCTTGTGAACCTAGAACAGAATCCTTTTTCGTTCCAAATACTGTCTAAATACCTGATCACTGCCCTGGCATCTAGCGTAGAAATATCCAGTTATTGGAATTAAGAAGGCGAACCTAGTCCCCATTCAACACCTCCCATGAGAGATCTCCAATAATGAATTATTCATAATTAAGTACTTCCTCTCTTAAGACTAATCATCGTTCTGTACATAAAAAGTAATAAAAGAATGTTTTTAGTCGAATTTCTATCCTTATGAATTTTTCTCGGAATTCTTATCGCTTCTGAAATCCCGTTGCTGCCAACGATCCAGCAGCTGCCTCTGACATCGTCTTCAGGGCTGCTGTCGAACCGTTGGCAGCGGCGGACTTAAGTGACTCGGTGAAAATCCCTGCAGGACTTCATCAGCTTTGTTCACCGGGAAAACATCAAATCCTTCCTTAGAATTCAATGCATCTCTGTGCTTATTAGCGAAAGAGTCGTTTAGAATCATTTGCCATTGAGGCCAATAAATTCTGAACAAAGGGTAAACATCAGTTGAACCCAACTTCATGGGATAACAAAAGACTTACGTTGGGAAATGAGTGATGATTTCAGCGGATAATCCAAGAAGCATGTAGCTAGGCGAATTAAGTGACAGTTCTTCAATGAGCTCCGATCACTCCGATTGGACTCCGATGGAGGCAAATGGGGGAAGGGGTCGGTGGAAGGAATCACTTTTCTTCTTATACTATGCCAGGTTCGCACTCCTATGTGGAGTCGCCATATCCATTCTTTGACCTTTTTCTCCCCTCCTCTCCGTTTTGGACTTCCTTTCCCTTTCGGCCATTCTCTCTTAGCTTTTCCGCTATCTTGTCCTTCCACCTAACTTTACGTCTTCCCACATATCTCTTCCGAGGCGTCTTCAATCTTCACACCTTCCTTCCCTCGGAATCATCATTTCTCCTCTCGACGTGCCCAAGCCACCTCAGCCTGCTTTATTTTATGGTTTTACTCACCGGTCTCACTTTGAGTTTCCATTTCACAGTTTAATTTCTTATTCTATCATTTATTGTGTTTCCATACACCCATATCAACATTTTCATCTCTGTCACCTCAAGTTTCTTCTCCTATTGCCCTGGTGGTTGCCCATATCTCCATACTCATGGTCATCGCTGGTTTTGCTGTCATTTTATTCAGTTTTTCCTTCATTCTGTTGCTCATTTTTTTGTTAAAACACATTTTTACACTCTTTTTCCTCCAAGTTGACCATCCACATTGGACTCTATGGGAACCCTTAGCTTCTAGACCTCCTGGATCGTTCTCACGTATTTATCTGCACCTCCTCTCCTCCAGTAGGAATTTTTCTTGCAGTCTTGATAAGTCATCATCCTGCTGGTTGTTGGTTGCCATCTACTCGGCTATCACCCTACTGATTTTCATCCTTATTTCTTCTAAAGGCTTCCTACATTACTCTATTTTTTGCTATACCCTCGCATGGCTGATTTCACCCAGAATATTGTCATCGCCAAACTTACTCTCATGGTGCATAGCTTCTGACGGTTCTAGTCCCCGCACGCATCACCAGATCAAACAAATCTACATCTACATCTACGTCATACCCTGCAAGCCACCCAAAGGGTGTGTGGCAGGGGGTGCTTTCGTGCAAATAAGGGCTTAGTATAGACTCCTGATGCAGTACGTCTTTCTCGTTAAAGTCACTGCGTGTGCCATTTCAAATGAAATGAAATGGGTGGCGCACTAGAGCCACCTACTTCCTCTCGTGTGACCTCCCGTGAACAGCGTTTCTCTCCCTCTTCCATCTTTCCGCCCACTTTCGCGACCCTCCCTCCCTTCTAGCCCCCTCCCATTCCTCCTCAACTCCTGCGTTGTCGAGGCAGAGCCTCGCTTCGCAACTAAAGAGGCGCGTGCAGGACACGGGGGAGTCTTTATACATTTTCTAGGGCGAAGGATGGCCTTGGGGTGGAGGGGGACGGGGGGAGGGAATTGTGGGAAGGGAGGTGCGGAAGGATTAGCGAAGCGCGAGGGTGAGGTTGGAAAAAGATGGAATGCTGGGAGTGGTCGCCATGTGAACGGAGAATGGCCGCGACGACGAGGAATACAAGCAGAGTTGCCACAATGCGGGGTTGGCTCCAGCTTTTACAGAGCGCTGGACCAATGTCGACGATTCTTGCATGGGATATTGTCAATTTGCTGCGTCTTATTACGCTGAAACGCATTAGTTCTAAAGTTCATCTATTCTGAGGTTTAACTATAAAGTTCTATATGAGTATCATTATGCACTGTTGAGTTTTTTCTAGACGACTCACAGTTATCTGAAGTCTTCACTAGATATCTTTTCCGAAGTACCGACTTCTCAATTTTTCCCATAATTTGTTATTAGCAAGCGATTATGAGCTGGCTACATTGGAACAAATTGAAACGTCTTTGTAGTGTGCTTTGTCACAGCTCTTGTTGCCAGCTAGTCGTATTATTGAAGTAAGAGCTGTCATCCATTTTTTTTCATTTTTCCCGTTTTACAAATGGTAAATATAAACACTTAACGCATCATGTCTTCCGCATGCATTCATGGGTGCAATATACTGGACCCACGGACTTTTAAATTGTCACTTTGGGGCGAAGTGCCTTCATGCGCGAAGCCATTTTCTCGCCCACAATTCGTCCAGTTTCTTTTTTTATTAAACCGTTGATAATATTTTGTTTAGTCTATTAATGTTACACTTAATCTTGACTGTCGGATTTGATTTGGCTCAATTTAATCAAATATGCCAGGGTTCAGTAATCATTAAAGATGATGGATAAGAGAAGGGATATGAGAGTAACTGCAAAAGACAAACCGCTAGGAAGTCATTTGAATTTGCGTCGAAGTATACATTTGGCGCACTTACAATGACCTTCCCTTTTTTCTCTGCGAATGGTAATACATCCAATTTGTATCAATAAAAAAAATTCGTTTCGTATAAATACGTTTCACACGGTATAAGTAATACGCTCTTACTTTACCAGTAATACACTAGGAATAACACTTTCCGAAATTTGAGTAGCCTGGGTGATTAACTCTTCCAGGCCCAGGCCTAGTAAACAGCCATTTCTCCAGCACACCAGCGTTTTGGAGAGTTTTTATTCATATTTTACGGTCATATTTTACAATAAGAAAATTTGAAAATGATTAATTTTTTTCCGTATGGCCGAACTGGGGTTTATTTATCAAGGAAATCGAGATGTGTTAAACGTTGCTCTGAATGTTCAATTATAGTATAAAAATATGAAATAGGTATAGATTTTTTTATGAGTGGTTAAAATAGGGTGCCCGAACTCTAAACTCGGGACTGGGCGAGAAGGCGTGCTTCGTTGCCCAACCTGTGCTAAGGCTTGGTGCGGAAAGTATTAAATTCTTATCTATTTTTTCATCTAATAGAAATATTTTCGAGCCTTGTGATACCTGTGAGCCGTTGTAATGCGCTTCTGATGGAAGATTAGTCGACAAATCCCTACGGGACTATTCATTGGATTTCAGATTTATTTTCTAGGTGGCTATTGGGGACTAGGAGGCGTTGGCAACGCTGGATTTCATACTGTGATGCCGGCTTATTTGGCGTACTATGGAGGAAATGAGGGCTGAAGAAGGAGGGAGGAGATTGGGGTGAGTAGGGGGAGAGAGGGAAGGAGGGGTGGGGCTGGGATGGATGGGTGGGGGAGGGGGTGGGTGGTTGCCCTGTTTTTGGGGGAGGATGAGGGGGATGAGTGGAGGGCGGGGGAGGCAGTGGGGGATGGAGGCAGGAATAACTGCGGCTCTCACAAAGAGATATGACAAAGGGAAGCCGAGCGGAATTGAAAATATAATCCTAATAAAAAAATAAAACTCCTCTGGGTCTCCTTGCGGAAGATATGAAGAGAGTGTATCCGAGCATCTTTTGTGTGCACGCATCCAAATGAACTATTATTTAAAAGCAAAGAAATACGGGGGAGGGAGATCCACGGCATTTTCTCTGGAAACACGTCACAAAGTTCTTCCTTTCTTTTCCCAATTTTTTTCCATGTGCTCTTTCCCGTTCACTGTTCACGGGAGGCACGTTGTTGTTGTCGAGGGGGTGGGGGAAGGAGAGGGGAATGGAGGGGAAGGGAGGAGGGAGTGGTTGTCGGGCGGGTTGGATGGTTGGGGCGATGGTGACTTTTTTGCGACTTAGCCGTGCAGGGACAGAAAATATGCGAAATTATTAATTTCCGAGTCACATGCATTATGCTGGGAGCGTGTATTTTAAATGAAACACACCGAAGAAAAGGGCGTTCGCTCAGTACATGAATATAGTCCGGCACGCTCCCAATCCAGTCCGCCTCAGTCCGAGCGACTCGAGTCTATGCTTCCCATGTTTTGTATTTCGCTTCATCTGCTAATGACTTGCCACTCGTAGCTATTAAGGGAGAAAATGTTGTTTTGAAACTGTGAAATATCATGTTTAATTTTGTATAGCAACTGTGGAAGAAGTTAAGTCTAATTAATTGAATGAAAGGCGTCTGGAAGTTAGCCGTGGATAGCTTTTTTATGGACCTAAACACACCCGCCTACGCTACAGCCGCCCGCCTATGGCACTGCGCGCCGCATGCCATTAGCGCCATTTTATATACTTTATTAGGGTTTATGCATGTGAAGTGAATGTAGCAAGATGTCGACTCATGTTTGCATTGTGATTGTTTAATTTTTGCCAATTTCCCAAATAGTTTTCTTTAGTACCGCCAGAATTGTCATGCAGAGAACATTTTTCGGTGCATGCCTGGTATTTCAATATATCACAATCATAGTCATAATGACTCCATGAATCGCAAGCATATAGTATATTCTCGCGATGAGGCACGTTCGTTTTTTCATTTGGGTCGTTATACGCAGAAGACATGAAAATCAATAAACCTTTTATCATATGTCTACACTCATTTGCTATTTCACCACGAAGAAAGACATTTTCTTTGATTGAAAGTAGAATCAGGAGTTCTAAATTGTTGGCCAGCATATTGCGAATGTAGCACAAATATATGAATATTTGTTTGGAAAGTTAGCCCATAGAAACAATGTTGGGTTTCTTGGGGGTATTACACGGGGTAGTTTTGCTGCAATTACTTTGATACTTTCTCTCTCTAATCACTTGATCAATTATATTGGGTCATGAAATATAAATGCGGCATTCAAATTATACCCACCACCACAGCCTGTGCAGAAATAGTATCTCTCATTCATTTTTTCATCGAAGAACCATCTTGCTATTCACTTTATAAATACTATTGTCTTCAAACTATCACCAAAATTGTTGTGTAGTATGCATTTTCCCCACCCAAGATAAAACAGTAATCCGATTTCCTGGTATTTGACTTCATCTGATAAATTTTTATTTCCTCGCCCCAATTAATAATTATGACGTTGATGTAAATTTTTTCGTAAGAAATTTTTTATGTAATATCGTAATAAGATCACCAGTTTCTCACTCAAGTAAGAACACCAGATTAAGTCTGCATTTGTGGCATTTTCTCGGTGATTGGGTGTGTCATCTCCATCAGACTAATTTTGCTGATAACTCTAGAGTTAATTTAATAACTGTGCTTATGGAAAAAATAGGAGGCCACTCAAGAACCAGAATGACATTTGCACTGCTGGAATTAATGCAGTTGACTAGATATTACTTATGGTATAATTACTTACGCACTTACGGTACAATTACTTTAATGTGCGCACGCATTGCTTAGTATGTTTATTAGTTGAATTCCGTACACACATTTTGGAATTTAAATAATGTTGGATTTTTTGGCTGGCCATAAAAGCTACAGTGTGAAATAAACAATGAAAAATGAAATAATATTGTAACAAGGCAAGTGAAAATACGATGAAATTGCTCCGGGAAAAATTCGGCCTGGACCGGGCATTGAACTACGGACCTTCGATTTGCCAGACCAAGTGCGCGGAGCACTGCTGTCACTTGGTGGTGGCTTGGTGATGGACCGCAAGGGCCTAAGATCTAGGTTTATGATGGCTTACGGGATTGCTTCCGCGTTGAGTCATTTTTTTTTACTATAGTTTCGCGAGCTTTCACAATAACCTATGATCTAGTTCCCTTGTATTTGCCACGAGAATTAGGAAGCCTGGATAACGTAGTTGACCTGTAAGTAAGTAGTAACAGCCTGACCAAATTTATCCGGCAAACCAAAGGCTCGCGGTTCGATTCCCGGTCCAGACCAAATTTTTTCTCGAGGCAATTCGATCCGATATAAAAATGGAGCTTTCTTAGCATAAAGAGCACCCGAATTTACGTTTCTTTGAGTGCTGCTGATTATCGAGCGTAGATTGGCTGTACTTTTAAATATCATGTTCATACCTAATCTTTTGCTCATTACGATAAAAATTGAATGCTAAACTCATCGTCCCCTTAAACTGAAGTAATATCAATACAATCTTGATATTGAAGAAAATACATTCTTCGCTCCATGAAAAATATTGAGCACATTATTTAAAAATTTCAGAAATCGCGCGTTTAAAGGTGACATGGAAGCAATTCCTTTACTCTATCTCTTTTAAGTTGTGGAAAAGTACCACGTAATCAGATATGGCCTCTGTGGAGAGGATTGCTACTACTTCTTCTTTTGACTAAACCGGACAGTGAGACGCCAATACGTCTGTACACATTTTCGTTTTTTCCCTTCCCCGGTTAACTTTCCCCTATTCCCATCCATTTTCATGGTATGCCTACAAAAACGTTTTCTTTCCATCTTAAATCCCTGAGCTGATGCTTCTTAGATGTTAATTTGAGAAGCTTATATTCAATGCGCTAATGGGAGGATTTTAAAAATCGGAAGGTTTATTTAAAGTTTTTTTTCCGAATCTAAACAGCGATTTTGATTTTTATTATAAGGCGATTTAACAATTATAACCTGCTGAAAAGAAATCTCCATCCATTCCCTAAAAACTATCGACAAAAAAAAACTTGACAACAGCGTGCTAATTTTCTTGGGTATATTTTATCCTCTGCCTGGCAGAAACTGTCTGCGATGCGCAATAAATGGGAATTAAAAGAAATTAATGTTAATGAAGACAAAAAATGATCACTAGGATCACTAGCTCGTTGATAAGACGACACTGGTAGTACATAGAAATAATCTTGCAAAAATTGCGTTATTTTTAACTTCATGGCCATGTATGCTCTATATTTGCGGCCTGCAGAAAATTTACCTCAGTATTTATGATCCTGAAGCACTAAATATCATTAGAATTATTGACAAACAATGGAATTCAGAGTATCTTACGAAGCCTAGTGCCTCCCAGAATTTAACTGTAATTCATTATGTACTCTTGAAATAGTTTTTGGAGAAGCAGTTTTCTGCGTTTGATTTAATGTTGTCTTTTGTCCTGAGAATATTTGATACTGCCATCTTTTATCGATTCATTCTGGAAAAGATTAAGCATTCTATGAACCCCGTTTCGTTTTTGACGGACGGAAAACAGAGAATCGTTTTTAGACCTGCTGACGGTAAAACTATTTACTGCATTTATTTCCATGTGATGCACATGTCAGTGAAGCCAAATAAATCTATGAGGCTACTTAAGTAATGCCATCTTTGCAACGATAAGCAAACTTTGGAATTGGAGAGCTGCATTCCCTTTAACCCCCCGCAGTAGGCGCGCCATTTTCTCTGATACTAGCGGGCGCGCGTGGCACTCAGTGCAACACTTGGTTTTCCGCCGATATTAATAACAAAACTGGAATAAATAAGTGTACATTCCTTGTTTTATTTGTAGAATTTTGCATAGTTTAGACATACAATACATATTTTCAAACACTTTTAATATTAAAACATTTGTTGACAATGCCATAATTTTACATTATTAGACATTCTGCATCACATACGGCTTTATCGCGTCATTTATAAAAATATTTTGCACGTAAGTACTATTTCATAGTGCTTTCGACAAGAAAAGTTATTGCACCTCCAACATTTTACTGTCGTCGATATGTTCTTTGCACGGCCACACAATACACACTTCCCCCACGTTTCTTATTTGCCTTCTCGCTCAATTCTGCAGCTTGCAATTTTTCATTTCGATAACTTGACAAGAATATTTTTATGTCAGCAGGTAAAGATAATATGCTTGCTCTGTTTTTCAAGCGAGCGGTCATTAGTGTGTACAAAAAATGTTTAAGGAATGTTCTCCTGCAATGTTTATCTGTTGGATTATTTGCCCTATATAATATATGAGCATTGATTCCTGCGATGTTCGAAAATCTGTAAAATAACACTAATTCGTTATTCCTTACCTTTTCCTAATTCTGGATACAAAATACAAACTACTCATTTGGTCAACTGTGTCAACATCGGTTTTCGTTGCATTGTAATCTAATATTATACACGGTTTATTTGATCCTTCGTCAGTAATCCCCTCATCATGAATTGTTAAAAGCATCAACACCGCTTTGTTCTTCTTTGTAACATATGAAAGAAGGGTATTGTCTTTCTGAAACCCGTACAGAGATGACCCTACAGCGCGCGTCTTGTTTGTCAAAAATTCAGGCGGAACCTCTCTTTTATTTGTTTCAATGTGCCAATGGTTGTAATTTTTTTGTAAGGAGGTACTTGGCCAATGAATAACTAGTATACCAGTTATCTGTCGTTATATTACGGTTTGATGACTCTATTGATCTTACAAACCTCTTGGCAACGTCTACTGGTGAGTTTGACACGAAATATGGAACATTCATCTGCTTCCCGCAATACTCGTTGAGGTTACTAATGCAGAATGTTTTGGCATCACTCATTGCATATAGTTTTATCCCGTGTTTCGCGGGTTTGCTCGGCTTAAATTGAATGAAACTGCAATGGCCTCTAAATGGTTGCAGCCTTTTGTCAATTGTGGCAAATGCACTCATATTATGTTTTTTGACAATTCTCTATGAAAGAGTCCATTATTGATCGGATTACGGCTAATTTATCTGTTTGTTTTCGCAGCTCTCTACTTGACCTATTGTCAAATCTTACTGATCGCAAAATAAACATAAATCGCTTGTAACTCATAGCAGTCCTTAGGATTTGCATTTCTGAGCCAAATGCACTCCACAAATACCAAAAATACCGTTCTACCATCAGTATCACAATCTTGTGTAGTAGGCTCTTCTTTATCACTATGAGACGTAATTTCATCAGTCTCTACCGTGATCACCTGGGGTGATATTTTCCTCTTCATCTGTATCGTCACTTTCCTGAATGCTGACTTTCTGTTACTCGTCTGACAGCTCTTGAAGTACCCTCAGATAGTCTTCCTCGGTAATTAATCTTCGTGCCCTACGAAGTATGATAAATACCTGCAGAATTTTTCAAGGTCATTGAAAAGCCATAGAGTAAAAGGACAATAGAATATAGAATGGAAATTATTCCTAAAAGTATACTCACATCATAGGGCTTGCGTTGGAGAGAATGCCACTAGTCAATTTCCAAAAGGGTTTTCTCTCACTATACACCTGCTTCTACACACCATACGTTTAGCTGTTAGCTCAGCCTGATTCATAGGAGGAATGAAACAAATTCCTATATTCCTACCTACTCAAATCAAACTACACTGTGCGGAAAGAAACAATGTTGATCAATAAGTGCCACATGGGATCGAATTACATCACCGGGCGCGCGTTGCACACGGTGCAAAAAATACGATGTTTCAGCTACTACATACCCATCACGCCGTTCCCTTTCGGGGTAGGCACAGTCAAAATGTTTCACTCATTAATACATAATTGTACACCTAACTCTGCTTCAATAATTTCCTCCATACTGATCTATCCTTGCAAACCTCTTTTGCCTCATTTACCCCCATACACTGTTTCATACACGCCCTCCTGTTTTTAAGACTCCTAATATTCCTCCAAAGAATTTCCTCAACCACAACTTTCTCGGCCTACCTCTGCCTCTCACACCATTCATTCTACTCTCATGTATCTGTTTCGTTATTCTACTCTCATCCATTCTCTCAATATGGCCAAACCAACGAAGCACACTCCTTTCATACACGTCCATTACTGGAGCATTTAACCTACATTCATTCATGACCCAGTCATTCCTGACCCTATCCATCCTACTTTTGCCGCAAATACTCCTCAGATAACTCATACCCACGGCGTTTAGTCTACTCTTATGTCTATCCTGACATACCCATGTTTCACTACCATATAGCAAAGTGGGAAGAAGTACACTTTGTACACGGCGATTTTCGCTTCCTTAGACAGGCACTCATTCCTTGATATGCTCCATATGCTACCTACCACTTTCCTTCCAGAATTCGCACGTCTCTTTATCTCCTCATCTGTTCTTCCATCTTTCGCATACATCTTACCTAAGTACACAAAATCATCCACCTGTTCAATTACTTCACCATTCGCCCTCATCACACAGTTATTCTCCCCATTCTCCTTATCAAAAACTACTACTTAAGTCTTGCAAGCATTTACCTTCAATTCCATTATCTCCGTCGATTCACAAAACCTATCTAGGAGCTTCTGTAATCTCTGCTGGCTCTCTGAGATCAAAACAGCATCATCCGCATATAGAAGAACTCGCAAGTTTACATTCCAAATCGAAACACTGTCGTTTTCACAACATGCGTCTCTAACAAATTTATCCATAAATACATTAAACAGCCATGGAGACATTACACATCGTTACTTTACACCCCGATTTATTACAAACCAATCACTCAGAACCCCGTTAACTCTTACACTTGCAATACTATTGTCATACATCGCCATCATAACATTCAATGCGGAGTCCTTTGGTTACTCGCGTAAATGAATCGCGAAAATTCTGGAATGGCGAATTGCCGGCCGCGTCAACTGGCGCCTCTAATGTTGGAGTCGCCCCTTGTCGGCCGCGTTGAATGCTTGACTTGTTGCCGTGTCGAATGCGTGACACCGCTGCCATGATAGTCGCCGGCCAAGGTCGCCGCATGCCCATTCACTCCATAGTCTCACAAAACCTTCAACAACTTCATTCTATTTACTCTATCATATGCCTTCTCTAAATCGACAAACGCACAGTACACTTTCTTTCGGACTCTCATACATTTTGCTATCACTTGCTGAAGTGCAAAAAGCTGGTCACTACATACTCTCCCAGGCATAAACCCACACTGCGCACCCCATATTCTGTCGGAAGTAATATTCCTCACTCTTTCGATTAATAGTTTACTGAACACTTTTCCCGGAATACTCAATAAAGTAATGGCCCGATAATTATTACATTCGGTTATCTCTATCATCTCAGGCTTAACTTTGTGGAAGTTCATTTCGTAAATGAAAATGACACTTTGTAAAATTCCACCAATTTATTTTCAGGTACGACTAGTTTCGTCGCAGCGGCGACATCTTCAGGTACAAAGTCAAGGCACAAAATATGGTCCTTATATACCATCTAGGTTAGGTGTTTCGTCAGGGGAGGAAGAAGGTGGGTGGAAGGGTGGGGGGGGGGGTAAACCTCAAGGATGTAATGTGGTGTTGTGAGCGGGTGGTGGGGGTTGGAGGGGGGTCGGGGGGTGGAAGACCGTTGGCAGGGAGATTTGAAAGGTTGTTGGTGACAAAGTAGCGGAGGGGGCGTCCGTAGGAGTGGGGGGAGGGGAAGGATTATGGGTTGCTGGTTTTTCCGTGAGGGTCAAAGAGGCTTTTAGGAGGGGGAAAGGTTTTCAAATAATATGTCATTAAGTAGAGGACGTTTCTTCATCCATCTCCTAATCTCCAACTCTTCCCTTTTGTCCATTCTCCTCCCTTTTTCTTCCCGGTGCAAAATCTTGGGAATGAAGTCACTGGTGTGGTTCTCCTCCCACAGGTGCTTAGCAAAGTGGGACTGGGAGAGGTTACATTTCCGGAAACATCTCTTGTGCTCCTCTGTTCTCTGCCGGTTACATTACATTCCGTCTTTCCTCCCTTGCCTTTGTACAACGGAACGATGATATCAATCTTCCAGTCCGCTGGAACAACAGAAATCTGTAAGCATAAATTGTATAGTTCACGCCGCCTACAAATGAGTTAATTACACCCACACTTCAACATTTCACTGGATATCCCATCTTTGCCTGCAGCCTTCCCATTTTTCAATACTCTCAATGCCGTTATGACCTCATTCTCACTGATCTCTTTTTCTATCATCACATTCTCACATACTACTTCGCAAGGCTCATCCTCACTGCCTGTAACATTATTGTATAAATCTTCAAACTACTCCCTCCAGCAGTACCTGATATTGCTCCCATCCAACGCGATCTCTCCACATTTGTTCTTTACCGCATTCATTCCCCTACCTTCACCAATCTTAGCCCGTTTTACCCACTTCCAAAACAGCTTTTTATTACCTTCAAAATCACTCTGCATTTTGTTACCTTCATCCGCACGCATTCTTCCCTTGCTCTCTTTCACAACGATTTTGCATTCATTCTTTTTCTTTCTATGAATCTCACATGCCTCAGTACACTCTTCCTCAGATTTGGCAGCAATCATATCCTTGTACTCCTCTTTCTTTTCTCTGACTGCAATTTTCACTTCTTCATTCCACTAAGCATCACCTTTCGTTCTTCCTACCACTCTTTTTCCACATACACTTTCAGCACATTCCACAATCACTCCTTTTAAACACTCCCACGCATCATTCACATACTCGTTTCTCATATACTCGTCCCATTCTCTCTGCTTCAAGGATAGAGCATCCTCAAGCATGCAACCATACTGTATCCTTACCTCACTGTGCAGCAACCTCTCCACTTTTACTCCAACTGCTTACGCGCAACATTCTTTCTTGGCACCCACTTTCTGTCCAGATTCACTATGGAGAGTACCAAATGGTGGTTTGTTCCACATTCAGCACCCCTGATCACTCTCGTGTCCCTCACTAACTCCCTCAATCTCTCATCATACACGACGAAATCAATCATGCTTTTATAATCACCCCTTTGCCAAGTATACATATGTATTCTCTTATGTCTAAACCATGTATTCAACACAAACAATCCTTTTTCTAAGCGCACACAGTCACCAAGTTTGCTCCATTATCATTCACACGGGTGTCACCAAAAGGCCCAACCACTCTCTCAGATGCATCCCGCCTCACACCAACCCACACATTCAGGTCACCTAGTAAAATTATTCTCTCACCAGGATCACATTCATTCAAAACCTCTCTCAGTTTTTCCCAAAACTCATATTTCACGCTGTCACTCTCTCCATCCACTGATGCATAGCACGCCACAATCACAACTCTCCTAATACCTACTAACTCGTACTTCCTTACTAGCAACTTAGCTCTCCTATTAAGAATGAGTCCTACACCCTGACTGTCATGTACATTATCTTCAACTCCTGACCATAATGCCAGACTACCGCCATCTAATATAACAGCATCCCGCCCCTTACGCTTAGTTTCACATACACAGAAAACATCCATTCGTCTCACTTTCATTTCATTCAACAACTCATCTACATCTACATCTACGTCATACCCTGCAAGCCACCCAAAGGGTGTGTGGCAGGGGGTGCTTTCGCACCAGGCATGCATGAATGATATGGTAGAACACCGACATTACATTAAAACCCGCGTACCACACATGCAAAGCGCCAATTACAAATCTAATACCCAAGAAACATTCTATCTCCAATCGTTCTAACATGCAAGGGATACAAAGACTACTACTACAGATTCAAAATATCATGCATAAATAAGAACATCATTATTTACATCATGCATAAATAAGATAGATAAGATAGTGTGATAGCTCATGCTCCTTTCCATACACTCCTCTCACATTCCAAGTACCGAGAGTCCAGTTCGTTTCCAGTCCGTATCTTGATGGGCCAACCTTATTCAGCTTCCGCCGCCCATCGGCTGTCCGAGGCAAATTTTTGACGTTCAGCAGTAAGTTGTAATAGAGTATGCAAGGTTACCAGCCTTCGCAGTACCCGCACCACTTGCAGCTTTCCCTGCTAACGGTTACGGCGCTCTACCGGTCAGTTTTGGCACATTTTCGCCAGTATGCCACAAAATAAACCAAAGCATAGTAATACCCTAGGCCCGATTTCTCTATTCTGCACAAGCTAGGATCCCTTCTGAAAGGACTACCTTGAGAGCCAGCATACTGTTGCCCGCGACCCACCACTACGAGGTATATGCGGTGTACTTACACACCGGATCACATGTTTTATAACGAAATACGGGAAGCCAATCGCTAGAATTACCAGCAGATATCTTTATAGAGACACAAAGAAGGAATGATTGGTGCGGTCGGGTCAATGACCTTCCACTAATTATTATGTGACAACAAAACGGCAATATGTTGCACATTGTGCCACAGTGCGCCCACTGGGGGGAGGGATTAATGACCATTATATCTTTAGGTGTACATGTTAAGGAATAACAAGTAATGAATCCGGTTATTGAATATAACTATTTTAGTAGTGAATTGCGAATTTTTTTGGAGTAACTGTTCATAATAAAAATAAAAGCCAGGAATGAAATCTAAAGCCTTGTACTTAATAGAGCACCGGAATGCACACGCATTGCATGACAGTAGTCGTTCCCTAGCATTAGAATACGCATGCCATCGCCTGTGCTTAGGAATCTCTTCTCCGCGATTTGATAGTGCTTGCGTTGTAATTCATGACATGCTTCCAGAAATCTTTCCCTCTGAAATACGCTTCGGTCCGATTTATCTCTAGTTATTTTTTTTACCACTCCGTGGGCTGGACTGTGGATCCATGCATTGGTCCGGTGGCACATTAAAGCCGTTTCCCCAATCCCTTCAGCTATCCTTTATATTCTCTGGCAAAAGAGAGCTTCAATATTTCTTTTCCGGTGTTGCATCGTTGAGAATTGAAATCGCTCGCTGATATTTACTTAGATCTGTAAATGATGGGTTCAAAGGCCAGTGTAAAAGAAAAAAAAATCACCCAACACGACTGCAAATTGCTGGAAAGGTTATGGATATCTTCTCCGATCACGTTCTTCGGGCAATTTAGAATATTTCCTTTTAATACAGCATTTGAAGCGTTCAATCGACCATTTTTTTGTAACTTTTTTTGCTTTGAGCAAACATATTGATTGCGATGCAAGCATCAAAAGTACTTTCCACTGAAGCGCATATTTATATTCTTCATCATCCCCGTGCAGTTACGCAAACAGTAAAACAAGGTTCACATTCGTTTTGAACCGGTATTTTGCTTGGAATGTTTCGTTCTGTAAAATAATTTACGAGAGACCTCATGTTCAAGATGAGAATTATTTTGGCTAAGCGCTCTCTATTACTTTGCTTACACCCGAGTTCCAAATTTTTGCCCTTTGGTGAATAAATCTCATTTCGAACTGTTGCTTTTCGTAAGTGAAGCACGTGGATATGAATAAAAGTAAAAATTGATTCAGATTTAAGGGGGATTTAAGGGCACTACAAAGCTCATTAGTGCAAGGATGGCCAACCAAAATGATCTTGCGGGCCACTTTGGAAATGCATCATAACTCCCTTAAGTCTACGGCCACACGTGCATTTTTTCACGCAGATATGCACCGTGTAAACACGCTACAAATATGAGCAATTTTAAATGTAATGCGATATGCCACAAGCAGCGTGTTTTCCCGCAGGTGGGGATTGTAGCCGTCTTCAAAGTCGCCCGCCGGAAAATAGGCGGAGGTCTATTTTTGCTGCTACATTTTACGCTTTTCCCTGGCCACACGGGCAGGAGAAGACGCGGCGTCTCACATTTGAACAAGAAACAAGAAACACGGCGTCTCACATTGCTGTGGAGGACTACTCGCTGCTCGGTCATTGAACTACTTATGTTGCTTGTGTTCTCACTTTTGTTGCTTGGTATGGATCACCTTGATAGTGAACAAATAATTTTGGAGGTAGAACAGAACGCACATATTGTATTTACTGCATTTTTTATTTAAACGTACACGACACGGATTCATATTCGCTCTAACGTTCGTTCACCAGCAGTGATCGAGGAAGACTGCGGTTTTTCACGCGCCGTGTGGCCGGGCCCACGGCGGGATTTCAAGCAGCAGGAAAACAAGCCACTGTTACAGAGTGAAAACAGGCACGTGTGGCCGTAAGCCTAAAGCCCCCATGAGATTAACAGTGGAAGAGGACGCCTGGGTAACTTAATTGGCTAGAGAACTCGGCGTGAAATCGAGGGATCTCGGTTCGATTCCCAGTCCAGGTGAATGATTTTTCCACTGTATAGACTGATTTTTCACATGATTGTGTGATCACTAACGGGTGACTCCGTAGAAGTAACTGCGCGGTTCTTTGAAAATGTAAAAGAATACCAAAAAAGGTAATGCAGTCGGGAAATCTAGTTTGGGAAAAGAAAACGATTGGGAAAAACCCTGATTTCTGCGTTCAAAATAGACCTGATGTCAAAAAGACATTTGTCGTTAACATTCCTTAAAGGAGACACTCGTGAATGACACTCGTATGAAATGCCTAGCGACGGAAAAATATTCCAAAAATACTATACTCTCGCGCAAGTAACACAGCGAGTCATAAATTGAAGAAAACCCTTCCAGAGACACCCTGAGATCGAGCTTAATCACAACTCAATCACATTTGTTTTTAAACCATTGAGAAAAAACTGGTACAATAAAAAAAAAGCCGACAAGTGTCGTGACCGTTGAAGGTAAAGCTAAAAAGGCCACAAAAGGTACCAGGAACAGAACTAAAGAGGATGAAAGTAATGTTGGAACAATAGGGGCAGTTGAAGAGAGGTGGTAAGAGATCATGAAAGAAATACTCAATACAGGTGAAGGGAAAGTAGATGAAAGCGAAATCGTAAGACATGTATTACACAGAAAGTTCTGGACCTAATCGTTTATCTAAGAAAGTAGAAAAACTTGCCGATCGCAAGAAACAGTAACAGTTTTATAAACAGAGTTAGAGAAATGATAAGACAAAAAAATCAACAAAAAATTTTTCTACAGATGTAGGTGAGGATAAAAATAACGTAATTTATCCAGATGCAACAAAATTACAAAAAATAAAGCATCTTTACTTGTTTAAAAACTTTTGCTGCATTGCATCGTAAGAGCTTTGCTGGCATATTATGCACGTGTCATTAATATGGATTCAAATTCGTCAAACAGGGTCTCTAAAAGTGTAGTAGTTGTTTGGAGTTGTAGTAGTGGTTTGGAGATATATTCGGTGTTCCTCAAGGAAGATTGATAGGTCATCTTTTATTCATCATTTATATTATTGACCTAAGTCATTCGAGTTAGCATTAAATTAAGAATATTTGCAGACGATACTGTTATTTACCGTGAAATAAGCCATGAAGAAAAGCGGAAGTCCTGTCATCGGGTCTTAACAACGTTTCTTTGTGGTTCCAGGAGTGGGGATTAGAATTAAATATCAACAAATGCTCCGCAGTTCACTTCCTGCGAAAGTCATCATACAAATACCTACACTGTGGTTGGAGTAACCAATAAATCTTCAGATACAGTAAAATATCTTGGAATTACCTTAACCTGTGGTATATCGTGGGGAACACACATATGAAAAATATGCGGCACAGCATTAAAGAAACTAGGTTTTGTTAAGCGTATAATAGGAAGGTCCTCGGATGAAAAAGTAAAAGAGAGATGCTACTTCGCTTTGGTTAGGCCACACCTCGAATACGCATTTGGGACCCTGGTCATAAAGATTTGGCCAAAAAATTAATAAAATACAAGGAAAAGCAGCGCACTTTGTTAAAAAGTACTACGAGCGAACATATAGTGTTTCACACTTTTACAGGGATTAAGGTGGGAGCCCCTAGAAACTCGGAGGCTGCATGCTATGCTTAAGTTTCTTGAGAAATTCAGAAATTGTGTGTTTCAGAGCGACACAGAGAATATTATCATGACGCCGCACTACATCTCTAGGTTGGACGGAAGCTATAAAATATGAGAGGTACATTGCAGAACATAATAGGTACCAAAACTCGTTCTTTTCTCGCGCAAAAAGCGAGCACAATAAAAATTGAGCTCCACTAAACACACTCCCATGATACTCGTCACCATTTCACCTCCCAAAACCTTATCCCTTCCATCCTTACACGTCTGGTATACCATAACAGCACCATACGAAAGATGTTTTGAATGAATGGGGTAAACTTTGTTTTTCCACAGTGAATTTAATGCCTTACGACCATGGTTTCGACGATTAACGTCATCATCAGGTATACGACGATTAACGTCATCCTGTTGATGATGTTGATGACGTTAATCGTAGAAACCATGGTCGTAAGTCATTAAATTCATTGTGGAAAACCAAAGTCTACCCCATTCATTCTAAATGTTTGGCAAATTCCACAAAGTATCGCTGGAAACCAACAACTTTTTACGAAAGACAGTTTAGTGAAATAGTAGTTTATTTATATTGATACTAATGTAGTGGATATGCCAGTGTGATGACCATGCAGATCAATATGTGTTAGACACAAGGAGTAAATTGTCGAGATTGAGCCTTAAGTCAAAGATTGAGCCTTAAGTGAAAGATGAAAATAAACAATAATGAATAAATCGGAATATAATTGACTCAATAGTACAGAAACAGTAAACAACCATCCCTCTGTACGACCATAATTGTCGCCCGCCCGTGATATGGCGTCCTGGAGGCCCGGCGAAGTAACACGAATCTGCGAGCTATTAGGAAAAAGGCAGTTAAAGGCAAAGGATTTTTACACATTAACTAAATACAGATTTTTTTCTTCCCATTATGCCATTGCTTTAGAGGGTGGCAGTGGATGGTTTTTTTGTTCTTCCAGCTTTGCACACACGAACAGAATTAACGTCTGAGACTAATTTAAGCACTCTCATAAGAAACTTAAAGACTTTATTACAAAATGAACGATAGAAACTCAATAAACACAAGGCAAGGATGCCATTAAAACTCATTTTACATTTAAAATAAAGCGTAGACTCATTCTATGGATGGAGCAAAAAAGCATTTAAAATGTCATAAGTTGAATTACGATAAATTTCCCTTAAATTCAGCTCTGTATATCGGAATATTACTGTGTTATAGGAGAAAATAGTGTCGTACGATGTGAAATGATCTATTGTCTTTCCATTAGACATGATTTTGGAGTCATTTGAAAAAGTTCGGAAAGTCGACTTATGTCCGGAGAATCGGGCTTTCTAGACCACCTAGCGGCGGCTCGCAGTGGAGAATGTAGATGTATTATTATTATTAATAAAATAGCGTTACAAGTTGACCATTCGGTCGGGTGGTAACATAAATTCGTTTTACCCAAGTTGATACATAAAAATTACCATAGAAAAACACAAATACATGTCAAATAAATTGAAATAAGAGAAAAATAGAGGAAAAACCCATACAATTCAATTTTATTCAACCTTCTCATGAACGTCTTTAAGTTTTGCGGGAAGGGCTCGAGAACTACCTCTGGTAGACCGTTCAAATCCCCTATCCCCCGATGCAGGAAAGAATATTTTATTGTATTTGATAGCTGTCTCGGAGACTCTATCTTGTTTATGTGGTCTTTCCTTGCCAAAAAATGCGGTTTTTTAAATCGGTTTGTGATGTCTCTCCACGCAGGATCACCAATACAATATGGTTTGAAAATGCCCTTTAGCCGCGCTTTCCTCCTCCTTGATTCGAGTGATTCCCATCCCAGTGCGTTCATCGTCTCCGTTACGCTGGCCCTCCTTTGAAAATTTCCCGTCACAAATCCTGCGGCTGGACGCTCAAATTTTGACAGTTGTTTTATGTCCTGCCTCAAATAAGGATCCCAAACTGACCTATCGTATTTTAAAATAGGCCTTACAAATGTTTTATAGGCAAAATTTTTAGTACTGGTGCAGCTTTTCCCCAGGGTTCTCGTCAAAAAATGTAATATATTAAAAGCTGTAGTTGTCGTGCTTTCAATGTGCGGTCCCCATTGCAAGTCCCTACTTAAGACAACTCCTAGATATTTACAGCGATTTGTTTCCATAAAAACTTTGGCCACAATGTGGTTATCATTTAATATAACACTTCTACCTCTTCTAAATCTAATCAGGTTCTTTTTATCTGCATTAATGATCAGTTCATTTTCAATTGCCCAATTCTCCGAAGTTTTCAGGTCTTTTGGTAATGTCGCCATCATCTACCTTTTCGATTGATCTATAAATAATACAATCATCTGCAAACATTCTAATAGAGCTATTCACATATCTACCAATGTCTTTCACATAGATTATAAAGAGTATAGGTCCTAACACACTTCTTTGCGGTACACCAGTTGAGACATAGAATTCCTCTGAGTAAACATCGCCGACCTTGACCCTATGTGTTCTGCCCGAGATAAAAGCATTTATCCATTTTACGAATCTCCTATCAAGTCCTAATAAGCCCACCTTTTTCATTAGGATGCAATGATTTACTCTATCAAAAGCTTTCAAGAAATCAATCAGAACCCCATCGATTTGTTTTCCATTGTCTAACCGCCCCACTAGGTCCTGATAAAGAGACGCTAATCGGCTCTCACAGGAGTAGCCTTTACGAAAACCATGTTGCTCTTCCCAAAACCAGGTCATTTTATTTAATACATCATTATATAGGCCACGATCAGGTGTTTCATTATCTTGCACACAATGCAAGTGAAACTGACTGGACGATAGGAATCAACACAATGACATGACTCTTTTTTTCGTAGATGGGAACTTTCTTCAATCATCAGGTAAACCGCCATTGTTTAATATTACTGTAAATAATTTTTTTATAAAAGGAACCAAAACATTCCCCAATCTTTTAATTAGTTCTCCCGGTAGGCCGTCGGGGCTACTAGACGTGTGACTTTTTATTTTGCTTATTCTGTTCCTGATGTCCCGATCCTTTATTTCAAAATGGGTGCGCGAAATGTCATCTAACACCTTTAATGATTCTACGTTTGTTTTGGTATAAATTTTGGAAAAAGAGTCTTTGAACGCCGAGGCTTTTGAAAAGTTATCATTTACAATACGTCCTTCACATTTAATAGAAATATTTTCCAGAGCATTATTACCTCTACGCCTCGTTCGAATATACTTATGATTTTTAATATGATTCCACCCCTGTTCTTTTCGAGACTTCAATTTTTTTTACGCATCTTTATATTTACTTGAGTACGGTTCCCCTCGGTTTCTCATTTTGTGAAGCTTTCTCACTCTACTCTTCAGCCTTATAATTTCTGCATTGTAATATTCCGTATCGGGGTTTGCTTTCAAAGTTTTAGAGGGAACGTAGCATTGCGTGAAATACTTTCAACAGTCTGAGTTAAATATTGTCATTTGTGACATTTTCTGCTAAGGTTCATGAATTGTATTTTGGGATTCGTAATTAGTAACTATCTTATTCAATACTATTTCATCCTAGAACTTCTTGTCCGCAATTCATTCCTTATTTTGGAGGTTTTTTCTCATTTTTCCTGAAATGCTCTTATTTTGTACATTTCACAAACTAAATGCCACAACTTTTCAAACTGTTTTGAATCATGTTTACTTGATGCTTCTAGAATTGTCAGCTTGTGGCCGCCAGGCCAGACGGCCCGTGAGCTGCTGCCATCTGGAGGGAGTTGGAGGAACTAGAAGGGACGGTTTGCTCACGCGGAGGCAGTGCAGGTTGAGATCTCGTGATGTGTAGATCGTGTAACCCATTGTGCGTAAGTGAAATTAAGGGAAGAGTAATTACCATCACCCGAGTTCGTTATTGAATATGAACGATGGATTTCCCGGGCGGGAACCCCTTTACAGCTGTCCTTTCACAGAGCAGCGGTGGGATAAAGGATAACAGATCTGGGATAGCGGATCTGGAAGACACTAAACTCAACCAGTACTTGAAAAGTGCGTGGGCCGTGGCTTACGGTAACGCGTCCTCCCTGATCCAGGCAGCAGATAAGAAACAAAAGACCAAGTAAGTGACTGCCAGTGTGCGAAATAACCCTTGAGAAATGGACCTCATCGCAGGTACTGCAAGTTTTAGTGAATTCCCAGTGGCAATGTCGACACCAGCGGTAGGACAGCCACATGGCGCGAACGAGGCTAGGGCTACGAGCGAAATTGTCGCGCGGTTGCAGGCTAGCAACGAGGCTAGACCCCAAATCGGAAGTGGCGCGGACTCGCAAGGCGACGGCGAGACCGGGCGTCCGGAGGGAGACGAGGCTAGGCTTATGCGTCCCCGACTAGACAGCGAGTCTCGGCAGTACGAGTGAGAGAGAGAGTTCCTGCGTCGTGAGAGAGAACTGTTGGAGAGGGAACGCTTGCTTCTAAATCGCGTGAGGGGACTGATGAACAGTGGACATTCAGGCAATGTGAATACGGCGGTACTTGCATATCGGGATATGGGGGAAAGACTATTGCCGGAGTTTGATCCGGGGGTGTCATTAGGTTTCACAGCTGAACTGTGGGTGAGAAGAATGGAGTGTGTTGCGAGAGCTTATGCTTGGGACTACTCCGTGCTACTTGCGCACGCCGTTAGTAAACAAAGTGGAGCGGCAAAAATGTGGTTCAATAGTGTTGTGGGAGAATTTTAAGAGAGAGCTACTTTATAGTTTTCCTTCGGCAGTAGATCAGGCCGATATACACATGAGCCTCACTCAGAGAGGAAAGCTGCGGGGCGAAACCTGTGTGACGTATTCGATGAAGGCTATCGCAAGACGGGGTGGTATAGATGACGCCTCTGCGATTAAATACATTATGAACGGAATGAATGACAGGGAACTAGCTAGGTCGTTAGCTCTATGTGATTTTGAGAACGTGGAAGAATTATTAACCAAAATAAAGTGCTACGAGAATGTGGCAGAGAGAGCTAGAATTGGAGAAAGACCGGCGTTCCCAACTCAGAGGAGCGCACAGAGTGAACCGGCAGGTGAACGGGACTCGAAAAGATCCGGTCAAAATAGGTGCTTCAACTGCAATGGGCATGGGCACCTAGCGAAGGAATGTGCGCAACCAAACCGTGGTAGACCCCGTTTTAAATTCAATCAGGAGGGGCATATGATGGACTGTCCTCAAAACTCCAAACGAACCGGGGAAGGAAAAGGGAATGTCAAGAGGATTGCTGTAGTTAGCGAAGTTTATAAGGATGAGTACCACAAATGGATAGGGATAAAAGCCGACCGCGTTGTTGGATTTATCGACTTGGGCAGTGATTTAGTAACGATGAGACAGGACGTGGCTGAAAGGTTAGGGCTGAAATATACTGCAAGTAAGACAAGCTTGGTAGGATTTGGATGCGGTGGCTGCAAGGTAATCGGATCGACCCCGCTGACAATGACCGTGGACGACGTTGAAATTGACGTAGAAGTTTTAATTGTTCCTGATTATACTCAATAAGAGGTCATAATTATTGGGAGAAGCGCCCTGGACCAAACGGGATGTGTGTCGAGAAGAGAAAAGGAAAACTCAGTATAACGCGAGACCTCCCGGAGCCAGAGGAAGAGGTCCAAGAACCCAAGGTCATGAAGATCGAAGAGAGACCTCTGATGCAGCCAGATGATATTAACGTAAACGAAGGTGTAGGTGAAGCGGACAGAGACGCTGTTCTTGTCCTAGTAAATGAGTATAGAGATTGTTTCGCTAAAACTTTGAGCGAAATTGGCACCGTTAATTTCACCATCTTTGATATCGAATTGAGTGACATCCAACCAGTGACGTTACGATCATATCGCCTTCCTAACGCACAGAGGGCGGTAGAGGAGCTGCTTGAAATGGGCATTGCGCAGGAGTCGTCGTCGGAGAAAGCGAGTCCAGCGCTGTTGGTTAAGAAGGCGAACGGAGAGAGTAGGCTGTGCGTCGATTACAGAGCGCTGAACATGAAAACAAAAGAAGTGAAAACACCTATGCCCGCCATCTAGGAGCAGCTAGACCGATTGGCAGGGAACAGATACTTTTCCACCCTAGATTTGGCATCAGGCTATTACCAAATTACTGTGTCACCAAGATCGAAACCTTTCACGGCCTTTGCGACGGCGGAAGGATTATATGAGTTTAACAAAATGCCGTTTGAACTGGTAAACGCTCCAGCTGAATTTAACCGGATGATGAGAGAGGTCGTCAGAATGACAAAACCAGGAGACGTCGTCGCGTATATGGATGGATGATGGCTGATCCCCAGTAAGAGCGTGGAAGAGGGGCTAGCTAAGCTCACTAGATTCCTGAAGGCTTTAAGGCTAAATACGACGGCGAGTTAGTGTGATTCTCCCTCGCAAGATGGGCCGACGGTCGTAGGCCGTGAGCGCGACCTCCTAAGCATGTATCGGAAACTACGTTGGAGCGTGGAGCTGGAGAGTTCCCTCCCCTTCCTAGTCTCCCTCTCTCCTTCCACTGCGGAACCCAACACCACCGCAGCTGCGAGCTTCGGTCATGGAGCTGGCGCATTTTTCTTCGAGAACAGAGTATCAAGTTGCAATTAACGTGTTATCTTACACACCTCACCTCTCAGTCGCTTCCAAAGGAATATTTTCCTTGGAATACTTGGTTGCTTGGAAATTCATCTTGGTTATATTCCCATGTAGCGACAATTATCCATTCTTCCCTTATCGCACGTGCCTTACCGTTTGAGAAGCTGAATAATTTGCTTTTTGCAATAATTAATTCTATTTCGTTATTCACTACCCATTTATTTATCTTTTGGTTGTTATTCAATGGACTTCAATATCGCTATCGTCTTAGACTTTCCCGTGGAAAATGCATTCGTCCACATAGAATTCGGCAGAGAGTTCGTTTCCAAGACGAACTTACTGACATTTATCCCATAAGAAGGTCTCTCCATAATATCATCCTTTTTTTAGTTTCCCATTCTTTTCTTTTAGTTTATCGTAAGGCACGTTGCCGAAGGTCTTGGGCTAGCATAACCGCATCTACTTCCTGAACCCTATCTAACCATTTGTATATTTCCTGACAGATCCCAAATTGCTGAGTTTCGTGGAATTACCCCTTGAGTAAGGCATGTTGTCAGCCAATTATTATAGTCCCAATATCGTCTCACGCAAATAATTAGAAATAATTTTTTCCATGAATTTACAGGTTACAGATGTTTGTTGATAGATCGCTAGTTCTCAATAAGTGATTTATTCATCTACATCTACATCTACGTCATACCCTGCAAGCCACCCAAAGGGTGTGTGGCAGGGGGTGCTTTCGCACCAGGCATGCATGAATGATATGGTAGAATACCGACATTACATTAAAGCCCGCGTACCACACATGCAAAGCGCCAATTACAAATCTAATACCCAAGAAACATTCTATCTCCAATCGTTCTAACATGCAAGGGATACAAAGACTACTACTACAGATTCAAAATATCATGCATAAATAAGAACACCAATATTTACATCATGCATAAATAAGAAAGAGGAGAATATAATGAGAAAGATTAACTGCCTGCCTATTGTCAATACTCGAACTATTCATGACGACGATCACAGCTGTTATGGTCCCGAATGGTACGCGGAAAAAATGACATTTTATACCTATCGGTTCTACAATCTAGCTCTCTAATTTTATTGGCGCGATCTAATCTGCCGTAGTACGAGGGGGTTAATAGTATGTTTTTTACGTCGTCAAGGAAATGATTTTCCTGAAATTTAGTTAGGAGGTTAAGCCTATAATTTAATCTACGCTGTGATAGCGATTCCCATCCTAATTCTTCTAACAGTCCAGACACACTAGCCAACTTATCGTAGCATCGTTTCACAAACCTAGCTCCTCTTCGCTGGACGCGATCTAACTCTGATATCAAGCCCGTTTCGTATGGATCCCATACACTAACAGCATATTCCAGATGAGGCCTAACGATTGAAAAATAACAACGTTCTTTCACTTTCTCATCACATTTTCCGAGTACTCTCTTGATAAAGCCTAGCTTCCTATATGCTTGACCGCATATTTCCCTAATATGTTTTCCCCAAGATAGGTCGTGACTAATTGTGACTCCTAAGTACTTAACAGACTCGGCGTGAATAATTTCTGTATTTTTAATTCTGTAAGCCCTAACTGGCCAATTTTTCTTTTTCCAAAAGCTGAGTGCTACGCACTTTTTTATGTTTAGTTCCGTCTGCCACTTTTCGCACCAAGCATGAATAGCAAGTAGGTCGATTGTTAACGAGTCGCTATCTTCGGAATTGTTAATATCCCTATACACAACCGCGTCGTCTGCGAAGAGTCTAAGCTTACTTTTAACGACGTTACTAATATCATTAATGTACAAGAGAAATAAAAGTGGACCAATTACACTTCCCTGAGGAACACCCGATGTAACGCTAACTGTGTTTGACATGATACCGTCTATGACAACCCTTTGTTCCCGCCCATGTAAGAATTGATTAATCCAACTAATAATGTTTTTATCTATTCCATATGCTTCTAGTTTTGAGAGCAACTTAACGTGAGGTACCTTATCAAAAGCTTTCCTAAAATCGAGGAATATCGCGTCAACTTGGACATTATTTTCACCCGAGAGCAAGATGTCATGAACGAAGAGGGCCAATTGGGTTTCGCAAGATCTACCCTTTCGAAATCCGTGCTGGTTATTTATTAACAATTCCTCCCTATCTAAATGACTCATAATGGAGCTTACGATTATGTGTTCAAATACCTTACAGGAAATGGATGTGAGAGAAATAGGCCTATAGTTACTAGGGTCTTCCCTGTCGCCGCTTTTGAATATAGGTGTGACATTTGCTACTCTCCAGTCCTTAGGCACTACGTGATCTACTAAAGATTTGGTAAATATTAATTCTAAGTAAGGCGCTATGTCTGATGCCATTGTTTTATATACGCGAGCAGGTATTTGATCTGGACCGGGGGATTTGTTGGGGTTAATATTTTTTAGCTGCTGTTCTATGCCGCGACAATTTATAATAATTTCAGGCATACATGTTTGGGAACGAACTGGCTGCGGATCGAAAAGATGTGGTGTATAAGTACTGAAAATGCTTTTGAAGAATGAGTTTAACGAATTGGCTTTTTGTAGACTGTTGGTTATCTTTTCCCCTTTGATATTCTTAAGCGTGTGTACTGTTGATTTATTTCCTTGAGTGTCCCTAACATACGACCAAAATGCCTTGGGATTATCGTTCAATTGTTCTCCCAGTAATTTACTTTTGAAATCAGCTAACGCCCTTCGGCACGCTTTTTTTGCTAAGAGTTTAGATATTTTGTAATTTTCGGTGACTGTGTATAGTTCTTCGGAGGATTTGTTAATTTTTGCCCTTTTTAACCTAGCATGACATGTTCTTTGGTGCTTTAATGTTTTTCTAACCTCCGCGTTATACCACCTAGGCTCTGCATTGGCTCTTTTCCATTTACTTGGTATGTATTTGCTAACTACTGATCGTGTAACGTTGAGGAAAGTATTCCACAAAACCTCAGTATTACTGTTGATACTTATTTTTTGAAAATTAGTAAATGACTTTTGGAACTCTCGTTTCATACCTTCGTAGTCAGCCTTATTATATAAGTAGATTTTTCTTTGTGGATTATGTTTCTTGATCATGCTCACGGAAAAATTAGCTTTAACTATCTTGTGGTCGCTTATTCCCTTATCCGTACCTATGTTTACAACCATGTGTGGAATATTTGTCGCTAAAAGATCAAGTGTATTTTTCCCTCTAGTTGGAGCAGTGACTAATTGATGTAGTGAGTGAGATGTGAATGTATACAGGAGTGACTCACAAAGGTCTTTGTCTTTCCCCCCAGTGATAAAACTGTACGTGTCCCAGTCTATGGACGGAAGATTGAAATCCCCACCGATTATAATATGACAGTCGTTTTTTTGAGTGGTTAATTTACTGAGTTGACTTTCTAGTCCTAATATTGAGGTTATATGGGTATCTGGTGGTCTGTAATATGCGCACACATAGATTGTTTTTGCTTTAGGATTTTGAATGGAGCACCATACGCTTTCTACCTGGTCGTCGGAAAATGACTCCCTCCTACTAATATAACAATCCTTCACTGCAATAAAAACTCCTCCCCCGGTCCTTTCCACTCTATCTTTTCTATAAACTGTGAAATTTTTTGGGAATACTTCATTATCTGCGATTTCGTTACACAACCAACTTTCCGTCCCTATAATTAAGTCTGCGTCAGTAGTTTCAATTAGATGGTAGAAGTCAGCTACTTTATTCCTTAAGCTACGGCAATTTACTACCACGACAGAAAAGGATTTATCAGTAAGCGTATTCCCGGAATGTGTATTCTCATTACAACTTGCTTTCTTAGGTATATTCAAAGTTACATTACTGCTATTTTTTGAAACTGGCCTCTTACTGTTCTCTTTAGACTTAACACTTTCTTGGATATTTTTTCTATTAAATATTGTTCGCGATGGTACCTGATTCGACCCATTAGCTGACCTACTCTCTGCCCTACCCTCTATCCTAAAAAAGGTCTACAGTGATCGAGTATGCTACTCGCTACACAGCTAGCTGCCTCGGCCGTGTAATGGACACCAGAACGGTTCAGAGGGGTCCGACACGATCGGATTGCCGGCCGAAGGTCGACGAAGGAGGCTCCAATGTCCGTGCAGAAGCGACGCAACCTCTGGTTTATGCCCTCCACTCGGCTCCAAACCAGGGGTCCACGATCGATCCTCGGGACAAGAGTACAAATTGCAAGCGTCATGTCAACCCCTTCGTCGCGACTTACCCGCTTCACTTCGGAGTCCAGTTCCCTGAAGGAACGCAGGATCTCCTCGGATCCACGGTCCATGGCGTCGTTAACGCCGACATGGGCCACAATCTGCAGACTTGAGCACTTTATTTATTTTATTCCCTCCCTTGAGGACGGGATTATCACGTACTTTCTTCAAATCATATGGAATGTCATGGAAATTTAAGATTAAGCTTAATACGACTCAGATACATTGTTAATGGCCTTTAATCCAAATTTAACAGCATCACTTGGGATGTCTTCCCGGCAAAAGAACTCCGTCAGTGGCACCGGCGATTGTTGTTTTTGTGTTGATATTCTGTTAAGGCGCCAAACTGTGATGGGCATTTTAAATTTCTCTGTGGTAAACAGCATGCACTTTTAAAAACGTGGATATATTGAATTAATTCGATCGCAAAACTCGGCCGTGGCTTTTTCTATATAACAAATGTATCGATAGGCTATCAAACGATTCGCCGGTACACATTGCTCCATTCATCGGCGCTTAAGTTTGCCGATAATTTCCGATGTGCGTCATTTTCAACCCGTGGAATGGAAACTATTCTAGCAGCACTCTTATTTATAATGCTAATTCACTCGAATATTACTGCAAAAGTTAATAAAAGAAAAAGCCTTAAATGATCATTTATTATAGTAAGTACATAACCGGCGTAGATATAATGAAATGAACTCAATGTTGCACAAACAGCTATCAGGTGCGCATGCCGTGGTTAATAAAAACTGTTGGTATCTGAAAAGGCAATGTTATTCAGCTCAAACTGGGGTGCAAATATCTATTCAATATAGAAATGGCCGCACAGTGGGAAGAAAGAAGGAAGTCGGGAAGTAATGGAATACATTAGAGAAATTATTAGGCAGATGATACATATATTCTTTCAGAAGAAGGCAGAAGGCGGACATGAGAATTGTGGGGTGTGGAGTGCTGCAGCAAACTTGTCTTAGGAATCAATCTTCGTAACTGCTCATAAAATTGACCAATTTTAGTGATTGACTAACAATTTCTAGAGCTGAAAGTAGGTTATTTTTCGTAGCTTTCTTTACATACAAAAACGGACAAAAATGCATTATTTTGAAGGAAACTCCGGCTCACATAAATCCATTGATCTACTTTATCTAGGATCTATTATTTCCGGCTGGAGAATTTCTTTAGAAAAAAACTTAACTTAGGCTCCATTTTTATGACCAAAAGTCACCATCCTCTAAAATCCTGTTAATTCTGGTATCATTCTTAGTCCATACCACAAAGTCCCAGAATGGGGCGCCGGTTGCACGTAGCTGGCCATCAATTTGGTAGTAATAATTGAGGTTTGTTTTTAATTGCAGATCGTCGAGACAAGTGTGCTAAATTTTTTCGCTGCTTCTTCGAACGTCAACTGTTCTGAAGAATTAGGGGATTTTACCTCAATAATGCCCCCATCATCAGTGATGCCATCCGAAGAAGCGGCAAAGAAACTTAGCTTGAGGTCAATGAACAGCCCTGAACAGCCTTCGACCTTACGTCCGGAGATTTCCTCGCACTGCTTTATCGCTTATCGTTTTCGTGAAGCTGCCCGCATTGCATTGCTTCATTCTGAAACTTGCGGTCGTACAGAAGCCGTCTCCGCCTTTTGCAGATTATTCCAAAGTTGGATAAAGTCAATCGATTAATTCGTTCCCCCACCATCTTTCCTTCTCACATTGGCCCTTAGTGTCCTTCTCCAGTTGATCTCTGGAAGCTGTAGTCACTTTTAATTTTTCCATGAATTCTTCCACTCCTTTTATCATATTCTTCGCCATCCATGTATATTTTTGGCACATTACACCGTAACCAGCCCATCACTTGTTTTTGTCTTCTTCTTTTGTTTTTTAATGTCTTGCTTAGCGAGCAACTACTTTACTGCATTTATGCGTTTCAGTCTTCTGTGACAAGTGGATTCGACAGGCTTGTGGGGACTTCTACCTTTCTACCTATGAGCGTTTCCCAAGTTGAATATCTACACACGGGTCCTAGTTGGAAATCAAGACCAGAGCCGTAAGTCCTGTGTTGATTTGATCCTCTTTTGCCCCTCTTCACTTGTTTTCTGCCGAAAAATTTGGCCTAAAATATAAAATTCGGCCTAAGACAAATTTTTTTGCACTATTACTGGTTTCGTGTGATATCAACCGTCCAGATTTTCGGATAAGTGGCTTCATAGCCACATCAATTTTTTCGAGGCATGCTATTTCTTCCTTGGTAATAACCTTCAACTTCCTATGGACAGTTTGACAGAAGTAGTCTCGGCATGACGCGTGACGTCCAAATACGTGCTTGGGACAATTTTTTTGAAGCCTTGATCAGGGACTCAACGGTATTCCCTTCTGTATAATTATACGTAATAGCGCCGCGTGCTGCTTTTTAAATCTTATCATTTTTACTTTTGTAAGAATTATTTTGACAATGGGCCTCGCCTCCGAAATCTTGAACAATGCTTTGGTGAAGCGCTTCACTGCGTGATTCGCGTAATTCATTTTTTTAACATACCTACCATACGGCACTAGTTCCCGTACGTTTTTCATCACGCTTGAGTCTTCATCTCCAAAAGAGCTAGCAGAACAAAACATGCAGGTTAGTTATTATTGAATTATGTAACAATATGGAACTGCGTCAACATACATTAAAGTTAGCGCTAACTTCAAGCAAGAACATCCGGTAACCTATAGGAATAGTAATTTTTTAACAACTAAAATGATTGATTTTCCGACTTCGTACTTAGGACTCGCCAATGCAATACTGACAGGAAGTCCACAAGGTAGTGCATATCTACAAGGCAGTGACCTAGCTCAGCAAAGCAATGCCAAAGTATGTAAGTATGGCTTGGATAAGAGAAACCATCAGCCTGGGCGCCCGAAGATTATGTCGTATGACCGGGTTGTTGCGCCTCGATGGAGCTGATAAGGTGGTCGCGTCTAGGGTGAGGTAGTACTCCCGTTTGTAGCCAATACCGCCGTATTAACGGCCGATGCTACTATATGGGATACGTTCAGAGAGAGGCCGTGAAGTCATTTGTCTAGCAGTCCGTGAGAGAAAGACAAGAGGATGCGAACTCAAAACAGGAGAGTAGGAATGCCAGCAGGCGCCGAATCAAAGGTGGTGCCGTCAAACGTCGGATGATGCCAGTCTTCAGTTCCTCCTCCACAGTGTAAAACCTTTCTTACACGACGCTCTAGCTCAATCCTATCAAGTCCCTCCAACTTCATACATTTCCCCTCCCCTCGGGGCCTTCCCCTCATTCCCCTCCAGTGGCCACTCATTGCCTCCCCTCGAACCTCCGTGAGCGCCTTCACCTGCTTGCCTATTTCGCCGCTAGAGCCGCTCTTGATCGGCGCGTTTACTGTTAGTTCTTACTTTTCTAGTAACTTATTTAATACTCAACGTATTTCCGTTTTATTAATTTTAATCAAAAATTGAATATACTGTTTACGTCTGCCAGAGACAATGTTTTGTAAAATGCCAAAAAATGAAGCCAAATTTTACAATTTTGAGGTCTTAATTTTAAAATTTAACCTCTGGGAAATATAGATAGCAGTTAACATAATTATAATGTGAACTTTGTTTTTTGTTAAGAGAATTCCTCAATCTACAGGGAGTAAAGTCGTTTTCGACGCAATCGTATTTCGCCTTAATTCATCCTCAGGGTTGGCATGGTACGATATTCAGCCCATCTCCGTAGAGACCCGCCCGCTGCCTCTCTTATCTCGCTGTCAACCAATCAACACCTTCTTCTTTCTCCCGAGAGGTGGAGTGGAGTTCGTCTTGCCTGGGAGCGAGGCGCCCCACTTCCGCCCCCCTCCCCCATCTCCTTTCTTCCCGTCTCCATTTGTAACTTTTCCTCACCCTCCCTCCCCACCCCCCGCAAACCGCTCCCTTGATGCTTTAAAGCTCTTATATTTATTCATCACATCCCACGGGAGCAGCAGCCGCAGACCTCATCTCCCGGCGGGCCAGAGAAACACACTGGCCTTTCCATCGCTCCCTCGAGGAGGAAATCTTGCGCGCCTTTACCTTTCCTAATGCCCGAGTCATAAATTATCCCTGCCGCGATGTGATAAGTTCGGGCTAATCCGACTAAAGTCGGCAAACATCCCAGGAATAGGCGATCTTGTCCGAATAATTAATCCGTCTCCTCTGCTCCCTATGCCAAGGGAAGAGGTCACCATAAACCTCATCGTCCTTCGCCCCGCCCCCTCATCCAACCCGTTTCTGGAGACTCCCCCACCCTCGGCAGGCGAGGCAACACACGAGCGTCATACCCCAGCCGAACATCCTTTCCTGCCAGCAGCCACCTCGGATTACCACTCGCACGGACGCCATTCGCTGGCAAAAGTGCTTCACCATGCGGCGACATGGTCGCTCTGTATGGAGCGAAATCTTTATTTAACACCACGGATGTACACGGAAACGACTGCAAGAAATATAAGGTTCATTATTGCCAAATAAGTTATAAACGTCGTACTATTTATCACTGCTTAATATTTCATTCCAACTGTGGTTTCTCATACTCGTGTCATAGCTAAGGCCATTTGCAGCGTCGGTGGGTTAGCGCTGAACACTAAAAAAGCAGTCGAAAGATTTGCATTCATATCGCTTCGCGTGCCGTAAGTTTCAGCAGAGAGACTCGAATGCTTTCACAGATGAATTGAAAGAGTAGACCGAACAAATAAGGTATTTTTCAGGATGTGGAATAAAGCAATAACCAGTGAAAAAAGTTGGAATACGATAATAATCGATTGAAACATGTGTTAGAAACTTAATCTAACATGACCATGTATCTCGAATGATAACTGAAGTAGAGAAAGAATTGTGGAAGAAATTTTAATTCGGAGTTCTCAATGATTGGTTAGCACCAAATGGACGACGAGATGGCGAGGACGACAAAAGCCGTAGTGTTAGGAGAAACTGAGGAAAAATACTTCTAAAGAGGGAATGGTACGCACTACTTGGTTGAAGAAGCAAATTCACTGTAGTCAGTCTTCGATACAATTGTCTGGTAAAAAATGAAGTGCTGTTGGGAATTTGATGCGAGGAATGATCGAGTGAGACCAAAGAAGCAATGCAAACGGGAGAATCCCGAGGGACGATAAAACGAGTTGTTACCCTGGATTTAAGCGGTCAGTTGAGAGTAAAGTCAGACCCTTTATTTATATTTCATTCGCTCAAGGCTTAACCAATACAAAAAAGACTGAAATCATTCTTACTTATGCGTCACATGAATATGTATCTCACATTGAAGTTCAGAACGAAAACACTTTACACTGGACCACGTACAACCGGGAAATGGCCGTTCGCTTTTGGCTAACCGGCGAAGAAGTTATGAGAGACTAGGGGCGTGTTAACAACCCAAGATGGTCTTTCCCGTAGCAAATCGCTTAAATAGACCATGTGCTAAAGTTTGTGCCCTACAAACGGTCAGAACTGAAACAATCGGCGGGGAAAGTGCCTCTCTTGTGTGTAGGAAGACCAAGGAGGAGAATCACGGAGTCGTTCACTTGCGGGGGTTGTAAAGGCAAGGGAGACTTTGATAGAGCAGTAAACTGCTTGTGAAGTGGTTTTACCGGCCAAATCAGGCAGTCATGGGAGTGAAATCGGCTTCAAGGAATCCATTTAGCTGCTTTTAGCTTTATTCACTCGATCCTACCGCCGTGTTGCATAAATCTGACTTAAGGCAGATTGAGCGAGATTTTCCCAAGTCTTTATATGGAGACCCCGAATTCGAATCTTACGCATTCATTTCAGCCGCTGCAGGCAAAGTTATCCGCTAAGTAAATATTTCCATTTTAATGGAGCAGTAATTTACTTTTATATGACAGCAAATCTCGGAAATGAAAGAAAGTTATTTATATTCAAGCTTTTAACTTGACAAATTTTTTTCACGCTTTACGGTTAAAGTTCCTTCACAGCGGAAAGTTTTATGCGTTATCTAAAACATTTTAGCCGTAAGTTTAAACTTTATTTTTAAAAATAGAGGAAGATACATAAACATATTGTTTAATTTCTGACGAGAATAAAACTTCATAATTCACTTATTTTTTTATAAAGTCTCGATGGATGGAATACGCGTACTTCATTCCACAGAAAACGGACGATATTTGATGGAGAATAATACAAAAAGTAGTGCAGTAATAGGGGGATACTTAAAACTCATTAAAAGGGGAAGATATTTGCTTTAAAATGAGACCAAATTCATCGATTTTAGGTGAAGTGATATGTAGCCCAAACTACCTTAAGCAATGTTTTCGTGGGATAAATTTCTAATGAGTCCGATTTAGTGGCAAAGGAAAAAGAGTGAAATTTATTCAAAAAGATTTCGAACTATGAAGTCATTTATAATTTTGACAAAGGTATTTGTACCCATTTCTTTTGTCAAATCAAAGATAAGTGCACTTCAGTCTTCAAATATGAGAAATACTTTAACATAATGTACTAACATAAATCTAATGGTTGACTTGAAAGATCCTAAATAACAGTTGGTCCTAAATTTGCTATCAATTCTGGATAAAATTGAGAATTCCTCAGCTTGACGTCGGAAGAATTACCCTTAAAATTGTTTCGGCGACTTATTTGATGTTAAAGATAGAAGATTGGTTAAATTGAGAATATTTATCGCTGATCGTGCACATTACTCTGAGTTGAGAGGCCATCATATTCACGGACGTAAACACAATATGGCAATGATTTCAAATCACTCCTTGCTAATGAAATGCGACGCGAATTTTGATACTATGATATATGGGTAAATATAAATTATCACCAAAGTATTCCGACCTACCTACCGCAGTATATCACGGTTTTAGTCCGAGCAACTGTAAATGACCATGGTTTCATTATTTTTATACGAAGTAGGACATTTTGCTGTACAAATGTTATAATAATCAAAAAAGCTTATTTCAATCACAACTCTTTATTTCAGTACCAGCTAATGTAATATGTGGACACAGAGCTTCATAGAGGAGTATGATGACGTGCTAGAAGCAGTCATATAACGTTAGTCATTTCCATATGGAAAATGATAGCAGGATGGGTTTGGCAAGGATTGAATTTCAAAGGCTTCCAAGGTGCTTCTTCCTCCACGCGCGGCCTTAATTCTAAGGATTACCCCTTGAGACACAGCCACGCCCCCCATCTGACCCTCTTCCAACTAACTCCAATCTCTCCTCGCATTCACTTTCGGCCGGACATTATACGCGTCGCTGACTGCCAACTACCTAGCCGACACCAGCCCCCTCCCTGCCCCTCCGTCGTCCCCGCCTCTCCCCACCTGATAAGGGTTAATGCCGAGTTATCCCCAGGTTAGCTCGTATACGCGTCGGCACTCAATCTCTCTCAAGAGATACCTTTCAACTAATCGTCTCTTCTTCTCCTCCATCTCCTCTCTCCCCCTTCGTCCTCATTAAGGGATGCTTTCTCCCTCCCCTCCCCCCATCTCGCGCCCCCACCCCCGGGTGACGTCCAATCAGCACACGGGTCATCAAAAACTGCCGCTTTCCGTCCCTCTCAAACACACTCGCGAATTGAAGCAACTCCGGAATTTTCAAGCGTGAGAGAGAGAGAGAGGGAGAGGCAATTAGTTCGCCAGCGAAGTAGTGAAGGCGCTTTGCTTTCACTGCGCATCAAATTGAACGCACTGTTTCGCTCCATGAGTGAAGCGAGGGGCGAAACAGTGCATTCAACATGGGTGGTCACTCCGGGAAGTGAATCAAGAGTCTTTCATATCCGACGCAAATCTTGCACTTGACCGTTAAAAACTTAAACTGAGCGATGCAATGAGTGATTAAAATGTTAAACAAGGGATTTTCTCGACTGGTAAATATCTTTTTAGGGATTATATTCGTCATTATTTAAGAAAATGTACATGAGAAAGAATTATTATTTCACTATTTTTGTAAATGTCATATGAACAGCCATACTTCGCGTGATGATACGCTGCTTCCTTAACATAATTAAGGAATAATTAAATAAAATGTGTATATTTTATTACTTTTTACGGAGACATCATTTGTTGGAGATGATGGCCATCTTTCTGAGACACATATGTGGTGATGGACAAATCACTTTTATTTGGTCAATAAATAAATAGAATATGCACTTACAGTGCATATTCCATTTATAACACTACACTATATGTGACACTATAAGTGTCTTGCACCGATTTTGTTATAAGTAACATATTTTTACGTCCATATGTGAGTCAAGAACTGAGACTCGCGATTTAGATTCATTTAACTACTGTATGTTTGCCACAGGTTGTGGGGAGACATTATCTCAAATTAATTTAGATTTGTATGAGAAAAAAGCATTGTCTTAATCAGGAGCAATGCCTCTAAATGAGTCATCTTGCTTATAGCCTCTACGTTTGGACAATAAATTATGAATAGTTGGACTGACCTTACGCATTAATTTATAATAATTGGGATTGGCTAATATTTGGTCGCGTCATAGGGCTGAAGCTGTATGCCTGGGCATGTGCTAACAAGTAGGGGTCCAGATAACTATGAGAATCACTTTTTTCTGGTTTAATCCTCGTATCACCTTTTTGGAAACAATCCTTCAGAATTAAGAATTTTTCCATTAGTATTTTTTTCCGTCAGTAAAAAATAAACGATGGTTGACTCCAGCCACGTTGGATCAATTATGGTCCTCTGGGTGCAGACTGCGGAACTGTCGTCACTTGCTACTGTTGAGGCGGTTGTGATTTGATCACTCAATAGTGCATATCGCCACGAGCTGGAGCGAGCAATGGACATCGAAATCTATCGTGAATTTATGATACAAATAGACAGATTTGACACCAATTCGCTATGTTTAATACCTCATGGATGTATTCATGATGGTATGACCTTACTTTTCATCCGCCATCAGCATCATAGGAAGCCTTGCTATGCTAAGTTTTTTCAACTTCGTCTCCTCACTCTACCCTGTACTTTGCTGATTTCCTTTTCATCGTTCTGTCTCATATCATTTTTTACCTGATTGGTCGTATCCTTATATCTTCTTGGCAGTAAATAACTATCAACAGAGGCGCTCCCTATCCCTTTTGTAACTTTTCCCTCAGAAATCCATTGTATCTCAAACTGAGGCGGATGCATTTTGAGAATTTTCTTTCCTGAAGTTCTCCATATGGTTTTCTGTTTTTTAATACTCTTGCCCTTGTTGTTTCTGATTTTAATTCTTACCGAGGGAGCTGTTAATCTGAATGACCGAAAATTATAGGACAATTTTGAAAGATTCGGTGAAAGATGTGCTCCCTAACATAATATCCTTCCTGCTGATTTTTTGAATTATTTCCCGGAATGCCTCGCGTTTGTCCGAAGTGTTTTCAACGCAGTACGTGTCACCCAAGTCAACTTGTTTTCATCCCCTAGTGACAACTTTTGATGAAAGAAACAACTCCACTTTTGTTTGAGATATTATATCATTTCCGGAGCCAATTTTCCGCCTACCAATCCATCTGGCAGAAAAGCACGCAAAACTGACTCCCCGACCGCCCTCCTTGAACACTTGAGACGACGCTCAAGTGTACTTTTGGTCTTCGTTGGCGGCTTAATGTTTTAAATCCTCGGCGACAGATTGCCCCGCCCTCTCTCTCATCTAGGGAGAAGTTAATTACAAGGCGCCCCCGCAGCAGATTTGCTACCCCCCCCCCCCCACCTTCCCCGGCGGCACGAGTAATGCGCGGAGGTTTGCAGCACGAGAGGGAATTAATGCATTGAGGTTAATAGAGTTAAGTGGCCGTCTCTCGGCATCGGGTGAAGCAAGGCGCCTCACTCCTCCATATTACCGAGCAGGTAGAACTTAATCGCGGAGGAGTATGGGCGCTAATTTTGAGATCTCCCTCCCGCAGTAACAGCTTAAGCGTGTAACCTTACAAATGGGAGAGTGGTAGGGGAAATATGGGATTGGTATCCACATCCTTGACGACCATCTGATTTGGAGCAGTTAAGTGGCTGTAGCATCAGGTGGGAAGAAAGACCGTAAACACGAGATGCCTTTGCGAGGCTTAGGCTGGGCAAGAGAACGTTTGCTAACCCGACAACGTTCAAACTGGTAATGCGGGTCGGTAAAAAAGCAATAGAGTACAATTTTGTCGCCACCCACTGCATCATGTTACCATTAATCTCCATAAATTTGTCACTAATTCCACGAATGAAACATATTTGTGAGTGATGATGTCTAGGATTTTATTTTGGCAGCAATTAGTCTAGTTCAGTCTAATCAATTGATCAGAATTTGATATAGGAGTTCAAAATTCTGCGTGCGGATGTGCAAACAAGCTTTGAAAACTGAGAGTGACTCTGAATATATAATACAAGATTTTCATGCTTTTGCTGTTGTAAAGAGAAATATTGAACTTTAATTAACTATATTTATACTTAATATCTTCGAGATTTTGTATTATTTGAAAGAATTTTGTCAAATATTAAAAAATCTGTATCAAATATCTACCTTCCAGATGCACTTTTACCTCGTATTGCTGTTGATGTAAAAAGTTCATTAAATTCTAACTGAAAAGCTCCAATTTTCGTAGACCTTGCTGCAATGCTGTAAATTTTCTAGCGCCCCTCGTGTTTCTTCAATAGAATAACTTCCGCTTCTTATTCGCAATAAGAGGCTGAGCTTTTTCCTTTGAGATCTTATCCTGTCTACTATCTCATTTGTCTCGCATAACGTTTTTCTTCGAGGCCGGAATTCCAAAAAACTCAAATTTTGGGGCATGTTTTATTGGTAGTAAGATTATGTTCTCATCCCAAAGATGTGAACAGTTTGGTTGTAAGTTTTTGGTAAAATATTATTTTGAGTGAGTGAGTCTCCAATGGCCGTAGACCCTACTGCTACCAAATATGATTTTGATTGAGCTACATTGGCTTTGCTAGCCAAAGCAGTCATCTGGAGCTTATGAAGTTAATTTCCTAACGAACGAACCTTTTATTTAATACTCAAAATAGGCCGTCCTGATGTTTTTATTTATTTAATTTCTTTCCCAAATTATTCAAAAGCTGGTGACCCATCTTAGTTCATCGGAAAATACTCTGTAATGCAAATCAAGCGTTCCCGCTGAAGCTAAATTGTGTGACACGAGCCTTTAGAGAGCATTAAGGATATAGGGCGAAGTTCCATTCTTGGTTTTTGAAAGAGGGAACTCAGGTTGGGTAGATTTTTGCTCTGCGTTCGAGTGGGGCGAGGGAAGCATAATGATGAATGCTTACGAAAAGTTTTTTTTCTCTTTTATTCATCTGTTAATGCTCTATTTAAATATTAGACGGTTTATATTTCTGCGGGGGCGTAATTATTCCACGGAAACATGGACGTCAAACAATATTAGTTGTAAAAGTATGTTGTAAAATAGAGTTATTTTGCGTATTAATGGAATTCCTCTGCCAATATGCCATGATCGTATGAATCGTGTAAACCATTCTTATAATAATTGAAAATTTTGAAATTTAGGTTGAATTTGAAATTGAGATGGGCAAGTGTTTCTCATGTTACACAGTTTTTTAAATAAACATCCCTGCTGGGAAAGCTTCGTATTTCAACTAAGAACTCTCCAGATTAGCAAGGTGGAGAGCGCAAAAATGGCCTTTCTCTATCTGCACCCAGGATCTCAATATTTTCTTGTGAACATGCATTCTGCTTTTACCGCTTGCATTTCCTCAACTGTTTTTTCGCTCGGGAAAAAATATTCTTCACGCCCTGCAAATGCCTTCTTTGCACCCCCCTAATAATTTTCTGTGACGTTGTTTAAAGAAATACAATGGGTGGTTATTATCTAAAGAGCGTGAAAACCATCTCCAGTAAGCGTGATATGGTCGTGGGATAATGAGCTTTGTGGTTAAAACAAGCATGTAACATTGACGCTTGAAGTATGCTTTTTGTTATTTCATTTAGTTTTCTCGGCAAAAGGGAAGACCTCATTACAGTTTCCCATTTTGATTTTCGTCGGAGGGACCGCCACCGCGATATAAAAACGGAGGCTTATCGCCCGAGGTCTCTCAGCAGCTGTCCGTCTCACGGTCCTCGTGTCAACCGGCATTCATTTCCCTCCCCACTCTGCGCCCCCCCCCCCCCAACACATTACACTGCCCCGCTTCCCCTTCCGCAAGGCATAAGTGTACTCGTATGTAAAAATGTGCCGATGAAAATGAAAAAATTGCATAATCTAGATTTTGCTCCTCTTTGGCAGTCAAACGCTATTTTAACACGTTGCCTTTTGGCACTTGATATGTATATATTTTGAAATAATTCCATTTTATATCTACAGGTTATCGCGAAATAATATGCTTCATATCATTATAATTGTGGCAAAGAAATTTCAAAGTTACCTGGCGATTAAAACATGTATTTACGAGCGACTATTGCTTAGTTTTCCGCGCCGTGTTTTACATAGCCGAATCTTGGTTTTACTGTACACATTTCTAGATTTTATAATTGGGAGTAGGGAGAAGAAGCTGCGGTTAGCTGCGCTGATTCTTTTTTATTTATAATGCCATATCATTTTCCGAGGAGACATTGGAGTCCAAAGAGGTGAGATTGCTTATTGTTTCAAATTTGTAGCCTCCAATGGTGATTTTGTTTGGCGCAGCGTCTATCTTGTGCTTCTTACTTTGCTTCATGAACATATTTTTGTGCTGATTCATCGTTAGACACACTTTCTTAGCAGCTGTTTCCAGGTTTCCAAAAGCTTCCTTAACTGCTGAGATGGATCTCCCAAGGATCATCGGCATAGCCCACTATTTGTATTGACTTATTCACTATGATGGTATTACTGTTGAGTTTGGCAATCCTTATGATATGCTCCAGGGTTAAGTTAAATAGCACTGGTGCCAATCCATCTCCCTGTTTTAACCCTTGGGTAATTTCAAAATTACTAGAGAGCTCTCTCCGGCCACTTTCACTTGCCCTCGAGCGGTCATCATCGTCGATTTCACGAGTATTACTAGTTTTGGGGATATTTGGAAGATAGGCAATATGCTGTGAAGTTTGTCCCTCTGTCTATCTCTGCCATAGGCCTGTTTGAAATCTATAAACAGTTGACAGAGATCATGGTTATATTCCCAAAGTTTCTCTGATATTTGTCTCACTGTAAACAGCTGATCCACTGTCGCTCTGCCTGGTCTGAAACCCGCCTGATGTTCTCCAATAAAGTTTTCTGAGTATGTTTCTAATTTGTTCTTGATTATTGTCGCAAATATCTTGTATGCTGTGCAGAGCAGCAAATCCCCTGTAATATTCACAGGAAGGTTTTGTGGATTGGGTGTATTATACTTGTTAACCAGTCTTTTGGGATATTTCTTCGTGTTCCAGATTTCCAAAATTATCTCATGAAGTATATCCTTATTTGCTCTCCGCCACGTTTAAATACATCCCCTGGTATGTTGTCAATTCCTGGTGCTTTAAGAGTTTTTAACTTGTTTACTGCTTTTTTGCCATTGTCCATTGTCCTTTAAGCTTGGTGGTTCTATGTAATCGCCGTCTATGTCTAGTCTTGGGTCTGTTGAGCCTTTTATGTGTTCCCATTTGGGCTCGGAAGTTCTTCAAAATACTGTTTTCATTTGCCCATAACGCTTTTTTTTTACCTACTAGTATCTCTCCATTGTGGGCTTTGCATTTTGAGGTCTTAGGTTGAAACCCTTTTTTTAAAGCTATCTATATTCTTGAATGCCTCACGCGTTTTATTTTCTCTGAAGTCTTCCTCAGCCCTCAACAGGAATGAGTTATTGAAGGCTCTTTTTTTCTTTGTTAGCACTCTCTTAGCCTCTCTCCTGGAGTCTTCATATTTTAATCTCTTGGCTCTCGTCGGTTATTCAAGTAGTCGCTTCTGTCGGTGTTTCTATTTCCGATAGCCTCAGCACACTCATGGTCAAACCATTTATTCTTCCTGCCTATTGTTTTATGACCTAATATTGTTTCTGCAGACAGTAGTATTATATTCTTAAGGTGTGGCAAGTCTTCTTCTACCTTGTTTTCTGCACTGTTATTATATTTGGTTTGTTGTGTAGTTGCTTGCTTAGTTAATGCTTGTTGGAGCTGTCCTCTTATCTGCGTGTCATCAAGTTTGTCAACATCTAACTTTGGGGATGTTTGTTGTCTAGATGGTCTGCTTCTTGTCATCCGGCATCTATAGTACATGCGTACTAAGTGGTGATCAGATTCACAGTTGGCTCCCCTGTAAGTTCTGACATTTTTGACACTAGACGCACCTCTTTTCTCTATCAAGACTTAGTCTATTTGATTATGATGAATGCCATCCGGAGAGGTCCAGGTTCGCTCGTGGATATCCTTTACAGGAAACGTGTTGACAACCTTGGAGCTTGCGAATTCAATAGCAAGTGTTCCATTTTCATTACTGTCTGCATGTAAACTGTGTCTTCCCACAATATGGTGATGATATATTTGCTCCCTTCCAATTTATGAATTTAGATCTCCGATTACTATTTTGATATCATTTGATGGTATACTCTCATATTCTAGTTCTAGCTTGTGGACGGAAGTTTCCTTTGTGGCTTCATCTTTTTCTTCTGTTTCAGCGTGTACATTGATTTTTGATAAATTGTGAAATTTTGTTTCAGCTTCAGAAGGCATATTAGATATATTAGCATAAGATATTTTCATCCATTCTTTTGTCGACTATGAAGGCAACTCCATATTCATGCCTGTTATTGTCTCCGCCACTGTGGAATATGTTATGGGTTTTTGTGTCGAATGTGCCAGTACCTTTCAATCTGGTCTCTTGCACTGCTAGTATATTGATATTATATCTGCTTACTTCGGTCAGTAATTCCTTTAAAGCACCACTTCTGTACAAACTTCTAGTGTTCCATGTTTCCAAAATCATGTCCATTCGTTACCGTTTGCTTGGTCCGTATATGTTTCTCCCGTCCGGTGTCCGAGACTTCAATTGAGGCTTAGAAACAGTTGTTTTTTTCCGGGGTTTGGTAGTCAGCCATTCGCCCTACCCCCTTTTCGGAGGGCCATTTCTCCCATCCTTGTCAGCCCTGATTCCACTTCCCACTGGGGTTGGTTACCCAATCTTCGGTTGGGTAACTCAGGTTACCGGGGTTCACCACAAGGAAGTGAGGATTGGAATTGGGTATGAGAGGCTGTGCGATGCTAGCTGGATATAGTATAGTGCGATACGCTTCCACTACCACATTTGATTTATTTGCACAGTAAAGTATAATCATACCCTTAGTAATGCGAGAGGCTGTTGGTTGGGAGCATTGGGGTTAATGGCGGGCGCGCTAGCTATGCTGGTCAATACTAGAAGGTGTAACGCTGTCCGCCATCTGTGTTTCCTCCAGATTTACTCTGGCGCTTATGGGCTGACACACTAATTTGGGAATTTTTTGGTATTTTCTTTCGCTTCATTCATTTCATTTGAGTATTCTGCTAGTTGATTGGTAGGTTTTTGGGCAGTTTTTTTCCTACTGGTAAATCGTACCATTATTACACCTGTGGATGGCCCGCCGTTTGATCCCTCTCGAATTCCTCATATCGTCTCCCTCTTCTTATTTCGTCCAGGATTCCTATCCCCTTCCTTCCCCTTTCCCTCCCCTCCGCTCCCATTGTTCTATCTCCTCTGTTACTCCCTCCAAAATTTCCTCTACTTTCAATACCGCCTCTATCCATTCCATCTTCCTCCTCTGTATTCCCACCACTGGTTTATTACTCTCTTGAAGTCAGCATCCACTTACTTTGCTGAATACATTCTTCATGTATACTTCATATACACTTGGTAATTGTATGTAATTTCATTGATAAAATAATTCTTATGCCCTGAAACAAATATAGTAAAATCGATAAACCAGTACCTCTAAGGTACTAATACATGTTTTACGAGTTATATGCCTTTGATTTTCAACATAATGCAGGAATACAAGCTATGTATCCTCTATTAAGTCCATCCCTTCTTGTAATTCAAAGACAAGCAATGTAAGACCAGGGGCAAGCAATACGGTGGATTCATTCTCCGTTGTAAATTATCAGTTTATGGGAAGGCCGTTTTAAATGTCCTCGCATGTTCCTCAAGTTTTAAACTTGTAAGAGGAGGCACATCATTACCTGAGACTGAGGGTTGAAGAAAGATGCTTGAAGCATTTTCGGCGCTGCATTAAAGAAATTGGGTCTCATCAAGAGAATATTTGGAAGGTTAGTTAGAGAGTTAATTAGTGAGAGAGTGTTTCGTTCTTTTCGTTTCGTTTTTGTTACGCGTACCGTAAGATTGCCACAGGAGGGCGCCTTTTTTTGGTGATTCAATTCAAAGGAACTTGTTCGACTGAGCAGTCAGTCAGTCGGTGATAACTAAAAGGTCACTCGGATGCAACCCATATTAGGTTTAAGTGCTCCCGTTTATATGCGTGTGTCGTTATTCCGCCCTCCCCCCGCCGGCCGGCCTTCCCTGCTCAGGAGCCCTCAACGTGCAGCAGAAACTTAAGTACTCTCTAGATGTTTGTCGCAGTGAAAAGTGTTATATTTGTACTTGTTATATTTCATTTGTGTTTCATTAAATTAGTGATCACTTAATCTCTTTTCTCTCATTATGCGCTAGTGTAAGTGATCACTTGGTCCTTCGGAACATTGCTTAACGATCTCGATACTCGACATCTTTTTGGTCCTTCGGGCCGGATGTATTTGTTGGTATTCTATACACGTATCCAACTAAATATTTCATTGAACTTTAGCTTTAGATTTACAGTGTCACTTCTCCTCACTATTGTTCACATTTACCGCATTTTAGTATGTTGTTTTCCGTGCTTGCTATTGTATTTTGTCGTTTTCTATTGTGCTCTAATCATTTTGTTATGTCGACTTATGACCTGTGCAATATATTGTAAATGTACGCGTACTCCTGTGGCAGTTAGTCGGGGCAAATTCTTTCGCGTCGGAAAACTCATAGCTCATTTGATTTTTCCCAAAGCCCTGATCCTCTCTCATACCACTCCCCCTCCTCTTGCGTACGTCCTCGTCGCTCGCCGTCCGCTTCTCCAGCTGGTAATCTCCAAGGTCGACTGCTGCTCTTCACTCGCTCGCTCACTACCTCCCCCAATAGCTGTCGCTTACTTTTCGTCTTCTTCAGCTTAAACAGCTGTCGTAATGCGTTATCTAGCCTTTTCTCGCCAAGCAGACTTAATAAGAAGTAGATTTGCTAAAATAAAGGACTATGTTGAACAAATCCTACCTCCTCCTGATGTTCGACTTCCCGACCACAAGAGGGAAAAATTACTTTCCTACCTAGAGGAAGTAGAACAAAAGCACCTAAATTTCCAAAACCTTGTTGAAAGGTTATATGCTGGCGACGAAACCTCCGAGATCAACGATCAGGCCGTCGGAATCTATTCGGACGAAATTTCGGATATTTATGGTGACGTGAAGGCAACAATTAGAACGTTACTAAGATCAGAAGAAAAGGCAGATGTCCAAACCCATGCTGCCCCTCTACCCGCCTCGCCGTTGCCTATTACGTCAGTGAGATTACCTAGATTCGATTTGCCTCACTTTGCTGGAGATCTTAGTGGTTGGATTTATTTTTCTAATTTATTCGAAAAAACGATTAATCAGAATGAATGTCTCTCTGAAATTGAAAAATTTCAGTATCTTCTTTCCTCACTTCGAGGCGAAGCTCTAAATGTCGTTAAGGGGTTGCCCATCTCCGCCAACAACTATAAAATTGCCTGGGACTTGCTTTATAAAAGATATAATAATATTAGGCGTTTGGTGAGCTATCATATCAGCAATGTTATTGACTTACCTAATGTAAACGCTTCATTGAAGAGCATCCGAAACTTTTTGGACATTTTCCGTGAAAATACGCAAGCGCTAATTGCCCTAGGACATGATATCACTAATGAAAGTCTACTTCTACTGACACTCCTTCTACGAAAGCTGAATTCGGAAACTAGAAGACGCTTTGAGGACGTGAAGAGTACGGAAAGTGAAATACCTTCAATCAGGGACCTGATTGAATTCTTAGAGAAAGAATGTTCTCATTTGGAGGCTGCATCTATTGGACGTCATTGTGTACAGTCGTCACAAAGTAGCACATCGTCACGTAACACCAAGGTCACGCTTCTCTCGTTAGCCAAAGGAACATGCAAATTCTGCAGTAGCTCTGATCACAACGTGTATAGTTGTGATTCATTTTCCAGATTATCACCCGAGGAACGCCGTGCATCTGCCCGTTCTAAAGGCTGGTGCTATAATTGTTTAGGTGATTCTCACTCGTTAAGTTCTTGTAAATCTACGCGAGTATGCAGAGTATGTGGCAAACGGCACCATTCCTTGCTACATATTGATGCGTCTCTTAAAGTAAATAAAACTGAACTTTCAAGTTCGTCGCTGAAGATTAATAAACCATCGCCATTATCCAGTCCATCATCACAAAATGCGCAGTCTACCACATTTGTTGGATTTTCAGCTGCCCAATCGACAACGTCAGTACTTCTCGCTACAACACTTGTAAAACTCTCAACCCCTCAAGGCAATTATTGCGTAGTGCGGGGAATACTGGACTCCGCAGCCCAAACAAGCTGTATATCCGAACACTGCGCACAGCTTTTAATGGTACGGCGCAACAGGACCCAAAACCAAATTAGTGGGTTATCACAAGCGTACGTGCAAACAAGAAGAATCACTCACTTGAATGTCGATGCGCTAAATGGAGATTCACTAGTCCGATCTTATCCTGTGCAAATTGTTGAAAAAATATGTTCGAATTTACCTCGCTCAACAATTTCGTCAGAGGTCAAGAAGAAAGTACGCTCATTGATTTTAGCAGATCCCACATTTGATGTTCCTTCCCCGGTGGACATGTTAATTGGAGCTGATCTCTTTGCGCATGCAATAACAGGACAACGCTTATCCCTTGGTCCTGATATGCCTGTCGCCTTTGAAACTATATTTGGATTTGTCCTGATGGGATCATGTCGTCTTACATCAGACTCGAGAGATCTGGATGAGGATGTAGTACTACTGACTACCAGTGATCTAGGTCTCCATTCAGCGATTCTACAGTTTTGGCAAGTTGAGGAACCACCTTACTCCTCTCCCTCACCAGAAGAATTATATGCGGAAGAAAACTTTGTGTCTACTTTTAAACGTAACTCCTCAGGAAGATACGTCGTGCGACTTCCTTTTAAAAGGAACCACCCCCCTCTCGGAGAATCGTCTGACATGGCGAAAAGACGTTTTTCCTCTCTAGAGAAGAGATTCTCGTCACAGCCGGAATTTAAAAACCTGTAAACGGATTTCATGCGAGATTATCTAGATTCAGGACACATGACTCAGTGTTCATCCAACTCCATTGGTTCACCACATTACTTTCTTCCTCATCATGGGATTTTTAAACAACAAGGCTCTATCAAGAGACTACGAGTTGTCTTTGATGCTAGTGCTCGTACTTCAAATAATGTTTCCCTGAATGATATCTTACTTTCAGGACCCAAATTACAGAACAGTATTTTTGATGTATTGTTGCATTTTAGACGACATGCTATCGTCTTTTCTTGCGACATCAGCCAAATGTTTTGCAACATAATACTACATGAAGACGACCAGCCCTACCAATTAATTTATTGGAGACCACAAAGCTCGGAACCTCTTTGTCAATATAAACTGACAACTGTGACCTACGGCATGACGAGCTCACCCTTCCTAGCCATCAGAACCTTACAGCAATTAGCCCGGGATGAAGAAGAGAAATTTCCTCATGCAGCGGATGTCCTCCGGAACCAGACGTTTGTAGACGACATAATAAGCGGTGCTGATACCATCGAAGAAGCCTCTGCCCTCAAAGATGAATTGATGCATCTGCTTCGCCTCGGAGGTTTTGAACTTCATAAATGGTCGAGTAACTCAACGGTTTTGTTAGAACATATTTCTTCTCAAGACCAACTGCCCATTCCATTCAATTCAAGTGAAAACCAATTATGTGGAATATTAGGAATACAATGGGACCCATTGTCCGATGCCTTCTCCTACAGAATCAAAATCGAAGATTCGCTACTTACAAAGAGGTCGGTTTTGTCAGCGATCGCAAAAATTTATGATCCTTGTGGCTGGATAGCCCCTGTTGTTTTTTGGGCGAAATCTCTAATGCAATTGCTTTGGACTCTTGGATTAACTTGGGATGCTCAGTTACCAACAGAAATCTCAAAGAAATGGAATGACTTCTTAAGGGAACTACCACTCCTAGCCAACATAAATTTGCATCGTCATCTACTCCTTGCGAATTCAACTTCCATTCAATTACATGGATTTTCCGATGCCTCGCAACAAGGATATAGTGCTGTTGTTTATGTCCGAAGTGTAAGCAACAACCAATCAACAAAAATGTCCATTCTGGTCGCTAAAACGCGTGTTTCCCCACTAAAACGCATATCCTTGCCGCGTTTGGAGCTATGCGGATCTCATCTCTTAGCGAAATTGTTACATCATTGCGCTTTAAAACTTTCTCCCCACATGACTATAGAAAGTGTATATGCATATTGTGACTCTACTATTGTTCTAAGTTGGATTCAGACACCACCCTATCGTTTGAAAACGTATGTTGCAAATCGCGTTAGCCAAATCCAAGAATGGACTCCGTCGCAATCCTGGAATCACATTTCTTCAAAGGAAAACCCAGCTGATTGTGCCTCTAGAGGACTTTTCCCTTCTCAGCTTATTGCAACCAACCTCTGGTGGAAGGGACCGAAATGGCTTGCATCAACCGCTGATGGACAACCTATCTCTCATTTCGTTCGAATCGAAGATGAATTCTTACCTGAAATTCTGCCATCTCCTCTTAATGTACTTGTAAGTGTAAAGTCACATGAATGGAACTTACTCACGAGATTTTCATCATGGACAAAATTGCTCCGCGTCCTAGCTTATATCATGCGATTTTGCCACAATTCTCGCTCGATGAGTAAGTTAAAGGGATTCATAACGTCTTCAGAGCTGAAAAGAGCTGCAATCACCATTTGTAAAATTGTACAAACTTTTTGCTTCAAGAAAGACCTAACTCAGCTTCATCACAATCAACCTTGTAGCCTGAGGATCCGTCGCCTCTCCCCATTTCTAGATACGGATGGATTGCTCAGAGCGGGAGGAAGATTGTATCATTCACATTTGGACTACGATGCAAAGTATCCCATAATTTTACCGATATCACACCATATCGTGAACCTACTCATTGATTATTATCATGTAACTTATTTGCATGCAGGGCCTCAGCTTCTACAATCTATTTTATGTAAGCAGTATTGGATTCTATCAGCTCGCTCGGTAATACGTAGCAGAATTTTCAAATGTTTGCGGTGTTACCGATGCAAGCCCACAAATACGCCGCCCTTAATGGGAAATCTACCAGAGCCTAGAGTCAGCCCCGCACGCCCATTTCTAAAAAGTGGAATGGACTATGGAGGTCCGTTCCAGATAAAGCTCCATCACCTCAAACGAGTTCAGTTTATCAAAGCATATGTATGCATATTTGTGTGTCTCTCCACTAAGGCTGCCCATCTCGAAGTGGTGACTGACCTATCCTCTGATGCCTTCATTGCAACCCTTACCCGCTTTGTCTCCAGGAGAGGTCTTTGTACGGATTTATATTCAGATTGCGGGACTAACTTTAAGGGCGCCTCTGCTAAATTAGCTGCAGTGGTGAAGAAATTTCTTAAATCACAAGATTTTCAGGATAAAATGATTAATTTCTCACCAGAGAACCAAATAAACTTCCATTTTCTCCCACCGGCAGCTCCCCATCAAGGTGGTATTTGGGAAAGTGCCATCAAAAGTGCGAAATATCACCTTACGAGAGTAATTGGGAAACAAATACTCACGCTGGAAGAATTCATCACCCTTACCACAAAGGTGGAGGCAATGTTGAATTCACGCTCTCTAACACCGCTTTCGACAGATCCCCGCGAGGTCTCAGCCCTCACTCCAGCACATTTTCTAGTTGGAAGCTCTCTTTTGGCCGTACCGGAAGAACAGTTTTCGGACATTCCTTTAAACAGACTCACCCGATGGCAAATGGTACAATCCCTCTCCCAACATTTCTGGAGACGCTGGCATTTGGAATATTTGCATACCCTCCAGCAGCGCTCCAAGTGGACCGAAAGAGGCAGGAATTTGAAGATCGGCGATTTGGTGCTCATCCACAACCCTCAAACTCCACCCCTCTGCTGGACTCTTGCCCGGATAGATGCTACATCGCCAGGGAAAGATGGTGTCGTCAGAGTTGTCCATCTACGCACACAAGGAGGTACCCTTACCCGTCCTGCAACCAAGGTCTTTACCATTCCCCTCAATTAGTTCCTTCACTTTCCTCTTATTGTTTGTTGGTCCCAGGGGACCAAGGGGGCCGGTATGTTTCGTTCTTTTCGTTTCGTTTTTGTTACGCGTACCGTAAGATTGCCACAGGAGGGCGCCTTTTTTTGGTGATTCAATTCAAAGGAACTTGTTCGACTGAGCAGTCAGTCAGTCGGTGATAACTAAAAGGTCACTCGGATGCAACCCATATTAGGTTTAAGTGCTCCCGTTTATATGCGTGTGTCGTTATTCCGCCCTCCCCCCGCCGGCCGGCCTTCCCTGCTCAGGAGCCCTCAACGTGCAGCAGAAACTTAAGTATTCTCTAGATGTTTGTCGCAGTGAAAAGTGTTATATTTGTACTTGTTATATTTCATTTGTGTTTCATTAAATTAGTGATCACTTAATCTCTTTTCTCTCATTACGCGCTAGTGTAAGTGATCACTTGGTCCTTCGGAACATTGCTTAACGATCTCGATACTCGACAGAGAGAGTTGCTACTTTGCTCTAATCTCGAATTCGCCGCGAGTATTCGTGACCTTGCGGAGATTGATTTAATGTGCGAAGTAAATAGAATACAAAGGAAAGCCGAGCATTTCGTTAAAAAGTGCTACGAGTGAATGAAATATCACACTGTCGATAGTAGGATTAGGTTGAGATTCATCCGTTATTCGGAGCCTGCGCTTTAGGCCTAGACAGTGGATGAAAGTCGTATCAGAAGAATTGCCACGGCAAGGATACTACTTTGCCTCCGAGTAATTTCTCTGAAACTGACTGAACCGACAGCGTGGGAGAGAGATACTGCCGAAATGATAGTTACATAAATTCAGTCTTTCCTCGCAATAATTGTGATAATAGCAAAAACAGTTTGAATTCAACGTAATACAATCATCAAGATACATTTCACATCTTTTCTCTCTCCTCTTCTCCTTTCCCTCTACAAGGCTGGTGTCCTTACACCCCCATGCCACACGATTCTGTGGCGGCTGGCACGGCAATATGCGAAAGTTGCTAATTTCTTGTGGGTCCTACACCGATTGCAGTGGGATATTTGACATGTGTTTGTAACCATTTTTCATGATAATGCGCTGGATGAAAATGAGCATAGTGGCTAAAGACATAAGGAGGTGAAATGGGTCGGGTAAGGAAGCCTTAGTGGTGAAAGGGTGAAGACGACGAGTTTGATATGGAGTGTAGTGTGGGCAGAAACTTGGACCCTGAGAAAAGATGACGTGAACAGGCTGCGGGCGGGCGTTTGGGATGTGGGTGCGGAGAAGGATGGAGAAAAGGTTGGATGGTGAAAAGGTTGATGTGGACGGTAACGTATGGGGCAGAAACGTGGACCCTCTTTTTTCCCTCGTACCATAAGAGAGAACAATAGGCAGCGTAGCAAAGGGATAGGTGGGTGAAATTTAGATAGAGTAGTCTGTACTGCATGATGCATGTAATAACAACCAATAATCCCTTCCTTATTATGTAGATACAAACCACCTAGCTGCATGTGACCCTGTTCTCTAGCATGCCTCCCTTAAATATCCTACTTGCATGGCAATAGTGCATGTTTGGTGATCTTCACCCCGTGCCACACACCCTCGTGGTGGCTCGCAGGGTATCACGTAGATGTAGATGAAAGGAGAACGAGAATAGGCTACTGGTGCTGGAGATGTGGGTGCGGAGAAGATGCGGTAAACGGAAAGGAAAACAAAAGAGTTAAGAGCTAGAGATGGTTGGCGAGGACAGAAAACATCAGAATGAAATCTGGGTTAGGCAGTGTACTTGGGTGGAGGAAGTAATAAGGGGAGATGGGTTGCACAAGAGTGTGATTGTGGGAAGGATATTGGTCCAGCGGAGAAGGAGATGCAAGAGAATATGTTTCATGGACGGGATGAAGAAGAGTAGATCGTATGCTGAGGCGGAAAAGGACACACTGGAGGGGGATGAGCCCCTGAATGGGTTACTTCGCCTAACGTAGAGGGGTGACGGTGTTTGAGACAGCCTTACATTAGATTTTAGTCACATGTGCGGTCATATTTTAATCAGGTTTTTTAAAATTATTGTCGAACAAATTTTCCTACTTTGTGGCTCTCCAAACAACGATTTACACCTCTCACTCTCGCCGTGCCGTGCGGCCACTTTGAAGCTTCTTTCGAACGAGTGCCGCCGCTAGTTGTATAGCCTTAAATTTTAGACGTAACAAATAAAGTAACTAGCTAGTTTGGGAAAAAAACCCTTAGCATATCTTCAATACTGTAAACCTATGTTGATTAGCAATCATTCGTATTTACTTATCCATTTTATAACCATCCCCCGACCAATGGCATGTGTTTTTCTTTTCACTGCCGGCCGCCGTATGGACGAGATGAGTTCGGGAGGAAATACGGCAGATGCTTGTTCTTTCACTGCACTGCTCAAACAACTTCAGTATCTTGTGCTTAAGCTCCCTTAAGGTGGCGAAACATATTCTAAACGTCTATCAGAAATGTAACCGATGAGCAAGGTTCCAAATATAATTAATATTCATGATTATTTACTTAAGAATATGAGGGGAGAGGAAGTGGGATGGTTCACGAAATCTTACATGTCTTGCATGGGGGAGGTTGAGGTCGTCTAACACCTCCTTAAGTTATAATTGAATGACTCCCTGGGAAAGTTGGACCTCTGGAGATGAAAGAAGTAGAAGCGGGTTTCTCTTTTAAAAGAGAATTCCAAAAGAAGACATTATTATATCAGAAGATTAGAGTACAAGCATGTAGTAAGAAACTTTCAAGTGAGGAAGCCCTTCATCATAATTAGTATGCAGCATTATATGGCAGTAAAGGATGAGCAAAGAATATGCGGTATTTCAGTGAAATGAGGAACAAATGGGGAATCATTTGGAACGCCAATGATAAAGTCCTTCAAATTGGTGGAAAAAACGAAGTGTTTTCATTTGTAAGATGAATCATAATTTCCACAAAGTGAATTCGTCAACCATTGATATGCATTCAAAGGTTTGAAGATAAAAAATACTTGATGAACTTTTGCGATGTAGAAGGTGCTCACTAACCTAATCTCATCTGTGAACATACACACCCATTATCAATGATAATGGAAGTGCAAACTAATAGTTAGAATTACCGAGAGAGATAATGGAAGAAATGCATCAATTAAATAAAGTTCCGACGTTCAATGAAAACTTATACTGTGATAAAATATTTACATCCTCATCAACATATTACCCTGCTAGCCGTATGGAAGAGCGTGTGGCAGGGGGCCTCAGGAAACCAGGCGTGTAAGGATGTAAGGGATTATGTTTTGGGAGGATAATTGGTGGCGTGTAGTACGGGAGTGTATTTAGTGGAGCTCAGTTTTTATTGAGGTCGCTTTTTGTGCGAGGAAAGAACGAGTTTTGGTACCTAATAGTATATGTTTTGCAATGTACCTCTCATATTTTATCGCATCTGTCAGACCTATGGATGTAGTGAGGAGTCATGATAATATTCTCTGTGTCACTCGGAAACACGCCAGTTCTGAATTTCTCAAGCAAGTTAAGCCAAACGTGCAGCCTCCGAATCTCTAGAGGCTCCCACCTTTATCCCTCTAACAGTTGTGAAGCACTATATGTTCGCTTGTTGTAGTTTTTAACGAAGCGTGCAGCTGTTATTTGTTTGTTTAATTTTTTTGTTAAATCTTTATAACCAGGATCCCAAATGCTCGCGGCGTATTCGAGGCGTGGCCTAATCAGATCGAAGTTGCATCTCTCTTTGACTTTCTCATCCGAAGACATTTATTATACGCTTAACAGAACATAGTTTCTAAATGATGTGCCACATATAATTTGTGTGTGTGTTCCCCACGATATATCAGAAGTTAAGGTAATTCCAAGATATTTAACTGTATCTAAAGATTTTGTTTACTCCACCCAGAGTGTTGTCGTGGCATTAGTGTAATGAGTTTCACAGGAAGTGAACTGAGGTGCATTTACTAAGATTTAATTCTAGCCCCCACTCCTGGTACCACAAAGGAACATTGTTAAGGTCCGATGACAGAACTTCCCCTTACTTCGCTTTTTATAAACTCCTACTGAATGCAATTTATAAATGAGTTTTTTGTGAGGAACCTTGACGAAGGCCTACTTGAAATCAAGGAATATCGCGTCGACTTGCATATTCGATTCACCTGATTTTAGAATATCATGAAGGAATATCGCACGCAGTGCTTCGCAGGACCTGCCTTTACAGAAGCCATCCAGACTGGTATGCAAGAGGTTACGGTTATCCAGGAATGTCGTATTATTGCTAAAGACAATGTGTTTGAGGATCTTGCATTAAAGTGATGTTAATGGTATAGGCCGATAATTTCCTGGGTCACTTCTGTTTTCCTTTTGTAAATATCGGTGTGACGTTGGCTATTTTCCAGTCTTGGGGCATCTTGCCTTCGGATAATGATTTGCTAAATATATTTTCTAAGAATGGTGCAATCTATGGTGTTAACACCTTGAGCACGCGTGCAGGTATTCCTACTGGACCTGGGGATTTGTTATTTTTAATCGAACGCAGTTGTTTAATTATTCTATCACGTTGAATTTTTATGTCAGCCATCGGCTCGTTAAAGTCAGTAACGTCTAAATTGTGTATATTGTCATCCTTAGTGAATACGCTTTTGAAGAAGTGGTTCAATAGTTGGATTTGTCAATGCTGTTGGTGACCACTTTGCTGTTTGTGTCCAATAAAGACTCTTCGGTCGAAGATTCGCCCTGGAGCTCTCTCGCTTAAGATCAGAATGACTTCGGGTTTTCCTCTTGTATATTATAATAGTATCCCCCGTGAGAATGACACGTAAGTTTTGAAACCGGTCGGGCTTATACCAATTAAAATTTGTGTGGATTATACAAAGTGATTTTATTTAATATTAATATGATGTAAAAATTCCACCAAGTAAGCTCAAAAACCATTGAAGATTTCCTGTAGTAATTCATCTAGGATTTTTTCTTGAAGTTTCATATAGTGGTACGAATTATTTTCTTCGTTTTTGAGCGTTGAGCGACGTACATTTCTCTCACCGCAAGTTCCATTGTTTTGTTACCTAACTTAATAAGCCTTTTATATAGGTAGTGTAATTGCCTTTTTCTCATGAGCTTCCGCCTTACATCGTGGTTTTACCAACGAGATTCTTTACTCTTTCGTTTGAATTTGTGTGGAATATATTCATCGATACATTTACGTAGTATTTCCAAAATAATATCTCCATGATACTTCGGTGCTTTAGTCTTTCATTTTGGCTACGTATTTCGTGAATGAAGCTTCTCAAGTCTCTCCAAATTTTATGTAATCGCATTTTTCAAATAAGTAGACATTACGTTTAGGTTTTACAGTGGACTGTACTGTTGTTTTCAAAGTCCCAATACTTACTTCATGATCACTTACGCCTTCGAGGATATCGACGTGTTTAATCGTAGTAGGGAGACTAACAACTAAAATATCTAATATATTATAACCTCTCGTAGGTTTGTTTACTTCTTGAGTAAGAGAATGGTGGGAAAGCGTATTAAGAAAGGCCTCGCTTATATTACGCTTCTTTTAACTTCTGTCAACGGTATTTATTGCGAGGGAGAACTTTGTGGAGGACTGCAGCAAACCGATTTTCGAATTAACAACGGTTATTGCTTTTTTATTCATACATTTTTTCTCAGTTCCATGGCATTAGTTATTCACGGTGGGAGTCACACATTAAGTGGATGTCATCCATGTTAGTGGATTCTGATCAGCATCCCACTATGCCTTGAATAATGTGCTACTTTCTGTAGTACACGTTACAGCACTTTTAAATTGATTTATTTTACTTTTATTTTTCTGTTAACAATTTTGATTTTAAAGTGATAGTAGTATCATAATTAGTTAAATAGTTTAAGTTGTTCACTGTTACTCTTATTTTTGCTTGTGACTTCCTCATCTATCTTTTCAAGTTGACTAAATTTCATCAATGGCTGATTATTTTAATGCCTAACCAAAGTATAATACACTTTTTTCAATATAATATTATCCACTGTTAGTTAAATTTCGTTTGATTATGATGACATGGCTTGAAAGAACTCGATTAATTAGTCTTCTCCTTTTTGCATTCTCTGATTAGAATCTCACAGACTCAATTGTAATCACCCATTTAAATGGTTTCAATTACGTTTTGGCGTTAATTTCTCAATGCGTTTGTATTGCTTATCATTAATTTTCCACCCAAAATTCGCAACAAGTTCGACACAGTTGATAGAAGAATATTTGTGGTGTTATCTGGACAGCTTTTTTTTAACGCACAGTTAATTCCTTTCTACTGTTGACGGCTCTACTTGGTGGAATAACATATCGAGGGAGAATTTAAAACACTTAGTAATATTCCACAAACAATTTATTTTCCCAACCGGTTTCAACGCTAACGCGTCATTTTCAAGGGACAATTCTCAAAGTTCTTGGGAGGTGCGCCAAATATATATCCAATTCACAATGGGGGGAGGGGAGGTTAAGTAAAAAGGGGGGGGATGGATAGGGAGGGAGGGTGAGGGTATTGCGAGGAAGCAACCGTCAAGGTGAGGGAAGGGGCTGTGGGTGTAACACAGAGGTGAATGGAGAATATTTAAAAACAGAACAGTCATTTAAAAGCACAACATCAGGGACACCTTGTCTCATACTAATTTCAAAATTCTCTAAAAAGTCCAGTTTAAAACCTTTGTCATTGACATGTAAAACCTTAGGTTTAAAATTACATTGGTGACCAGTTTCAATTATATGATTAGCAAAACCTGATTTTGGGTCATTATTAAATATATATTTCATATGTTCTTTCGCTCTGGTAGCAAATTTGCGACCAGTTTGACCCACATAAACACCATTGCATCCTTCACACTCTAATAAGTACACACCACACTTTTCCATAATGTCCATCTTGTCCTTGGAGTTGAAAAGGAGTTTTCCTAATGTCAGAACCTTCCCTCACCTTGACGGTTGCTTCCTCGCAATACCCTCACCCTCCCTCACTATCCATCCCCCCCCTTTTTACTTAACCTCCCCTCCCCCCATTGTGAATTGGATATATATTTGGCGCACCTCCCAAGAACTTTGAGAATTGTCCCTTGAAAATGACGCGTTAGCGTTGAAACCGGTTGGGAAAATAAATTGTTTGTGGAATATTACTAAGTGTTTTAAATTCTCCCTCGCACAGTTAATTATTACCGGTAATGTGTGTCACTGAATTTACTCGTCGCAAAAATCTCTAATGTCCCCTTCTCCGTCTGTAACTTTCTTTCATAAGTCATAATATTTGTTTAAAATTTCATAGTCCCATCAATGACTCCACATGGGACATTGATTTGAACGTTAATGGGCGTAAATCGAAAGCTTTACCTTGTCTGACGTCACAACCTGGGGGTGGCTTTGGACACAACTTTCCTCGCCCGCAGCTCGTACGTTTACATCGCCGAGGCGTGGATGCAGCAGCGGGCGCCAGCCATATTGACCAGTGGGTGACGCTGCGATGTTTATTCTCCCAATTTACCGTGACGCCGACGGACTGACGCACTAATCTTGCAATTGCATCGTGTTTTCCATCGACTAATCAATTGAAGTCGGCACGGGTGCATTTTTTAAGATGCATTCTTCCTGTAACGTGTTTATTTAAGTTAATTATGATCCGTATTTACAGCAAAAACCGTATAAATACCGAGTATAATTCAATACCTCCAAGTCATTATTATGTGTTTAGAGATTTAACTACTCTGAATTATCAACAAAAGAATGATAATCTTGATTTGTGTCCGTTAATGTGGGCCTTCCTCCGTGCTATCCAAAGGCAAGCGACGAAGGAACATGAGGAAGCAACATCGCAGGTGTTTACGTTGCCAGGCTACAGTTTGATGACGCCATCGCTTCTCCACCTTCCTCAATGCTTCAGGAGGAGTAAGTTTGTCCCTTATATCTTTCTCGCAGAGCCTTGTCTCTCTCCTCACTCACCCTTCTCCCACTGCCCCGACCTCCGTGGCTTTTGCGTGTACTATCCAGTCTTTCCGCCTCTCCTTCCCTCGTCTACCGTTGAAAAACGCTGCACATTTAAATTTCCCTGATTCCCCACATTCCCCGAAAATCCGATTTTCTCCTCCTTTGCCGTTCCTTAATTTTTTGAGTAATCAAATTTCGACCTCTATTTCCCTTTATTTTGAGAACGCGTACAAAAAAGGGCTCTTCCTAACTACGCGGATCTGCTGAGATGTTTCAAAAAAAAGCATCGATGGGGAAAATTCCTGCTCCATTGCTTTTTGGCGAAATCGTAGTATTTGAAGTATTCTCCTTGCTTCAGGGTAAAAAGAAAATATTTTATAAAACTATTTCTCCTTTTGAAGTGAAATATTATATTTTATAAATTGAAAACTACGTAAAAACTGGCATTTTAATGTCTTATACAAAATGGCAGAGGATGGAATTACTTGCTTTGAGTGTAATTAAACAACGGCCTATCCTTCCATTATTCTTATGATGAAATCTTTAAAAGAAATACCTGAATTTTGATGAAGTAAGTCGTAACAGTACCTTACAAGAAAAATCAAGAATATTTTGCCATTACTTCCATTAAAAATATTTGTTTTTTCTCTTTCTCTTCAGGTGAGCAATACTTTCGGCCAACCCTCATCTTTGTGCACTGTTTCTGCCATTAAGGTGGGTGAGTAATCTGAATTTGACTTCTTATTCTAAGACTCGTGATATTCATATGAATAATTTGTTAAAATATTTCTGCATACCGTTAGAATTGTAATTGGCAATGTGACGTGCATCCATAAATTTTAGCATTTCAGCGCATTTTATAACAGAAACAACGGTTTCACTTTTCCGCAAGAATCTAGTGGAAAAATGTAATCGTGGTATCTGCTATAATATGACAAACTTCCCCGATACCTGACCTGAATCTGTTGAAATTATTTCCACGCAGTGACAAGTATTTTATTTGAGATCACTGCTTGACGTCAGAAGTATCCATAATGTCAAATGCTCTTCATTGATCCTGATAGTCAATTCGGTCCATACCATTTGTGATTTATGCTCATAGAAGAGGGAGGATTATATATCAGATAAAATGAACATTTTGCTTAGGTCACTGAGAAAAAGTAATAACCTGTAATAAAAATTCCTTGCCGGAGTGGGTCGTTCCTACTGTTTGAGAATACATGATTGGGTCATCAGTACACGAGAGTAAAGGAATCTAGGCCACGAAAAGAGATCGAGGGAAATCATGGCTTAGTGTTGAAAACAACGGAGGCATAGACTCCTTAGATTTTGCGCTCTCTTTTAACGCATTGAGTTAAAGAATGCTCTAGACATTGGAAACCTTTTATTAGGATAACTCACGTAAATTAAAATTAACTGCTTTTGAAAGCGGTAAGGAAGATATTCCCATTCATTCGTGTACATAACATTAAATTATAGTTTTGATGTATTATATGCAAAAAATATATTTTCTGTAGTGTCTTAGTCGTTGAATAGTGATTGCTGCGAATATTCAGTGAATCAAATGTTAAAGTTTCAATTTATAGATTGCAGAAAAACTAGAATTCTATGATTGTATGTACGATAGGGGCATTAAATTGCAATGAATGACATACTTACTTAATATATCTTCTTTGCATCACTTAACCTTGGCTAGATATAACTGTGAAAAGATCGAACCCATTTGTTTTCAATAAATTCTTATTTGCAGTGTCCTTAAAGAATTATTGACTGTATTGGTATGAGTTGGTTTTTGCGTCTTCAGTATTCACTTTCCTTTACTCTAACCAACTTCATTTTTAATATGATTGAGTACTCTGTACGTGCCAAATTTCATAGAAGAGCATTACAGTTTTTTAATATATATTCAGCCGAATAATGAAAGACAAACTCGCTGTAAAAATCACAAACTATTAAATATGAATACGTTTCAAAAACATAGCGGTGCAAGAGGAGATCAAACACGGCACAACGAGATTATTTGATAAGTAATTATTGATTGCTCTGCTCATAGATTGCTCATTTCTGTAGCTTGTTAATTGGTCAAAATATTTGACATTTATTTTCTTTTTCCCGGTACGCAGAGCATGATATGATTCCATTTCACATCCTTTAAGCTTCCTTTATTTCGGCAATTGTTCTCATTTTGAAAATTCACCGGTCGCTGGAGATTGGGTGGACACATCTGATGTATCAAATTTAATGAGGCTTTTATTATCTTCGCAAAGCATTCTTAAAAGACATGGAAAGCGTAGAAAACTTTCCCTTTTATTCCAGGATAAATATTGAAGGTGGAGCGAGGACCATTAGGAATTCATCAAAATCAATATCTGCCCGGGGGTCATTTTGGGGTACCCATCATGAATAAAATTTTAAAAAATATGTTATCCCCCAATTTAGGTCCCGTGTACATTGCCCAACCAATACCAATTGCTTACACCTCTCCTCACTCCTTCTCTCTCCTTCGCCTTCGTCTTCTCTCCGATATTTTCAATTGAGTTTCTGAAAGATTCCTTTCAAATTCATTGCTATGTGCCCCGCCGGTTCACACTCCCGGTAGTCTGCGTGTTGGCTCATTAAATTATTCCCCCGTTGACCCCCTCCCCCGTGGTCAAACCCGTGTTCCACTCCCCCACCCTTAAAATCCTGGCCCTTAAAATATCCGAACCCCTCCCTCCCTCTCCTCCCAATCCTCCTCCCCCCAACGTGGAACCCAACTTTTTTATTTCGGGAAATCCTCAGCCCCTTATATTCCGTGGAAATTAATTAAATTCGGTGACATTCCACCCCCTCTCCCCATAGTTTTCCCATTCCGTTCCTCTGCCGCCCCTCATCGCCGCTGACGAAACCCCTGCCATCGCCTCCCAACACACGCACACCTCTCCATCCCTCCCTCACCGTCTCTTCTTTCATTCTCTTCCGTAAAAAAAGAAAGAAGATCGGAGAGCGGCGGATGACTTATCATCATTAATCGCTTTCATTATCGACGCACGGTCGCCCTTTCATTCAGTCCATGTCCGCTGTTCTTCCCTTCGAACCCCCAATCGCGTGACCCCCATTTGACCCCACCCACTCCCTTCTCACTCCCATGAACCCCCTTCCACTTCCTTTAACGATTCTGACGTCACAAACTGCCCTTCCCCCCCTGCCAGACTACCCCTCCCTCCGCCCTCTATCCTCCGTAAACTCGAGAGAATACGCACAAAAATGTTCCTCTAATGTTGTGTTCGATTGTTGTCCTAATCCCAATTTTCGAGTGTATCATGTGCTAAGCGAAATTTTCAATTGTTTTAAGTCCAGTTACTGTTACATGGCGACACGGTAAAATTTGTAAGTAAACTTTTGAATGCGAGAGATCTTAAAAGGAAACATTGATTGCCTTCACCGAGACTCAAACCCGGATCCCTCGATCCGGCTGCTTTAGCGATTAAGCTACCGAGGAATCCTTTGTTTTGGATTTTTGTGGACTATAAAGGAACGAAGCGGTCCGGATAGCGGAACATGCAATGTAGCAAGCTGTCCAATGCGTGCGCTGAGCGCCACAGTCCGCGAAAATAAACACAAACTTTGAACGCGTCAGATATTCGCTCTTTTTGACTGAATTTGAATAATGTGACAGTGGTCCGGTATCTTGGGAGACGTTAACGCGAGAATGGAAATGGCTTTTGTGCCGCGGATATGATGTTTGCTGAAATATCTCTATCTTTTTCAATGAGTATGAATTCCAACGAGCCAAATAAGAGCATCTCAATGAATACTTGTTATTGGTCATGATTGCTGTGTTCTTTAACTGTGTTTCTGCAGGATATCTCAGGGACGACTGGTCGCGGGGTGAAATTATACAGCATCAGCTCATACCTATCGAATGAAATGCTTTTAGTTGACGACTTCTTTGAAGATGCCTCCTTCCAAACTTAGTATTCACTTTCCTTTACTCTAACCAACTTCATTTTTAATATGATTGAGTACTCTGTACGTGCCAAATTTCATAGAAGAGCATTACAGTTTTTTAATATATATTCAGCATATTTTTAATATATATTTAATATATATTTTAATATATATATATTTAATATATATAATATATGTTTAAGTTGGTTTCGTTTTCACTCCATTGCTTGCCCTACTACTCTGGCCGAGGTGAACCGCTGATGGACAGATGTGATGATCTTAAGCCCACTCTCTTCTGGAGGGCGAATGACTCACCTTTTGCTAGTGATTGAGGGGGAAGGAGTAGATTTATTTCACGCTCCATCCTCGTCTTTCCCTTCACTTGCGTCTCTATATATGTTGAGTATTGGCTCCTGAAATGTGTCGCCCTTTCGACCTTTCGGCCTCATGAGGGTGATTTGCTGCGAATAAGTTTAAGTGTCCCCATGTGATTAAATTTACCGCACTTGTTGGAAATTGAGAAAAGAAAATTTAGCTAAGAAGGAATACATTTTACTAATTATTATTAAGTTAATTAATTTCATTTACTCAGTATTTCTTATTTTACTAATCATTAATAATTAATAAAACTTATTTAGCTACATATTACCTCCGCGCTATGATTCTGTGAGCCTTTAGGACTACAGTATTCCCACGCAAATACCCTGTAGGTGTAAGGAAAGTGTTAACTACTCCATGCTGACCTTTAGTTTTCTAATATTTGCGCAAAAAAATTTACAAGTATATAACAATGTTCTGAAACAACATTCTGAAAAAAGTGATAAATATGAATTCTCTTCTTTTCATGACCATAGTTTTAAAGTGTTGCTTCTGAAGTTTTGGTCACTCGATTAAAATAAACTCAATCGGTCACTGGCGACGTTCCGTCTAATATATTTCACCTGATCAATACATTAAAAAAATTATATTATGGCATAGGTGTAACAATACAATAACATGTTAGCATAAACTATTTATGATACCTTTATTGACACTGACCATTTAGTTAAAGCGGATAAGGAGATTACAATGTATTTAACAGCAGACAATTTGTGATGATGACTATTGGTTGTTTAAAAATATGCTAATATGATTTAAAGATAGTGATGTATTTTTATGAATCAAAAATATATAATTAAAATTAGGAGCGTCTGAAGAAATTACAACTTGGCTGTTTCCACATGAGGATTTATTTATACCGACCATGGTCTCGTTACAGAGTAACATTATCAATATAAACAAATTTCAGAAAATCAGCAGTATATATAGGCAAGACAAGTGGTGGGGGAGGTGGTGGGAGGGTGTTGAGGACTACATCTACATCGACGCCACACCCTGAAATGCACCCAAAGGGTTGTGGCAGGGGGTGCTTCCACACCAGGCATGCATGAATGATGCGGTAGAACACCGAAATTACATTGAAACCCGAAACCATTGAAACCACACATGCAAAGCGCCAATTAAAAATTAAATAACCATCAAACATTCTATCGTCAATCGTTCCAACATGAAAGGGATACAATGACTACTACTACAGATTCAAAATATCATGCATAAATAAGAACATCAATATTTACATCATGCATAAATAAGAGAGTAGAGAATATAATGAGAAAGATTTACTGTCTGCCTATTGTCACAATTCGAACTATTCATGACGACGATCACAGCTGTTATGGTCCCGAATGGTACGCGGAAAAGATGACATTTTATACCTATCGGTTCAACAATCTAGCTCTCTAATTTTTTTGGCGCGATCTAATCTGCCGTAGTACGAGGGGGTTAAAGTATGTTTTTTACGTCGTCAAAGAAATGATTTTCTTGAAATTTATTTAGAAGGTTAAGCCTATAGTTTGATCTACGCTGTCGTAGCGATTCCCATCCTAATTCTTCTAACAGTCCAGACACACTAGCCAACTTATCGTAGCATCGTTTCACAAAACTAGCTCCTCTTCGCTGTACGCGATCTAACTCTGATATCAACCCCGTTTCGTATGGATCCCATACACTAACAGCATATTCCAGATGAGCCCTAACGATTGAAAAATAACAACGTTCTTTCACTTTCTCATCACATTTTCCGAGTACTCTCTTGATAAAGCCTAGCTTCATGTATGCTTGACCGCATATTTCCCGAATATGTTTTCCCCAAGATATGTCGTGAGTAATTGTGACTCCTAAGTACTTAACAGACTCGGCGTGAATAATTTCCGTACTATTAATTCTGTAAGCCCTACCTGGCCTATTTTTCTTTTTCCAAAAGCTGACAGCTTCGCACTTTTTTATGTTTAGTTGCATCTGCCACTTTTCGCACCAAGCATGAATAGCAAGTAGGTCGATTGTTAACGATTCGCTATCTTTGGAATTGTTAATATCCCTATACACAACCGCGTCGTCTGCGAAGAGTCTAAGCTTACTTTTAACTACGTTGCTAATATCATTCATGTACAAGAGAAATAAAAGTGGATGAAAATGACACTTCCCTGAGGAACACCCGATGTATCGCTGTTTGACATGATACCGTCAATGACAACATTTGTTCCCGCCCATTTAAGAATTTATTAATCCAACTAATAATGTTTTTATCTATTCCATATGCTTCTAGTTTTGAGAGCAACTTAACGTGAGGCACCTTATCGAAAGCTTTCTTCAAATCGAGGAATATCGCGTCAACTTGAACATTATTTTCACCCGAGAGCAAGATGTCATGAACGAAGAGGGCCAATTTGGTTTCGCAAGATCTACCCTTTCGAAATCCGTGTTGGTTATTTATTAATAATTCCTCCCTATCTAAATGACTCATAATGGAGCTTACGATTATGTGTCCAAATACCTTACTCGAAATGGATGTGAGAGAAATAGGCCTATAGTTACTAGGGTCTTCCCTTTCGCCGCTTTAGAATATAGGTGTGACATTATCTACTCCCCAGTCCTTAGGCGCTACGTGATCTACTAAAGATTTGGTAAATATTAATTCTAAGTAAGGTGCTATGTCTGATGCCAATGTTTTATATACGCGAGCAGGTATTTGATCTGGACCGGGGGATTTGTTGGGGTTGATATTTTTTAGCTGCTGTTCAATGCCGCGACAATTTATAATAATTTCAGGCATACATGTTTGGGAACGAACAGGCTGAGGATCGAAGAGATGTGGTGTACAATTATTGAAAATGCTTTTGAAGAATGAGTTTAACGAATTGGCTTTTTGTAGACTGTTGGTTAGCTTTTCCCCTTTGATATTTTTAAGCGTGCGTACTGATATTTAATTTCCTTGAGTGTCCCTAACATACGACCAAAATGCCTTGGGATTATCGTTCAATTGTTCTCCCAGTAATTTACTTATGAAATCAGCTAACGTCCTTCGGAACGCTTTTTTTGCTAAGAGTTTAGATATTTTGTAATTTTCGGTGACTGAGTATAGTTCTTCGGAGGATTTGTTAATTTTTGCCCTTTTTTACCTAGCATGACATGTCCTCTGGTGCTTTAATGTTTTTCTAACCTCCGCGTTATAGTACCTAGGCTCTGCATTGGCTCTTTTCCTTTTACTTGGTATGTATTTGCTAACTACTGATCGTGTAACGTTGAGGAAAGTATTCCATAAAACCTCAGTATTACTGTTGATACTGATTTATTTTAAACAAGTTAATTAATTTTGCAACTCTCGTTTCATGCCTTCGTAGTCAGCCTTATTAAACAAGTAGATTTTTCTTTGTGGATTATGTTTCATGATTATGCTCAAGGAAAAATTAGCTTTTACTGTCTTGTGGTAGCTTATTCCCTTGTCCGTACCTATGTTTACAAGTATGTGTAGAATATTTGTCGCTCAAGGATCATGTGTATTTTTCCCTCTAGTTGGAGTATTGACTATTTGATGTAGTGAGTGAGATGAGAATGTATACAGAAGTGATTCACAATGGTCTTAGTCCTTTCCTCCTGTCATAAAACTGTACGTGTCCCAGTCTATGGACGGAAGATTGAAATCCCCTCCGATTATAATATGACAGTCGTTTTTTGAGAGGTTAACTTACTGAGTTGACTTTCTAGTCGTAATATGAGCTTACATGGGTATCTGGTGGTCCATAATATGCGCACACATAGATGGTCTTTGCTTTAGGATTTTGAATGGAGCACCGTACGCTTTCTACCTGGTCGTCGGAAAATGACTCCCTCCTACTAATATAACGATCCTTCACTGCAATAAAAACTCCTCCCCGGTCCTTTCCACTCTATCTTTTCTATAAACTGTGAAATTTTTCGGGAATACTTCATTTTCTGCGATTTCGTTACACAACCAACTTTCCGTCCCTATAATTAAGTCTGCGTCAGTAGATTCAATCAGATGGTAGAAGTCAGCTACTTTATTCCTTAAGCTACGGCAATTTACTACCACGACAGAAAAGGATTTATCAGTGAGCGTATTCCCGGAAAGTGTATTCTCCTTACAACTAGCTTTCTTAGGTATATTCCAAGTTAAATTACTGCTATTTTTTGAAACTGGCCTCTTACTGTTCTCCTTAGACTTAACACTTTCTTGGATATTATTTCTATTAAATTATTTTCGCGATGGTGCCCTGATTCGACCCACTAGCTGACCTACTCTCTGCCCTACCCTCTATCCTAAAAAAGGTCTACAGTGATCGAGTATGCTACTCGCTACACAGCTAGCTGCCTCGGCCGTGTAATGGTCACCAGAATATACACGTTAATACATTCGGCATTCACATTGTATATGCAGAAAAGCAGAAATGTTCTGTCTCGAGTTCGTAGCCCTCCTGTCCATTTCGCTCCGCGTTTAATTCCATCGGGAGGTGAGAGGCGTTTCCTTTTTCGTCTTAGTCTGTCGCACATCAGTCGTAATTCACAATGGCGGTCTCTCTTATTCCCGAATCCCTTCCGCCCTGAACCCTTTCGCCCTCGAATCCTAGCAGAACCCTTTCTCACCCTCTATCATCCGATTCCCTCTTCCTCCTCCTACACCACCCCATTCCACCCCCTCACTATCCCTCCTCCACCCCTATTTCATCTGCCACTCCGCGGCCGCTAATTGATTCGGCAAGTGTCTCACCCGATCTCATCTGCTCACTCCTTCAACCCTCTTACGCATCCTCTCTCACCTCTCTCTCTCTCTCTCGATGCCCTTGCAATTTCTAATCCTAATTCCGTCACCTCTCGAAATCTAACCACTGGAATTCACTACAGTAAGTCCTCGATTTACGTTGGGGGAATGCGCGTGCTGAAGAAAGGGCTTCGTAAATCGGAACTACGTAGACACAGAACCAGATACTCGCGGCCTCTTTCTATCCATTGTTGACTTAGGAGTTAATCTTTAAGTTCATTTTTTGCCATCACTCGAAAGCAAATAAATTTTAATGGCTATATAAGTTACATACATATTTGTTATCCATTAAGAATCGCAAAAATATCATAATATGTTTCATTTTATCAGCATTAAACTGAAAGAATTCTACTTAAAGTTCGCATCGAATCAGGCGTAAATCGATACGACACAGATAGAGGACTCCCTCTACTAATATTTTCACGCAGCAGTTGGCAAGCTACTGGGTTTTTATCATGTTGTCCTAAACGACGGGCGTTTTGTCGATAAATGAATAGAAAAAATTCATTGAACGAGTGCTACAGGAATTAAGCATTTATATACTGATTTTCCGTCCTCTTTATGGCACCATGTCTAGAAATATTGTAGTCTTTCTTTCCTCCTTTCTTTTTCGCCCGTGGTTTCTGTTCCAGCACTCACTGCAATTGGAAGCTTCTCTTTAAAAACAGTTGTTTAAACATTTCAGCGTTGGTTACTGTTTGATCCGTAGTGCTGTAGACCAAAGCCTCTCTCACTCCTCTCTTGCGCATGTATTTCTGAACCCTCAAATTCCGAATTTTAAGGCCAATCAAGCCCCATTATACAATGGGCGTTAAGACATAAAGTAAAGACGTAAGGGCCTTCCGTAAGCCGTTCCGAGGAAGATGGTCAAGTCCCATCTTTAAGTTTTACGCGTTACGCTTGACAAAATGTCAGCCAATCAGAGCGCGCCATTACTTCCGTCAGTCACGATCCACTGCTTAAGCCAGTGATTGGCGAACTTTTTATAGAGGGGGCCAAAGGAAAGAAAAAAATACTTTAGCCAATGTAATTTAATAAAAAATAAATTGATACATTTTACAAAATACTTGTGTTTTTTGTGATACTAAGTCCTATTAATGACTGAAAGATTATGAAGGAGAATGTGATGAATGAAACTGTGACTGCATTTCTAAAAGTTTCTTATAATTTGGATCGAACTGGGATGTACTTATTCTTAGAAGAGAAGTTAAATGCTCATCTGTCAGTCTGTTTCTAAGGCAACTCTTTCCAAGTTTCACCGTAGAAAATACCTGTTGACATATATATGATGAAGCAAGCATAGCTGTAACTTTCTGGGCATGTTAAATCAGATTTGGGAAAGTTGATTTCGACAAGGACTTGTAGAACTCTAATTTTGGAACATTAAAAAACAATTGTTTGAGTTGAGTGTTACATTGCAATTCGATCAATTCAAGTTGCAAGTCCGATTTCACTGTTTCACAGTTCACATTAAAAGGCACACTGAAAATTTCAGTCTTTTTGAATGACACTGAAGTCTTCAAATCTTCGTTCATATTAACCATGGAGCCTTTTCATACTATCTTCGTAACTCTTAAGCTTTTCCTCCATCACCGGGGCTGTTGAATTTCACCTTTGGAAGTAAGACAAGTCATTCTTAGCAAGCTGATTCGTGAATAGAACAAGTTGTAGTTTAAAACCTTTGAGATGGCCCCAGATACCATCAATAAATTGATTTGTTTTCTTGCATCTTGACATTCAACTTGTTCATGTGGCGGAGAAGATCCGTTAAAAATGTAAAGTCCGAAAACCATGAAGCATCTTCTAGGATTTCATACCTACTCTACAGACCCCGGTTTCTCAACGAAGAATGTCACTGTTTCGTCTTTCAGCTGCCAAACTCGCTCGAAGATGCGTCCTGCGCTAAGCCACCTTACTTTCGAGCAGTACATTATATAAGAGTACTCTGATTGGATGGAGTCCAGAAACTTCCAAAATTGTCCGTGAGCAAGCACTCGAGATTGAATAGCATTAACCAGCTTCGCAATAACGTCGAACACAGGTTTCATACCCAAAGCAGATTTACAGAGGATCTTGATGTATGATGCAATGTAGAAATATGACATTGTTATCTGGATATTTTTCATTAAAGATCCCAATAAATCCAGATTTTTTCCCTGTCGTATTTCTCGCTCCATCTGTTGTTAGACTACATATGCTATTTATAGGTACTTTCAAAGTTGAAATTTCTTCCATAAATTCATGAAAAATAGTTTATCCTGTTGTAGTTCCCTTCAACGACCTCATGCATGCTAGTTCCTCTGAAATACAGAAGTTTTCGTCTAAACCTCTTACAAATAATAGCAACTGTGCAGTATCATTTATATCAGAGCTTTCATCCATAGTAATTGAGCAGAATTTAATTTGGCCAATCTTTGATTCCAACTGTGATAATAAGTTTTTATCTATTGCTTTAATTCTTGAAGTCACTGTTTGCGGTGATAAGCCTATTGTTTCAAATTCTTTTCTTTTATCAGGACATTAAATATCGCAGACTCTGAGCATGCAGTCTTTAACAAACTCTCAATCAGAGAGAGCTTTGTTACTTTTAGCAATATTGTATGCTACAGCATAACTTGCATGTGTAGCTGCTTGTTGAGAACTATTTCCTTTCTTAAAAATACTTTGCTGACCTGTTTTTTTTGCGTAGATCTGCTTTTTGTTTTCTTTCTTCTACGGTCATGGTTCTAATATTGACATCATTGTGCTCAGGGTTGAAGTGTCGTGAAATGTTATAATCTTTGTAGAATGCTACAGTTTGTTGCAGATGAGACATAGTGGTTTATCCCTAAAAACTTTGAAAAAGTACTTCTAAGTCCATTCATCTTTGAAAACACGGCACTTAGAATCAACTTTACGTTTCTTAGATAACATCTTAGGGCTAAAATGTTTCACAATCTGCATAGTAAAACTAGCAAACCAACAACGACAAGACTATGAGTCTGAATCAAGAAACGTGTTTCAATATGTAGCCGCGGTGGAGGGGGTAGCTACTGCGAGGAGGCTCCGTTGCCAGTTTTACTCTTCGCGACAAAGTTGCCAGCAGCCAGTGCCTCTCACTCTCAACATAACCTTCCAATATCTAGGATAAGTCAATAAATGTGTATGTAGTTACTGATATAAAACAAAAGAGAAGAAAAAGAGGAAAATATTTATTTTTCTTTTAGCTTGTTTTCTTTTTTATTCGTCAGATTAGGAATAATGCCGCGCTGGCCGGATAGAACATTTCAGGGGGCCGCATCTGGCCCGCGGGCCGTAGTTTTCCCATCACTGGCTTAAGCGGAACCACGTTTGATGTAAGAGGTAAATATCGGATTTTAGTAAATATCAGAGTGAAAATTTTGCAAACTATTCTCAAAACTCTCGTATACAGTGAATATGCAGTGTCATACCATGCAGACGTAATTTTGACACTCATTTGTTTTCGATAACCAAGTCGATCTTTTACGGCTTACTACAGCATTAGAGGTTGACTGCCTTACGGAAATTCTTGCGTAAGAAGTTTCTACGACTTAAGTGTTACGGCTTACGTCCATTGTATAAATGGCTGTAACTGTAACAATTATCTGACATAAAAGGAGCCACATTGTTTAGTGAAATCTTAAAGTCAGACAGTGCTCTAGTGAATATTTTTTGGTAGTTTAGCTTAAGTTAGTACTTAAACCGGCTTCTTAGTTATTTCGGGATTCGACCACGTTTATCTTTTGATTAAAAGTTGCTAATGGTTTAAATGGGGAATGCTAGAGCAATAATAAAACCATCCCATAGGTACTTGTTCCTAACAAGTGAATTCGGCTGCTCCCAATTCTCCCAATTCTCTCAATTCTATCCTCTCCTGCCGATCATTCCGTTCCCGCCGTACATTTTCGTTTTCCCAGAAATCTTAAATAGACATTTCTCCCGGCAAGTTATTTTGATTTGATACTCAAATTAATTTGAATCCGAATGAGATTGTGGACTTTGGAATTCGGAATCCCTTTGATACTCATGGATTCGAAGCGTTTTTTTCTTTTAATGCATATCTCTGCGACGAAGAGGCGAGCGCAACTTGAATTTTTCATCGTTCCCTGGAGAGGGCGTATGAGCGGAATGATGAACATCGGCGGCAAAAGATGGAACGCAAACTCGGTACTTCAGTGCTTTCATTGCTTTATAGACTTTCAAAGGGAGAATGTTTGCATCGTGGATGTAGTTCTCAAGAAGTTACCTTTACTGCGGTAATAGGAAGTAAATAATTCGGTTCCTGCTTTACTGCAGCCGTACGCACAGCCTCTTTAACATGGAAACTTTGGTCTTCTGTAATATGATAAATAAAGGACCTCAGATTTTCCCGGCGTATCTGATGGATAAAGGTTTCTCGGGTCTTCCACCGGGTGAGCAGGTCCATGGGGCCCAACGTTCCGGAGAACGACTTGTCCTCCATCTTCAGGGGGGTTAAGCTTCCGAATGCCGTTTCCTCTTATTTGTATTGAATTTGTTTATTGCCATTACATATCATACATACATACATTCATTAATAATATTCAATACATTAATATATACATCACAATAGCCCCCGCTATATGAAATAATTCCTCTTCTGGGGTAGTCATATGAATTTTATACATATTTAATTACTATATACAAGCATGTAGCAGATTCTTTAGGGTGGTTTTAGGTTTAATTTAGCAGGAACTCTTTTCTTCCGGAATGGCTTAATGGCCTGGCATTTGCCCAAGGCGTGAGGGAAACCGGCAAAACCTCACGCTGACCGCCGTGTAATGATGTGTTGTTTGCAGGAGATGGTGGTGCAGGTGAGATTTCCAGAGTGGTATTCTGATGTGATGTTGCGGTAGCGTCAGACTTTGTGATGTGGATCCGGAGTACAATGCATTCATCATAGTGTTGACTGTCGGTTCTGTTGTCTGGTTCCGGATGCAATGTCTGCGTTGTTCTGTAGAAGAATGCAAGATTAGTAATTATATTTACAAGTTACATATATTTACAGATTTTCTGTGGAGGATTCCAAGATAATTAGTTATATTTACACGTCACATGTATTTAAAAAGCCAATCAGAGATTGTTGTTTAGATACAAGTTTTATATAGCATCTTACTTATTAATTGTATGCCCATGGTCCATAGAAAAGATTAAGTTCTCAGTATTTACAATTGGAATTCATTTACAGTCGAAATTTTATGTACAGTAGAGTAAGTCAAGAATAATTGGCTGTAGTCATGAAATAAACGTTTAGAGTTTTAAACAATTCCATATAAGTGAATTGCATATAATAATTACCGATTAGACTGGGCAATGTCAAAATTATTGAAGTTAATATTTATACAAGAGTATGTTCAATGTGCGTATTTAAGCAGATAGCCTGAGAGGCATTTGTCAGAGTATATTGATATCTTAGCCTGTCGTTCAAGCCATCGTTCTCTCAACGGCTGTGTACTGCGCGTTCCATGAGTACACTGCTTGGACGGAGTACTCAAGGACCTCGCGCGCCGCTGCGTCCAGGAACTCGGCTGCCGAAAGTCGCTCCGCCGGGTGGAGGTTCGCCAGCATGGGCTGCAAAGGTCCTTTTTGGAGACCGACTCCTCCGTGGCGTCGTCCACTGCATCTGTGGAAGGAGAAGGTGGACAGGGTGATACCGGCGTCGCCTTGCCTAGCACTGCCTGTTCCTTTGGGCGCTGAGGGCACCGAAAGTCACCGGAGTGATGCCCTCCGCCGCAGTTGGCGCATTTGAGCGTCTCCGCTTTGGACTCTGTGGAACGGTTACTCGTCCCGCATCGCGTGCAGCGAAGATCTCTCTTGCACTCGTGTGTCGGGTGGTCGAAACCCTGCCTCCTGCGGCATTGGGCTGGCTGGGCCATGACCACCGAGAGTACAGTTGTATGAGAGTGTAGTTTAGGTGGTCATGGCTGGGCCCACGCGGTGGACGGGAGGGCTCCACGCGGTATCTCTTCCCGTAGGAAGTGACCCTCATCAGGGTCGTGGGCTGTCCGGTCCTGCGCGCCTTGATTCGGTACACCTTCAGCCTAGAGGTGTCGTAGCCGCCGAATCGAAGGCCCTCCTGGATGACCTCTTCCGGCGTCGCAGTGTCCACTCCCCGGATGACGACTGAAAAAGAGAATGAGGAAGCATCAGTTGTCTTGTATGATTTAACACAAGGCTATCTCTCTCTCTCTCTCTCTCTCTCTCTCTCTATATATATATATATATATATATATATATATATATATATATATATATATATATATATATATATATATATATATATATATATATATATATATATAAATGCACTTAGGATCACTTAAGTGACGAATATATAAAAGTTTGCCAGAGGAAGGCAGACGACAAACACAGAAAACAAAAAAATGATGAACACACAAAGTTTCTTGATATTTCGGTGCCACTAGCACCTTGGTCGCAAGAGCGAAGACTGAGAAGGAAGGGAGGACTGAGGTGGTAGGAAGGGAGGACTGAGGCGGAAGGAAGGGAGGGAGGGGAGGGACAGGGGAAGGGGAGGAGGGGGAGGGAGAGGAAAGGTGGGGGCGGGAGGTGGGAAGTGGAAGAAATTCGAAAGGAAGAAGTAGTATGGGCAGAGGTGATAGAAGAAGTTAGTGGGATTTATTGAGTCCTGGCGGAGAGAAAGCGTGGAATAAGTAAATGCAAGAGGACTCAAGATCTTTGATTTGGAGTGGGGAGGAGAAAGGGGGAAGCGAGGCGAGAATGCCAACCTTAAAAATATTATTCTTTAAAATGAAAATATGAAAATATTCACTGTCTAATTCATCACCCTTTCGAAGCTACAATTCGACGCGTCTGTTGCCCTGACTTTCATGGCTACACCTGGTGACCTTTGACCTATGCCCAACCGTTAAAGGTCAGAGAATTCCTGGAGGTAATTAACCATTATATCGGGCACTTTTGAAAATTGAGTCGACACTGCTGTTGCCCCGATTTGATATTTATCACCCCTGTGACCTTTGACCCCTGAGTTGCCCTTGAAGGTCAAGGAATGACAAGAGGGATTTGAAGACCTTACCATCGACATTGGCACCTTTTTTAACCTATGATTCCATGCGTTTGTAGGCCCGATTCGCCTTTTATCACCCCTGTGACCTTTGACCCCTGAGTTGCCCTTGAAGGTCAAGGAATGACAAGAGGGATCTGAAGACCTTACCATCGACATTGGTACCTTTTTAAACCTATGATTCGATACGTTTGTAGGCCTGATTCACCTTTTGTCAACACTGTGATCTTTGACCCCTGAGTAACCCCTGAAGGTCAAGAAATGACAAGAGGAATCTGAGGACCTTACCATCGACCTTGGCACCTTTTTAAACCTATGATTCGATAGGTTTGTAGCGGTGATTCACTTTTTGTCACCCCTGTGACCTTAACTGTGCCCTTTCAGGGGTCACGGTTGCATTTTTGACCTCGAAAGTTCTTCCATCATGTTTTTCGTGCCCAAAAACCTATTAATTGAAAGTTTTGAAAAATAATTCTGTCTTTTTTGCATTTCGAATAATTTAACATTGAAAGCCCATAAGGCAAAATTTGGATTTTTGGTTGGACCTTATTTCAGGGGTCAAAAGGTCATATTTATAAAATTTTTCTTACACTAAACAAAACTTACAACCTTTTCCTATCTAGGTGCCAAATTTCATCCATGTCGGTTGAAAGAAAGTGTCTAAAATTACAGGTCAAAAATGACACACGATCAATGGGACACTCTGTACATGTATGTATGTATGTCTCTGGTAATAAATAACAAATAAATAATGTCACTGGCACTGGTGATTAACTGGGTATCACTGGGCAGGTGGGGTGGGGTAATAACAGGGATAAACTATGAAAGTTTTTAACATTGTATATGTCTTTGTGTAAATATGTATGTCTTTAGTAATAATATAATAAATAAATAATAAATATATAAATAAAGTCACTGGCACTGGTGATTAGCTGGGTATCTTTGGGGAGGTGGGGGGGAGTCACTTGGGGCGAGGGTTGCTGGAGGGGGGGTCACTGGGGAGGACGCCGGTTCTTCCGTCAGTTGCTTCTTCTTCTTTCTCTTCTTTCTTGTTTCCTTGGGACGTAGAGGAAAACCTGGGGTGATAGTTAGCTGCGCAGGTGCGGGAACCGTTGGTCGGATGTTATTAGGAGGCAGCGTGATATCTGGGTGGTAGACCTGTAGGTGGTCGGAGATAAATCTCGTTGTGGAGTACAGCGTCTTCTTTGGCTTTCTCGGCAGTGGACCACCTGCTGTGCTAATAATGTTGTCCAGCAGTATTCTGATGTTATCAGCTATCCTCCTCGTCCCGTCCCAGCGTAGGCGGCACATCCTGTGGAGTAGAGGTTCAACATTAGTCATATCATATACAGTACGGGAACGGGTCAACGGGTGCAGGTCGAAGGTCTGCCGGAGGATCCTTCGCTTCAGGGTGGCGTACGACTTTTATGTCTGTCGAAGCGGGAGAATGGCCAGCGCGGCGTACTCCATAACTGGCCGTATGTACGACCTGTATAGGAGCAGGCCGCACCCCATCGAGACTCCCCGCCCCACCTGCGCGAACCGCCCTGATGAGGTTACTTCGTCTGCTACATCTTGCGACCACGTTCCTCACGTGCTTCCTGAAAGTGAAGTGCCGGTCGATTAGTGCCCCGAGGTATGTTGCGGTTTCGGTGTCCTTTATCCATTGGTCGCATCCCATAGTTTTATTCTGCAACCGTCGTGACGGCTTGGCGATGAGGAGCTGCGACTTGTTTGCGTTGGGTCGCATTCTCCATATGGTGAACCATTTTTTCAATCTTTTTGCCATCTTCTGGAGGTTATTTGTTGCTGTCCGGGCGGAATTCCCTGCGCACCATATAGCGGTATCGTCTGCATATTGGCATAGAGTGACCGCACTCTTACTCTGCCGTCAATCGGCATATCGTGGCAGTACAGGGTGAACAGCAGAGGGGATAGCACGGTGCCCTGGGGAACACCTGCTTTGAGGGGGAAGAGCGCAGAATGATGAGAGGCCACTCTTACCCATGCGTTTCTGTCCCTGATGAAGCAGTTTATGATGCGCAGCAAGTTTGCACCCACCCCTGGGATTTTTGCCATTTAACACATCAGGCCATCATGCCATACACTGTCAAATGCTCGATCGATATTCATGAACAGTGCTGCGGCATATCTGTTTCTGTTAATGGCTTCCGTTGCGGTGCTGGTCAGGAGTGCCAGAAGGTCGGAGGTGCATCTTCGTGATCGAAAGCCATATTGGTGTTGGGGCAGGACACCATTGGCCTTGAACACGGTGCTCATCCTACTGGTTAATATTCTTTCGTGCCATTTGCCGATGGTACTAGTGAGACTGATGGGCCGGTAATTCTCTGCTTTTATCTTGTCCATTCCTGGCTTAGGTATCATAACCATGGTAATCCTTTTCCAAGAATCTGGGTAAGATCCTATGTAGGGTAAGGCATTGAAGACTGTAATCTGGAGCGGGGGTTAATTAAACATGTAGAGTTGTTATCCCGTCGTCGCTTGGTGCCTTGTTTTTCCACGGTAGCATTCCTCCATTTCTTCTGCAGAAATCGGTAGAAGAACCGGGTCGTCCTATATCCTGGCAGGTGTCTTCAGGGATTGCAACAGCACTCTGCCGTTTCACGACCAGAGTGCACCTGTCCTTTTCATCTTCGTCGAAGAGGGGATCTTCGGCCGAAGTGTATATTTCTGACAGGACTCTCCGGAATTCCTCAGCTTTTGCTGCAGCATTGGAGATCGGCATCCCATTATTGTCGACTATTGGGCATGCCTTTGCTTTGTGTTGTCCTGTCAGCACTTTAAACTTTCTCTAGAACGCTCCTCCGTCCCTGTAATACAGTGTTTTTCAGGGGTTTTCCCAACTTTTTTCTTTTTGGAGAATGACCTTCCTCCTGTTGAGGGCATTCAACCGAATCCACTCCGCTTTCAGGTTGGGGTCTTTCGTCCTAACCCAATCCCGGTATAGTGACCTATTTTGTTTTATCATCTCAACCACATCCCTGGGTAGTGGTGGCCTCTTCTGGTCGATTGTCTTCGTTGGGATGCAACCGGCGCGGGCGGCGTCTTTGAAATCGTCTTCCAGTGTTTTGAGGGCACTGTCCACCTAGTCCGTTGTTTCCATCTCTTTTATGTGTCTTGTTATTTCTTCTGTGGTCCGGTTGAAATTGTCCCAGTCAGCTTTTTTGTTTTCGGGCCGGGTGATCGTGATGCAAGTGAGAGGGTCCACAAGGTAGAAGGGGAAGGAAAGGGGCAGGTGGTCAGAGGTGAGACAATCGTCAACCGTCACATCACCCGGGAGTGGCATGAGATTTCCGATTACCAGGGCGTGGTCGGGGAAGGAACACCCGTTGCCCACGAAGGTGGGCGTTGGGATATCCAAGCGGGTTAGGGAATGTTGTAATAGGTATGTTTGTAGAACCCTCCCCTTGGCTTTTGTGACCTGGTTCCTGAAGGATGTGTTCCTTGCATTGCGGTCTCCTAAAATAATGGCTGTGTGACATGACGTCAAAATGTGGTCCAGGAGTTTTAAATGAAGTTCCACGTTGGGCCTGGAATAGATAACACAGATTAGCATTTTTCTTCCTTTAATGTGGACCCGGGCGAGAACTGCTTCATTTCCCAGGGTGAGGCAGTCTAGGGTGATGTCCTCTCTGACGGCGGCGATGTCATTTCTAATCAGCAGCGTAGTGCCTCCCGAAGTATTGCCTAGACTCGCGGTGCTGAACTCCTGAAATCCAGAGATGTTTACTTTTGAGTCTAGACGCAGATAGGTCTCCACCAGCCCCATGATGGCGACCTTTGTCCTTATATGATCTTTAAGCAAGGGCCTTTTTTGGCCCAAGCCACCGCGAATATTTACAAATGAAATTCTGGACTTATCCATGAACGCGGCTGGCGTAGGACAATGGGAGAACCGTATTTCGGGAGTACAGCGGGGTGACTGACATCCCTAGTACGGCCTTTGCCGCGTCGTCTATGATGCATCCAACTGCCTGGCGCTGTTCCGGGTGGACGTTGGCTAATACCACGGACAACAGGTGTAGCAGTTCCCTCTTGGTGACGGGCTTCGCGTCCTCCGGGTGGGCGGGGATGAGTGCGTCGCATCTGTAGACTTTTCCGTAGAGGTCCATCCCACTCTTCATTATGTCCCGGCAGAGGTCCTCCGCATGGAGCTCCGTGATGACCCGCATCACGGTCGTCGGCCTCTTCGTCCGCCGGGCAATGATCCTCCAGATTGAGGACGGGAACACCTAGGTCCTCCAGACCGTCTCGGATGTCCTTCTCCGGCGTCGCATTGTCCACCCCTTTAACGACGAAGGAGAAAGTATTCTGAATAAAGGAGTCCGAGCGGGGGATCTTATGTTTGGGTCGGGGCGGGAGCGGGGACTCTGTGGGTATGACACCTGTATGGGCTCTCCTACGATGCGTGCCAATTTATTTTCTCCACCACGTAGGAGTTCCAGACCTTTCCCACGGAGCTGGACTCTCATGGTCCTCTCCGCCGAGCGCACGTCCACACGGGCCGAAGACAGGCGATGAAAGGCCTGCTTCCAGCACGAGTGAAATTGGCGCTGCGTGGTCTTTGGGGGCAGACGGGTGATGGACACCCACGAGAGGGCCTGCCCGGGCGGGGGGTAGAGCGTGTGTTGGAGGGAAGGGGCCCTGTCTTAGTGGACCCAGCTCGACGGCCGATGGGGGTTGTCCATTCGCCAGGGGCGTTGACCAGAACCGGCCGTTGGGATTGCGGCAGGTTCTTTGGGATGGTCCCGGAACTCGATGGATGGGTGGGCGGGGTTTCCTTCGCAGGTCGGGTGGGTTGGGGTAGGGGGAAGGGCAGGGAGAAAAGGGGAAGGAAAGGACCATGGGAGAGCGGTGGGGGAGGACCGACGGTGAACGGATTCACCAACATGAGGGGAGGGATTTGGTTAGTTGGCCTGCTAGGGGGGGAGGTAGTGAGGGGCGCCGTCCCGATCGGCACGAATGCTGATTTCCGGCCGTTGGGTGTGGGGTACCCGTTTTTTGGTGGTGTGGGCGTGCTGGCTAGGGCCGCCGGTGTCGAGTCACCGTCGGACGGGTCTGTTGGGATGGGGGACATGTTCTCAAAATCCGGCGACGCCACAACGACGGATCGAGTATGGGAGCTCTGTGCTGGACTGGGGTGGGGTGAGAGGGCGGTCAGGGCCTGGATTTCCTCATTCGTAGAGAGGTGGGTGGGCGAGATCCTCAGGGAGGCCTCTCCCCTGGGACCTAGGTGTAATTGTCACGTGAACATTAATTCCTTCGTCTTCATCTTTATCGCAGTACGCATATACGTCAATGCAATGTTATATTTGAGCCATTATATTGACATTGTAAACATATTTGTTATTGTAGAAGTTTGATATAAACCAGTTCACAAATGCTTTGGTAAATTATTTTTCAGGCTCGCTCTAACATTTTTCCTTTTATAAATCCAGTAAGCTATAAGCGTGATCTTACATTACACTCTAGCTTGTCCTCGAATCGCCCACAGTCATTCCCATATGAGAGTACTCATTCAAAGTCAGTATTTTATGATTTTTTTGCATCCGCAATGCCATTATCCACGCATAATATAAATATCAAGGCTTCTCTGTCAATAATGTAACAACTCCTGCATAACTCGGTCAAAATCGGTGACAGTTATCATAATGAAAGAGGTTACAGTATCAAATTCCGCAATCTATGAAGAGCGGAATCTGATTCCTCTTTAATTTCTCAGCCTCTCTGTCCGCTGATTCCCTTCCCACCCCTCCCCTTTCATTCCCTCTCCTCCTCTGCTCGATCCTTTATTCCTTGTCGATGCGTGTTTCATATTGCCGTTGTCGCTGGCATTAATACGCAGTTTGATCTTCCCCGAGAGGCTATATGCCTTCAATTTTCATATCGTATTTCGTGCCTCCCCGGTTCGTGGTATCTCAAAGCGTGTTGACACATACCCCCTGAACCTTTCTTTCCTGACGGCGCTCCGTGTGGTTTTTTCCTCTTCTTATTATTCCTTACTCTTCCTCGTTCCTATAATATGCCATCTGCATCCAAGGCACCCGTATCGAGCAACACGTTTTGGGAACCTCCAAGACCTCCTCTGCCAGAAATTAAGTGAATAAAACTTTGTAAACTCCTGAGAGTAATCAACTGGATTGCCATTATCAGGTAAAAACGAGGCATTTTACATGTGATGATGACGTCTTAGCGTTGAAACGCGTTGTGCAATTTATTTACCTCTGGTGTCAACGAAGTTTTTCCTCTTAATCCGTCGTGATGTTCCATCTCATCTCTCACTACATCTCTGAATATACTCCTCCTCCAGCTTTGCAATTTTCAATGTCTCGGAGCGAAATGGCTCAGTGTTCCACACGAATTATTCAGGTTAATTTTCGTTGTTGATAATCCAACGTCATTTACCCAACACATTACATTTGAAGAAGCATTCTTTTAGGCATGAATACCTTATATACTGGAGCTATGCTTCGTTCGATATCATTTGTATTTCTTCCATCTCATGTTTCAAAGGTCTTCTAAAAGTCATCCTGGCCAGTAGAGAAGACTCCACATCAGTCAATTTTCACCGAAGTTTTTCACAGGAATCACCCATTTCTGCCCGAACAAGGGGCCGCTGGGTCAGCCGAAACGTCTTGAGCGAACGCACCTTCCCTCTCTCTGGACATCTCTCTCTCCCTCCTTCAACACTTCCTTCTCTCCACCCTCTTAGTAAGAGTGTCTGCCCCCTTTTGGGAAAAGGCAGAATTAGCGCCACATGGAGGAGTGGGGTGGCGTTTAGTGAGGCAGGGAAGGGGGAGGAGTAAGGTGGCGAGGCGAGGGAGGAAGGGTGGCTCTGTGGCGGAGCATCAAGTGGGACGAAATATATTCGCGTGGGCGACGGGGGAGTGTTTGGGGAATGCGTGAGCGGGTCTTGCGGGCAGATCCCCCCAGGCATTCCCGCTGCCTGCTCCACCTCCACCTCCTCCCCACCGATCCAAATGCATTGCTCGCATAAATTAGTTCGCCAGTTGAGGATCGCAAGGGGGTGGCGCAATACCGCTGCCGACGGCACGGCCCCTCATCCTCCCAACCTACTAGGCTCTAACCACCTTTCTACCCACCCTTAGTCTCCCCCCCCACACCCCGACTACAACGCTCTCCCTCGATTTACAGGGTTTTGCAGACCCCTCTCAGCACATCGCCTTTGCCAAGTCACCTCTTCCTCAACCAACTCCTCTCTGCTTTCCCTTGAATGTTGTCCGGCATTACACCATACATTTTAATGATCACAGGAACCCTATTTATTGATTAGCTTCTCGTGTTACGTTTGAATTACCTTAATTAAAACCAATGTCTTGGCATGCCTTCTTGCTTAAAATATATTTCCAACCATGTTTTTGGCGTATAATTCGACCAACTCATTTCAGTCTTAGAGTCTTGGTCCATGATAAACTATAAATGTGGATAAGTAGTAAGCTCTTGGTTTTAAAAATTATTAATCGGGTTTTAAAAGAAAGGCCAGAATCATTCAGTTTTACTTGCGTTTGAAATGACGCTTCAACCGTGAAGAAATTATCCGTATATCTCAGGCATAAACTCGGACTGAAAAAACACTTAAAACAGTCTTTCTTATTGTTATAGATCGTTCTGCAAATTGATGGCAATGGCTATACTTACCAGATGGAAATATGAGTGTCAATCCTTCATTATCCCCGGTAACTTTAAATTTCGTCCTTCAATTTAGCCCGCTTAGTATGTATAGTGTTTTACCTCCCCTTCTCACCATCCCTTATTACCGACCCTACCCACATGGATTTGCCAATCAGCGACGCATATATCCTTAGAACACTTTGCTCGTAGCATTGAAATGCTCCTGGTGAAACATAATTTAGGAATCTGTGAACTTTTCTCGGGAATCACATTAGGTTCAATATATGGGGTCTACCAACAAATGTTTGAGAAAGACATTCATACTCGTATTAAGTGGTACACATTTTCTTCATCTTTTTAATATATATTGCCAATCAAAGTAATTCAAAATGGTAACTATTGAATGCGGCTGTATAATCTTAAAGAGAACATCTAATTTGATACCACTCATTAGTGAAAATTTCCATGTATAAACTACTGTTATTTTCTTTTTAAATATATTAAAACTTAGGACAGTATGTTTTATAAGCTCTTGATGAGGACCTGTATTTTCCCCTTTGGGCTCCTTGACAAAATTGGCCTCGCGTGTTGAATTTCATATTTAAAAGTGAAACTGAATAATTTTTCTTTTACTACGTTTTCTTTCGATGACTTTTTCTCTGAACCAGTTCTATTCTAGTTATCGACCTGTTTTGCTAATACTCTGTTTCTGAGATACATTTTCGCTATGATAGGCCTTCACGAAAGAGAATGAAATGGTTACTACAACAGGAGAATGCAAATGGCGTTTGAAGTACCACCTAAAGTCCATGCATTTGGTGACCCACAAAAAAAACCCTTTGACCCGTCATTTACAGATTATGGCTTTATTATGCATGCATAAAGAACCACATACCATACAGGTTAACGTTTAAGAAAGCCATATAAATTCTGGAAAATACATTCCTGTATAATATTTTCCCTGATACGGATTCATGGCCCCACCGCGACGCTTTTAGTTTTTAGATTTGCCAAATAAGTTAACTTTTAAGTTGAGGTTATATAACCAGTAGTAGTCTATTAGTTTGTAAGGGTTGTTGACTGGTAAGAGGAATCATCGTCATTTGCCATTTTTTTAAATGGCATTAAGCATTTGCCGAAAAATTTAAACAGATGTCTGGCTCGACTCGTTGAAGCGGAATTGTAAGTTGTTTAAGATGATTCTGAGTATTAAAACTACTTAAAGGATCATGTTAAAATGATTTAACAGCTGTTTTTAAATGATATGTAGAAAAATAATTTATTTAAACAACATTCTAAGATTTTTTATTGAATCGATACGTTTACACTGCCACGAATGCATTACTTTTGAAATATTTTTGGAGAGAAAAAGGTTGTTTCGAAAGATATCAGTTATGAATACCACATTTAAATGATTAGTAATATCACTACTACAAGATAGTCTACATAACAAACTTTTATTTGTATAAATTAGGCTATGTTTTTCAAGTTTCAAGCAAGTTTCAGTTCTCTACTCTGTTCGACAAAGCTGTTAGCTGAGTAGCAGTTCCATATTTCGTGAGTAATTCCATTCGTTGGGAAATCATTCGGAACATGTTTTTGATTTTAAGCTGTTTCTCTGCAATGAAAGGAGGCGAGCGAGCGAGGCGGTGGGGGGGGGGGTGGAGGGAAACGGTAGAAGGGGGAATGGGGGTGTTGTGGAAGCACAATGGGCGCGGTATTTCCAATGGGCGATTAACGCGAGGGCGGTCGGGGTTGGTTCCTAGAGGGGGTCTTGACTGATTTCCAATGATTTAGAGGGATAGACAAATACATGTGGGTGAGGGTCCATTGCAGTGGTTTAATTCGTGGATTTTTAACTGCATTGGAAGAGGGAGGAAGACGGAAGTATGAGTAAAATTGGAAATGAGGAGGAAGGATGGAATCCTAGTAAACTATATGCTACCATATGCCATCATATAAGTCATTGATCAAGCTTCCGGAGTCTGATGACAACATTTCCAACGTTGTAGCTATTAGATCACTCAGAAAGGTCTTACTTTTGCCGTGCATATTAGCTCCCTGTTTTATTCTGCTGTATGTCTAAGGTATCTCTGTGAAAGAGTGCAAAGAGATGAAAGTGGCCCTGAAAGTTACAGTCTCTCGAGCTGTTTGAGCAGACTTAGAATGGAACGGGCGCATTTCGAATGCTGGAGTTTTTCACCAAAATATATTCGAGTAAGTATATTTCGAAACAATCTAATCTTTGGATCATTTTAGCAAGAAGTGACCGTCGTGGATAGTCTGACTTAAGAACAATTTTTTTCTGGGGAATTTATGACTTATCACTGTCATTGTTTCCAGGGATTGCTTCTGATCTATGTTAAGGCGGTTTCTAAGCTTCTAAGAAATAAGGCTGGCTGCAGAACGCAGCGATGACGAAAAACTAAATAACATTTGTGTAGAAAGTGGGAGTGATATTTATTATTATTGAAGAAGAAAAGTACTCATTCTGATTGTGAGGATATTATCAACTAATTAAACTTTGGTGTAACTGTAGGAGAAACGCAATGAAGATATTTAGAGTGAATGTTATCCCATATGTATAGATCAAAAAAATTGTGGTACTGCTGTGAACCTCGGTTACTCGGTGGAACGCTCGTCCATAATATTGTGAAAGTTGCAGTGGATAAGGTGAGCCCTACTCCAGGAATAATGATCGATACCTTTAGCCTATTTACCCGCAGGAACTTTATAGATGGACTGTTCGATTCAATAATAGCGATTCCATAAGGTTGCACAAGGAATAGGATATCACTTGGATTCATATGGATACGGTCAAACTGGAAGCAGTTTTTGGACTTCTAATAGCTATTTTAGGCCCTCCAAAGTTCCTCGAATTGGAAGTAGTTTTTATGGACCTGATTCTTCCGCTGGGTGTCCTCTTTATGATATTCCTTACTTGTGTGGGGAAATAGGTTAGAGCACTTCTAAATATAGGATCATGAATCGCACGGGACATTAGTAGTCCTTATCATGGGTGCAAGCGTAATGAAACTGGGTAATTTTTTTTATACATTAAGTCTTAAGTTAAAATTTTCACCACAAGCTCGAAAATATTTTCCCTTGGCTGTGTATTTGGGTGTGTCCTCGTGATCTTATGAGGACAAATTTACTACCATAAATATGGTTAAAAATCAAATTTCACAACTGAGATAAATTTGGGGATAGGTACATCTACTCAACTTGTAAGTTTTTAACCATAGATCATGAAAAGTTTAACCAATATATATGGCATATTTCAACAGAGACCAAAAGTTAGATTTTGCTGGGTAATGGATGAGCCAGCCAGAGTTAAGCTGCCTTAGGTTTTGTCAAACTACGTTCAAGTTTGCAAGTTAAAGACTCATCACATAAGTCTCAAAAAAATTGTTTAACCCAATATGATCTACGGTTTCCGTCATGTTAAACTGAGGCGTTTATAAGGCCATAATTTAGTTTGAATTATTGCGATTAACACGAATGAAACTTACTATGAATGAGGAATGGTTCCATTTAATTCATGACAAGCTTCCCTTCCTGAGTATAAGATTCGCGCTTATTTGGACTAAATAATCAGAAGTATCGAATTCAGGCGGAGTTGGAAGCTGGCAAGTACCCTTCTTACGCGTCACCTTTTTTCTATCCAGTGTGGGCTCCTATTCAGTAGAAGTTCCCAGAAGTAATCTAGCCCGCAGAAAGTGGATACTTTTAACCGTGCGAACTTGAAGTGAAAAGGCTTATCAGTTATATCAGGTATCATATCTATTTTCCACGGGCTGTAATTTCAAACTTCATGAGATGTATGTAATTCATGCTTGAGGTTGGCTGGATGGTTAAGTGAGCTTGTGAAACTCAATCCGTTCGAGGATACGAGATACCCGCTATCCCGGTCGGGTTACATTCATGGGGAAGTGGGGAAAGGGTCAAGATTTTAATTTGATCATATACAACGCATAACTAACTGCCTTACAACAAAAGTTAAGGGAAAGGAATTGATGCGGCGGCAAGAATTTTGTCTTCCCATCCCAGGGACTCAGGTTCTAAGTTCAGGTCCTGACGGTGGCGTACATTGTTTAGAGGAAATCTGATTCCTGCTTGGCATTTTTGTAGTAGCATTTCAAGTGAAATTATTCCTCCGTTCTATGAGACTATAAATTGTGGTACCCTTGGCGGCTTTCGTTGAAAGAAGGCTAATGCCGAAGCCGGGTTTCCCTCCACCCCTCCTCGATTCTCAAAAATAACCTTCTGTAACGAACCTGCCAATATTTACTAAATGAAGCAGATGAGCTCACTTTCTTCCTCGCCTGCCAGCGTTGGACTCCGAATGGCAGTCGGACATTTGAGGCCCTTCAAAGTAAATGTACCTCAAATATGAAATAATTTGTACTCTTATTTAGGTGAGTTTAGGTATGTCGAAATTTCGCGTCAAATTTTTTTTGTAGTTTGACGATTACGAAACGAGGTCGGAATGAAGGAAGTCTGATAAGCCTGCACCTATAAGATTCTTTTTGGAATTCTGTGAATTTTAATTGGAGAGAGTATAATTTCTCTGGTGAGTGCATCACTGTCGATATCACTGGCAGTGTCAGTTGGGTCAAGAGACCGCTCTCCTATTCGGTAATTTATTCCATCTAAAACAGAGAAGTGCAGAAATAAGATTTTTCGGTGAACGATCTGCAGAATACACTCATCAGGGCATTCTGTATTTGAGTAGAGAAAGCGGGGAGAGAGCACTCCCAAATTTAGGGCCATGAATCGAGGAAGACATCGTGGAGCGATCGTAAGGAATGTTGTGCACGATGAAAAGGCAAATATATACCCTAAGTTAAATCGGTGACTCTAGTAACCGAAATAATTCTTATTTTATTTGCTATGCATGATCATACAAATCCTAAAAACATTATTTCTTTGTAATATGCTAGTTGAAAAAGTTTCTCCATGATTATTATTGTAATCGCTATTTTCATCGGATCGATCAATATGACATAATATTTTGTGCTTTAAATATTTTCAATTTTTGTGGACTATATTCTGACTCACATCCCTCATTCATCATTTTTACTTGTTTGATTCTAACTCCTGTCAAGGGTCCTATGTATTTCTAAAATAGTGCAGTATATTCGACTCAATTATGAGTCTATCACTAAGTGATGCTTGATCGGGCAAACAGTTTTACGTACCTAATCGAGAGTACATTGAAATTCCCATCTTCAACCTTAGAGGTGACATTGTTCTTTGGTTAAGAGAAGCTTGCTCACTCTTTCTTTTCTCATTCTTGATGTGCACAAGGCATTTAGCCTTGTGCACATCAGGAATGTAAAAGTCTTCAGGTTTTTTTGTCTGCCGATGAGAATTTGAAGGAAGTTTGAAGGCTCGTCTCATTTGCTCGCTCAAATGGGAGCCAATTGTCGGGATTGATTCGCGCGTAACTCTGGGGAATGTTTCTCCGAACCCTTGTAGACCCGTTTCAGCCGATTAATCGGTTCACACCCTTGGAACCCGAGTTCGACTCTGTAATCGATAACCCCAGTTAACTGTTACTCAGAGTCCCTCTCGCCGCAGAGAATTTGAAGGAGGGTTCCTCCCACCGTCGTCTCCTAGGGGAGACTCATTTTAAGTTCCTTTCCCCTCCCCCGACACATTATAGCCTTTTTCCTGCATTATAGCACTCCCTCTGACCCTCCTTTGAATCATTCCACTGCGCCAATCTCATCCACGACTGCTCCTCCCTCCTTTACTCCCTCCCAGTTGCTAATTGCGAACCATCGTTCTCTTCTCTTCTCTTCCTCCGTCCCGCCTCTCATGGCCTCTCTCTCCTACCGATGAAGCTTCCCAAGTCTTCGACTCGCCACTTTCTTGTCCACTTAAAGTTTTTCATTGTAAACCTCGTGACTGCCCGTATTTCCCATCAAATAGCTGCTACTCAAATTTCCTTTGGGCAATAGCATGACAATGGATCCAATAAAAATTTTATTGGTTGCATGATCATTTAAAATAAAATCATTCTTTGTGCACCCTCACGCATCGGCAGTTAAATGCGGCGATTTAAATAATTTTATCCCTACTCGCTTTATCGTGGCAAATTGATTAAATTATATACTCTAACTACCGTTCTTATTGTTATTTTCATAATTATGTTCCCCTGATGTCGCTCAAAAACTGGAGTGCCAGCGATACTACTTTCCTTCAATTTTCCACGACATTACAACTTTTTAAATCTCGAATGAGAAAAGTCTCACACCTAATGTTTTGAATGTATACTATATTTCTGTATAATATATCTCTTCCGTTAGCCACACTTATCTAACAGCTCCCCCTGCAAAGAAAATAAAGTCCAGAAATTGTTTATTTGGAGCATCAAGGTAGGTAGTTCACAACTGACATACTTGTGTTACGAATAGAATCTATAACTCTTAACTTTTTACTTTTGTAGTTTATTTAAATATATTTACATTCCCTCATCCTTCTTTTTAACAGCTCCCCCAATAGACAAAATGAAGTCTAAATATGATAGATTTTTAGTTCTGTTTCAACAAAGAAAACATGTGAATGAATTAAAGAAAATTTAAGGAAATGTTTTCCGTTTCGCTTAAAATTGTTCGTTCTCAGTATCTCTCCTTTGTTCTTGTCATTTCTTCAGATATTTTGGAGAAAATAAAAATTAACATAATAAATCATTTGCATGCACCAACATGGAAAATATTATTGCCGAGAGAGGGAGTTGGGATAAACTCCTTTTCACCATCGCATTTGACTGCCGATACATGTGGGTAATCGTGTGCACAAAAATGAATTTCTCTCAACATTGGTCGTACAGCCATTATTGAATCATTTTAAACAGAATGGCTCATGATTATTTTAAAGCAGAAAGTAAAGCCTACGATGAATTATGTCAGCATGCTTAATCAGCGACTGGAATAGATATATATATATATTTGCATTATATTTGTTTCATTTGTGTTTCTGTTCACCCAACTATACGATGTCACGGCAATCCACACACAGCATATTTAAATACATATATGAATCACTACACCGTCATATGTGGTTATCGGTAGCATCACATCGATTTGCAATATTTTTCTCAAAACTTGAAACAGGTGAAGAACACGAATACAGAAAAACCATCAGCCTCAAATATATATTCGAAATATAAAAGTCATTGTTGGTTAGGAAAAACTGATTTTCACTTCCAGTAACAAAATCATGTTATTCACGGAAAAACCTTAAAGCACTTCCTTTGTTACAAGATGCGACGATTGTAAATAGTCAATTACCGTTCGTTTCAAATCTAGTTCTCACACGTTGGTTGGAAAACAAAACTTAAGTAATATAAATATCTTTTTTTGGAAATTATCGTTCGAGTTCTTGTATTTTTTTGATTATGGTGTCCAAACTAACGATACGTGTCCTAATTTACTTCAAAAATTAGAGAAATATAACAGCTTTAAAGTACTGTACAATTTCAAGTATTTTGACATGCCGTACACGCAAACCGAAGCTTCACTAGCTGTCATTGCTATGCACTCAATATCTGTATGTCGAGTAAATGACATACGTATTTCAAAAGTCACTCCCAGGTCTCTTACTTCAATGACTTGTTGGATTGGCATCAAATTCCCGAATCCTTTAAGGTGAATAAAGTCATTCATCGGAACGTCGGTTCTGGAAGTAATGGAGGACCTTATCCAGTGTGATGACCGAGAATTGAAGACCTCGATTAAGTAGGGAGAGTACAAGTGGCCGGGACAAAAGTGTTCCTGCATCCCGACATCAGTGAGCATGTTACGGCAGTACACGCGGCCGGAGGAAGAGTGCTGTTTACGGAAAAAAATGGGCATAAATGGTATCTCATTGCGCGTGAGAAGTTGTCAACCAGAGAACCCATTATCTCACACTTTCAGACTCCTCTTGAACCCGCAAAGCAAGCAAAGTTGGCTTATGAGGCGTGGAATTTGTTTTTTGATGAATCTCTTCTTTCAAAAATCGTCGATCATACAAACAAGAAAATTGATCGTTGTACAAGGAATTGAGAAATAAACAGAACGATGAACATTCTATACAAACAAATTGATCTCATTGAATTGAAGGCTTTTATAGGCTTTTTGTACTTTTCAGGTCTCCAAAAATCAAATATGACCTCTCTTCATGATCTGTGGGATGTGAAGTTGGGTTCCATATGGTATCGTGCCCCTATCTTTGCAAAGAGATTCAGTATTCTCCCTCTTTGCCTCAGATTTGACGATAAGGCTACGCGGCAAGCTCGTCGTGAGGATGATAAATTTGCACCCATATGAGAAATATGGGATACCTATATCGAAAAATGTGAGACACTATACAGTGCGCCCAAATATTGTACCATTGAAGAACAATTATTGTAGTTTCGTGGGCGCTGCCCCTTTAAAGTTTATCATAGAAATAAACTGGATATATGTGATGTAATAATAGTAATACTAAATGACTCTAAAACATTTTATATGGTGAGTGCAACGCTCTTAACCGAAGAGACTTCTTGAAACGTTTTATCGAGAATTTAATTACTCCACATTTAATGAGGAAGCAAGCTAAAAATAATGTGTCAAGGGGAGTTTCCTTGTTCATCCAACAACTTTTGGAGGAAAATCAGGGGTGAAAACCCTCTAGAGGAACGAAAATACAGGCAAGATGTGTTTTTTCATCTCAGTCCATCGACCGGAAAATCAGAGTAAAATGTACTCGATGTGAGGCGATCGAGTGTCCAGAGCACTATAGTGTTTTTATGTGAAATTTGTGCTCAGAGAGAATGAAATTTATTAATTTTTTATTAAATGATTTCTGCTAATTATGGAATTATTTCTGCTAATATATCCTTAAATGTATCCTTATTTCACAATATATAATCTTTCTTACTTTTATATATTAGAATAATGTTTTCCCAAAGATAAACTTCTAACTCCTACGAACTATTAAGAGAATTCTTTTCCCTTTATAATGTAGTTCGTTTCATCCGATTTGCATGTGATGTTGCCTGGTAGCTGCTATTCACAGCCATTCCCGCGGCTGAACTCGATTTTTCGCATTTCTCAGACATTGTTTTCTCAAAATAAATACCATTTTTGAGAAAAGAGAAAAACGAGCGACAAATACGAACTTACTTAACTTACAGTCGGATATTTCCACTTTATATTTCCGTTAAATTTACACACTTTTGTTAGACCTGCTTAGAAATCGTAAATGTAATAAGAAGAGTCATTTTTCCTATTTTTAAACTTTTTTACTATCCTAACTAATTTTTAACCTCTTCCTTGGAACTTATTTAAAAAGATTTTGGCCCTTATAATTCTTGATTAAAAACAAAGAAAATAAGATCATATAGTTATCTTAACGATATGATGTTCTCTGGAGACAGAATTTACAAGATTAAGGCGTCTTTTCATCCCCCAATACCGGAATAGGTAAAAAATGACGTTACCGTTTTAGGGTTAACTACCTATGAAGAACGGAGGTACTTAATAGGAACGTCAGGAGATAAGTCCCTCTGAGTTTAGAGTTCCGCACAGGATTGAGGACTCCGCACACCTGAAGCAATCGCGGTAACTAGGTTGACACGTGAATATTTTCATTTATGCTATAACCTCCTGTTAAAACGTTCGAATGGACTAAATTTCAAAATAATTAGAAGAAAGTGGTTCGTAAAATTTAAATTATTTATGTCCTAAGGATTGATTATTAAAGGCTCATTTTCAAATTTATCTCTCGATATTATAATACCCAGACAAAAAACGATAAATTTCATTTTGAGATGGATACGTATACATAAAATACTTTTATGCCGGTTGTCAATTAATTAAATTAGTTTGGCATTCGAGTAAATGTGCGAAGTCGTATAACTGAAGATACATATCGCAAATAACTCGAAATGGCAGATATGTAGTTATCATCATTTTATTGTTGTTTGAAAAGTCTCAATAACCTGTTGACGTAGGATGGGACTCGTATTAAACGTAGGAAAGTCTTCGGAGAAAGTCTATAAGTTACTGGCGCAAATATGTGATCTGATGCCTGCTCCTTACTCATTCTGTATAGTACGTTCATGAAGCTTTCATGAGAGCCTACTTCCACCTTTAAGGTCGCGGCAAAAGCACTCCATAGATAAGGCTTCCAGCTGTGGATTTTAAGATTAGTTACCAGAGAGTAACAATGTTTGAGTTAAGTTAAATATACAAACGTTTCAAATTACGACAGAATATGAGGTGCTCTTCACAAGGTAAATGTAATTGGGGTCCACCAATGCCCTAACCCTTCTGGGTAACTTGCCAGAATTATAAAAGGGACGATCCCCTTATGGTCTCTCTACATCAAAGGTAATCCGCAGACTTAGGTTGGCCTTCACGCGGTTGGAGCCTGACAAATTATTGAACATGTCTGAGGCCGTCTTCAGCATGTTATTTGGCATTAATCTGCCTTTTCCCTTACAATTTTCGTCTTTATTCTTTCCCGTTTCCCATTTCCTTCAAAACTCATGAAGTACTCTTGTCTACCTTTATTAGCCGCTACTAACTTTCAGCCACTACTCTCTACCACGTAATATATGACCTTTACAGATATTTCTGGGAATTTAAGTATTATCTGTAAAGTATGCATTTGTAAAACCGTGAAAACTCGCATAAATATCCAGGAGCTGATGCAAAAAACGATCACAACTCATCCATGATGAAATGTTGTGTTAAATCCAAGGAGATTAGAAGGGATAAAGCGGCACGAAATCGGAATACGGAGGCATTAACCGGGGCAGTGAAGGAGGAGTATGGCAGGCAAATTGATTATATTATAGGTACAGAACGTGAAGAAAGATCAGTGGAAGATGATGGGGGAAATCTGTAAAATGGAATTGTACAGGCGGCGACTGCTACTGTCGGCGTAGTGATTGCAACTAAAATTTGAAAACCGTGTGTCACGGGGGAAATAAAAGTGGGGATTTGCATGAGAGAGGGAAATTGAAGAGCGTGGACTCAGAGCTATCAAACGGAGAATTCAACCGTAGGCTCCGAATAGAAACTAAGAAAGCAAGAGAAGCTTGGTGGAGAGAACGGATCGATTCCTTAGAAAAGTTTCAAGAAGAGGGAAGATCCTCTGGATGAAAAAACAAAGCGATTTACGGGCGGTAGTAAGGGAAAGGGAGCGTTTTTACAGTTAACGGGCGAGACAGAAAAGCTGATCTTAGAGTTGAAAGAGATTCAGGAGAGGTGGAAGGAATACTTCGCCCATGGTAAGAAAATAAGGCATACTAGATTGGATTTAGGAAAGAAAGACTACAACGACAGAGGTGGACTCGGACCAGGTAGCCTTGTTAGCAAATTCGAGAGATCACTTCGAGACATGAAAAGGAATAGGGAGGGCGGTAGGAATAAGAAAAGATACCTGCAGAGTTTCTATAGAGCATAGGCCAGAACGGAATGGGAAAACTTTTTGCGCTTACTTGTTGGATTTATGATGGAAGGAATGTGGCCGAAGGACTTCATGAATATTACTAATTGCCCTCAAAAGGCCTACCTACACCCGTCCGGGTAGGTAGGCCTTTTGAGGGCAATTAGCGACCGCCGAATAATTGCTAATATTGTCTATCTTCCGTTTAATGCACTATTTTATTACTTTAATTTAGTAACACCTCTGAGATAAATTAGTCATATCAACGAATATTTCCCCTGTAAACAGTATATTTCCGAGTTTTTAACCTTGCAAAAATTTTTCCCTTTAAAATATTGTGGGGTCAACACCCGAATTACCTGCACCTACATCTCCGACCTCCAAGTAGTAGGTTATTCTATGGCATCCAGAAAATAGCAACTAGAATGACAAAAATATGGAATAAACATAAAACTTTGATGTGTCTTATTCATCCCTCTATCTGTACGTTTTGTACCTTTTAGATAATAATAAAATTGTAAAACATACACAGTACAAGGTCGATCTGATTTTGAGACAGAAAAGAGAACTGATTTTCAGAGGCAACATTTTTAAGACAGTGTCAGTTGAATTTTACAGCCATTTCCTAGTCTAAGAACAAGGTAGAAACAGAGCTGAAAGTCAAACCAAGTGGTACTGGTTGTAAGATAAGACCATGTTGAATTTAAGACAGCCCTGGTCTGACAGTGAGGTAGACCGATGTTGGGTATAAGACGGCTATAGTCTGACAGTAATCATTTTTCATCAACATTCACTACCTATGGTTATGCTACCAAAGTTTTAGAAACTACACGCATTAGAGTATTAGGTAACTAAAAAATTCATATAGATACAAGATATATATATATATACATATATATATATATATATATATATATATCTATATATATATATATATATATATAATATAAAACTTCGTCACAGGGTGACACTAAACGTAAAACATAAAAAAGCAAACTCACGAGTTTAAAATTTTCGGTGGGTCGCCCGCACCTTCGTCAGTGATAGAATGAGGATTGAGGAGGAAGAATCGTATAGGAGGGGCGGTGAGGGGAAGGAGCAGGTAGAAGGGGTGGGGAAGGGCGGGGAGGGAAGGAGCCAAAGACCTATTCGGGAGAAAGAAACAATGTAGCGAAATGTGGGGGATAAAATTAATGGGAACGGTTGAGGCCAGGTGGATAGAGGGCGTTAAAAAATCTGATGCAACATTGTTCTAATGTCTTCCGACTGATGATAGTGGCTGTGGGCGGGAGGGAAGCCAGAATGGCTACATTGTAGCAGTCATCAAATTTTACATTGTGGGAGGCAGCATGTGTGGGGACAGAGAAAGAGAAGTTGGTTGAAGAGGGATTGCAAGAAGCACTGTGATTATTAATTCTAATATTGAGGGGGGTACTACAGAGCCCAATGTAAAAAGCTGTACATAATTTGCAAAAAAAAAGATATATATATATATATATATATATATATATATATAAACTCATATAAATGTTTATACAGAAAGGTAGAAAGAAAGTGGATAGGAACACGTAAAATTTACAAAGACAATGGTGGTGTGAAGATGAAATGATGGCCGATTCCAAGCAGAAAAAATTCGACTGGACCGGGAATGGAACCACGGACCTTTGGATTTCGCGTCCAATGCTCAGACCACCAAGCTACCCAGTCTACTAAGAAACTGCTGGAATCGGCGGGGGGTTTATATGAACAAACACTCCCCAGGGCATGACCTATGTCCCGTAGGGCCCGTGTTCCTATCCACTTTCTTTCTACCTTTCTGTATAAACATTTATATGAGTATATTTGCCGCTGTGCGGTCTGAGTGAATGAGTGAACGATTATATATATATATATATATATATATATATATATATATATATATATATATATATATATATATATATATATATATATATATATATATATATATAAATACGTTGATGGATTGGAGTCAGCCATGCGGCGATGAACACACGATGTGGATAGGATGGAGGAGATAGACACACAAAAAAAGAGACGATCACACTTACATAGCTAGCTTTCGGAACTAGTCCGTCTTCAAGGCGTATCACGGAACAAATGTCGTGTGCGCTGGTGAGGATAGGGGTAGGAGGGGCGGTAGGTTAGGGGAGTGGGGATGGGGGAAGGGGAAGGGGTTTTTCCCAGCGGTTGACGAACGGTTCTTGAAAAGGGGAAATTTTTACCAGCTCGTGTCTTGGCCGGAGAGAGCGGAAGGGGTCGCAGTGAGGGTGGGGGGGGGAAGAAGGAAGGGAAGGGGGTAAATGGAAAACAACGGGGAGCGTGCGATTAATGTATTTTATTTAATCCGGGCGCGGCGTACGATTTTAGCAACCAGATTATGGCCAGCTCCTTCTGGCGCACTTCAATTAACGGGGCGTCCGGGGGAAGGGAGATCAATATTGCCACCTCAAAGCACTTGTCAAAGGACAAGCCATGCTTCCGCACATGAGTAGGGACGGGGAAAGTGGAAGATGGGTCTTTACAGGTGCACCGATGGTTATTCATTCTAATATTAAGGGGTGTAATACATTCGCCCACATAAAAACCGGGACATAGTTTACATTGTAACACATAAACTAAGTTGTGGGAGTCGCAAGAGCCGGAGGCTTTGATGTCGAACGGCGTCTCTGTGTTAGGACTCTGAAATGAGGATAGGGGGCGAAACATGTTGCACGTTTTGCACCGTGGTTTGTTGCATCTCTGTGTGGTGGGACGGGGAGTGTCATTCGATGTACCCTCTCGCGAAGAATTGGAGCGAAGAAGATTGGCTAAGTTAGGTGGACGTCTGAAACATACTGTGGAATAATATGGAACAATACATAAATTTCAATTTCTCAATTCCCTCACTCCTGCCCCAAACCTTAACAGAGAGGAATTGTCATCTCTCAGTCGCCTCCGCCGCAATCCCAACATTACCATCAGTAAAGCGGATAAGGGATCAACCGTTGTGGTTCAAGATAGGGAGGATTATGTCGCCGAAGCAATGCGACAACTCGGTGATGTTTCTTCCTATCTCCCACTCACAGAGGATCCAACTGCGGCGTATCAAGCGGAAATACATGACTTCTTAATTTCAACAGGCCCAGATGAAGGACTGTCCAAGTCCGACATCAATATTCTCTCTCCCACTCACTTCAAAACCCCGTATTTCTATCTCCTTCCCAAAATACACAAAGAAGGCGTCCCCGGACGCCCTATCATCTCCAACTGCAATTCCCCAACGGAGCGCATATCGGCCTTCGTGGACTATCACCTGCAGCCTATAGTTGCTAAACTCCCTTCCTTCCTTCGTGATTCCTATCACTTCCTAGACATCCTGAAAGCAGTAAATATTCCCTCCAACAAAAGCGTCATCATGGCTACGGTGGATGTTACTTCATTGTACACCTCGATTCCTCACCATGAAGGTCTAGAGTCCATATCCCATTTCCTTTCGAGAAGAAATCACCCTAGAATTCCCTCCACCAACTTCCTTATCAAGCTAGTTGAATTCATTCTGAAACGCAACGCCTTCACTTTCAATGGGCGTTTCTTTCTTCAAGCCAAGGGAACGGCTATGGGCACAAGAATGGCCCCTTCTTATGCCAATCTCTTCATGGGAAAGCTCGAAAGTGATTTCCTCGCCACCCAGGAATTACAACCGGAGCTCTGAGTTAGATTCATTGATGATATTTTCATCATATGGACCCACGGCGAGGATACCCTAGCGAACTTCCTCAAATCTCTCAATCAGTTCTCATCCATTCGCTTCACATCGGCCACTTCTCCTTCTCAAATCACCTTTCTCGACGTAGACATTTCCATCACAAATAATAACACCTTTGAGACTTCGGTCCATATCAAGCCCTCCAACAAACAACTGTATTTGCATTACAACAGCTGCCATCCCAAACACACTAAGCACTCAATTCCTTATTCGCTGTCGATCCGTGGCCACCGGATTTGCAACTCCAAAGAAAAACTTCACGAATACCTTGATAAACTTCACAATTCTTTATCCAATAGAAATTATCCCGAGCCACTTCTAAAAAAACGTATTTTACCCTCCTCTGCTAATTTCACCCCACGTAAAAAAGACACCCCCCCTGGACGCCCTAAATCTTCACATCACATATTTTCCTGGCGTCCAAAAACTCAAGACCATCCTCAAAGACTTATTCCCAATTTTAGATACTAACAGATCGACAGCCAATCTCCTACCCAAATGCCCCACAGTATGTTTCAGACGTCCACCTAACTTAGCCAATCTTCTTCGCTCCAATTCTTCGCGAGAGGGTACATCGAATGACACTCCCCGTCCCACCACACAGAGATGCAACAAACCACGGTGCAAAACGTGCAACATGTTTCGCCCCCTATCCTCATTTCAGAGTCCTAACACAGAGACGCCGTTCGACATCAAAGCCTCCGGCTCTTGCGACTCCCACAACTTAGTTTATGTGTTACAATGTAAACTATGTCCCGGTTTTTATGTGGGCGAATGTATTACACCCCTTAATATTAGAATGAATAACCATCGGTGCACCTGTAAAGACCCATCTTCCACTTTCCCCGTCCCTACTCATGTGCGGAAGCATGGCTTGTCCTTTGACAAGTGCTTTGAGGTGGCAATATTGATCTCCCTTCCCCCGGACGCCCCGTTAATTGAAGTGCGCCAGAAGGAGCTGGCCATAATCTGGTTGCTAAAATCGTACGCCGCGCCCGGATTAAATAAAATACATTAATCGCACGCTCCCCGTTGTTTTCCATTTACCCCCTTCCCTTCCTTCTTCCCCCCCCCCACCCTCACTGCGACCCCTTCCGCTCTCTCCGGCCAAGACACGAGCTGGTAAAAATTTCCCCTTTTCAAGAACCGTTCGTCAACCGCTGGGAAAAACCCCTTCCCCTTCCCCCATCCCCACTCCCCTAACCTACCGCCCCTCCTACCCCTATCCTCACCAGCGCACACGACATTTGTTCCGTGATACGCCTTGAAGACGGACTAGTTCCGAAAGCTAGCTATGTAAGTGTGATCGTCTCTTTTTTTGTGTGTCTATCTCCTCCATCCTATCCACATCGTGTATATATATATATATATATATATATATATATATATATATATATCTTGTATCTATATGAATTTTTAGTTACCTAATACTCTAATGCGTGTAGTGTGTGTGTGTGTGTATATATAAGGTCATTCCTTGACCTTAAAGGGTTACTCAAAGGTCAAAGGTCACCGGGGGGGGGACAAAAATGAATCTAGCCTACAAATGTATCGAATCATAGGTTTAAAAAGGTGCCAAGGTCAATGGTAAGGTCTTCAGGTCACTCTTGTCATTCCTTGATTATCAAGGGTAGATATATCCGAGGTCAAAGGTCACAGGGGGACAAATAGCGAATTGGGGCTACAACAGGGTCGGACCATATGTTTTAGAAGTGCCCAATACGAAGGTTAAATCCCTCCAGGAATCCCATAACCTTGAAGGGCACCTTGGCACCTTGTTGAACATATGATTCGATACATTTGTTGGCTAGATTCATTGTTTGTCCCCCTTGTGACCTTTGACCACGGAGTGATTCTTTTAGGTCAAGGAATGAAAAGAGTGACCTGACGACCTTACCATCGACCTTGCCACCTTTTTAAACCTATGATTCGATACATTTGTAGGCTAGATTCATTTTTTGTCCCCCCCCCCCGGTGACCTTTGACCCTTGAGTAACCCTTAAAGGTCAAGGAATGACAAGAGTGACCTGAAAACCTTACCATTGACCTTGGCACCTTTTTAAACCTTTAATCTATAATTCGATTCGTTTGTGGCCTCGATTCATTTTTGGGCACCCCTGTGACCTTTGACCCCTGAGTAGCCCTTGAAGGTCAAGGGATGACAAGAGGGATCTGAAGACCTTACCGTCGACCTTGGCACCTTTTCAAACCTGTGATTCGACTGGTTTGTAGGGGCGATTCACTTTTTGTCACTTCCCTGACCTTGACTGTGCCCTTTCAGGGGTCACGGTTGCATTTTCGAACTCGAAAGCTCTTCTAATGTGTTCTTCGTGCCCTAAAACCTAATAATTGAAAGTTTCGCAAAATAATTCCGTCTTTTTTGTATTTCGAATAATTTAACATTGAAAGCCCATAAGGCAAAATTTGGATTTTTGGTTGGACCTTATTTCTGGGGTCAAAAGGTCGAATTTATACAATTTTGCTTACATTCAACAAAACTTACAACCTTTTTCTGCCCAAGTACCAAATTTCATCCATATGGCATGAAATATAGTGGTCAGGAAATTACAGGTCAGAAATGACACACGACCTATGGGACACTCTGTGTGTGTGTGTGTGTGTGTGTGTGTGTGTGTGTGTGTGTGTGTGTGTGTGTGTGTGTGTGTGTGTGTGTGTGTGTGTATGTATGTATGTGTATATATATATATATATATATATATATATATATATATTTTTTTTTTTTTCTCAAATTAGCATTCACAAGATTTTTACAAATGTCAATGACATATTTGTCAATTGGAGCAGTAAAATTTTGCGCACGGAGTGCTAGCAAGAATTGAGCTTCAGCATGTTGTCATGTTCACAAATTGTCTTGTTATTCCAGTTCCACTGAACCCTTTCGTACATAAGCAGGTGCACTTCATTATGCACAATTCCCTCCTCAGCATTATCAACAATTTCGCCGCCATCCTGTTCTCGCTCTCGCACACACATTCTAACACGATTAATTTATCGCCCGAAATGTATTCTATTTACTTAACATAAAATTTATAATGGGCAACGTGGAAGCCCCCACTTAAAACCACACTCCGATATCGACAGCAAATGCACCGTAACGTCAACTTGAACTTACATGCCACTTTTAGTTATAACCAACACTTTTATTAAAAATAAGGGAGCTGGGAGAATTTAAAACACGTAGTAATATTCCACAAAGATTTATTTCCCAACCGGTTTCTTAAAATCTTTGTGGAATATTACTAAGTGTTTTAAATTCTCCCACGATATGTTATTCCACCAAGTAAAGCCGTCAACAGTTGAAATAATAAGGGAGCTGATAAACTTTCTCGTCGAGTCACGAACTGGCGACGATGGCGAACGATGGTATGGGCACACAAACTTTGATGGCGAACCACGCCATAACACGCTAATGCGAAACCGGAAACGGCTTGAATCAGACAGGAAGAGCCATTTTTACCGCTAGATGCCGACAGCGCTGCCTGCTTTCCTCACCTAAGCGCGCTGATTTTCAGCACCGAGTCCTTGAAAATCAATGTAGGTGTGTGATTCTCACGCGAGCTTCGCCGTAAATGTAGACCACCACCGTAATACCACACTGCGTTTAAATTCAGATTGCAGTGAAAACCAGATTTACTTTTTACTGTGTATATTTCCGTTTTCTCAATTGCTTATTATCCTCAGTTGATTTCTTAATTACTAATTAGCGATATTTTTACGGGTTTACACACCTAAGTTTCAGCTATGCTGCAATGATAATATAATGATATTATGGACAATGATAATTTAACCTAATGGAGGTGAAACTCGGAATCGTAATTAAAGCTATATCTGATTTTGTTTCCTCCTAGTTTCTAGTACATGAACCCACCGTCGTCGTCAACCTCCCACTTTAGTTTGTCGCCAATTCCCAACAGATTCTAAATTTTCGTGTTTCTGCCATCTTCAGCCCTCTAAGCGACTTCACCCCGGTTGGCGATACCATGTAGGTCACAGAATAAATCACAAGAAACTCACAATCGTAGATTATGCCCGTTTCCAAGTGACTCTTTTCTCGCAAAAACTTTCATTCTTATGAATTCCTTTGTTTAGCAAAATTTCTAGTTTAGATACGTGCGATATCGTGAGTAAGATACTCTCTCCTAGGAGGGTGTAAGTACGACTAATTTGTTCCTCTTTCACATAAGGTGGTGCTCACGACCGGGAGAAATTTATTAGAATTGAAACGTAAGGCAGAGATGAAGGGAGGAGAGATTCTAGGCGTCGCCTATACCCAGATTTTAACGAAAGACGGGACCTGGGGACCACGGTTTAAGTCCCCATTCATCTCTTGAAGGAAGTACTGTCCGTGTTTCAACTTCTTCCGTCATGACTACCAAGGGAGGGTCAGAGTTCCAATGAAAAATGTCTGGCTCTCCGGCATCTACATCTACATCTACGTAATACCCTGCGAGCCACCACGAGGGTGTGTGGCAGGGGGTGAAGATCACCAAACATGCACTATTGCCATGTAAGTAGGATATATAATGTAGACATGCTAGAAAATAGGGTCATAGTTTATTAGTTACTACAGTAGATTATTAGTTATTGCAAGTAATTGCAGTAGTTATTACAATAGAATATTAGTTACTACGGTATAGTACAGGTTAAAATCTACATAATAAGGAAGGGATTATTGGTAGTTATTACATGCATCATGCACTACAGACTATTCTAACTATGTTTCACCTACCTATCCCTTTTGCTACGTTGCCTATTGTTCTCTCTTATGGTACGCGGGAAAAATGACATTTTAAATCTATCGGTACGACAATCTATCTCTCTAATTTTGTTAATATGGTCAAACCTAGCATAATACGCAGGGGTTCTTAATATATATCTAACGTCATCTGTGAACAAATCGGTTTCGAATTTACTTAAAAGGTTTAACCTAAATTTTAACCTGCGTTCTGATAATAATTCCCATCCTAGTTCTTCTATTAAACTCGTAACACTAATACAATTATCATAACGACATTTAACAAACCTAGCAGATCTCCTTTGCACGCGCTCTAATTCTTTTATCATAACTTCCTCGTACGGATCCCATATACTAGCGGCATATTCTAAATGAGGCCTGACAAGTGTAAAATAGCTTCTCTCTCGGACTCTCTCATCGCATTTGCCTAGAACCCTTTTTACGAATCCTAATCTACGGTTTGCTACACTAGTTATTTCCTTGATGTGTTTCCCCCATGACATGTCTTCACTGATGGTGACGCCTAAGTATTTAATTGAATCTACGTTACATATTTTGTTTTCTTTGATGCTATAATTATTCCGGGGAAGGCCATTCTTTTTCCAAAAATTCATAATCGCGCATTTCTTCAAATTTAATTCTAGCTGCCATCTATCACACCAATCATCAATCGCATCTAAATCCTTAGCTAAACACTGTCTGTCCTCCTCATTTCTAATTTCTTTATACACTACTGCATCATCGGCAAAAAGACGGAGCTTGCTATTTTTTACTACACTATTCAAGTCGTTTACGTACAGAAGAAATAAAATTGGGCCTATCACGCTTCCCTGGGGAACACCCGATGTAACTTTTACTTCGCCTGAGCTGACACCATCTAATACCACCCTTTGAACGCGTTCATGTAAGAAATCTCCTACCCAGCCTACTATATTACTGTCTATTCCGTATGATGCTAACTTCGCGAGTAACTTACAGTGGGGAACCTTGTCAAAAGCTTTTCTAAAGTCAAGAAACGCTGCATCTACCTGTACGTTACCTTCTCCGGAAACTAAAATATCGTGAACAAAAAGACCTAATTGAGTTTCGCAAGACCGTCCTTTTCTGAACCCATGCTGGTTTGTTATTAATAAATCCTGGCTGTCGAGGTGTCCCATTATTGATGTAACTATTATATGCTCTATAATTTTACATGATAGTGACGTTAATGATATTGGTCTATAATTACATGGCTGTTCCCTATCTCCGCTTTTATAAATTGGGGTCACGTTTGCTATCTTCCAGTCTTTGGGAACCGCGTGTTCTTCGAGGGATTTGTTAAATATTACTTTAAGATACGGAGCCATTTCGAGAGCTAATTCTTTATAAACACGAGCTGGAATTTCATCAGGACCTGAGGACTTGTTCGGGCTAATGTTACTTAGTAAGGATACGATTCCGCTACAAGATATATCGATTGGGGGCATTGGTTGTTGAAATCGGTCTGGTATGGTTTCGCGGAAACTATGCATAGGTTGATTAAAAACACTCTGAAAAAAGTAATTCAAACAATTTGCCTTATCTAAACTGGAAGTTACTATTTCGCCTCTATCGTTTTTCAAGGAATTAACCGTTGACTTTTTAGTTCCCTGTACTTCCCTAACATATGACCAAAATGCTTTCGGATTTCCCTCTAGTTGTTCTCCAAGTACTTTTCTCTTGAATTCGCTAAACGCTTTTCTAAGGGCTGTTTTTGCGGCTGATTTACAAATTTTATAATGCTCGATGGTATTTTTTAGGTCGCTATTAGCTACATTTTTCTTCATTTTTCTTAGTTTCGCATGGCTAACTCGTTGGCGTTTTAAACATTTTCTAACCTCCGCGTTGTACCACCTTGGTTCCCTATTCTCGCTCTTATACTTATGAGGTATATATCTGTTGACAAGTGACCGTGTAATTTGGAGGAACTCTTTCCATGTATTGTCTGTATTGCTGTTTTTGCTAATGTTCTCGAATTTTTCAAAAGATGTCTTTAAGTCAAGCCTAAATCCGTAAAAATCTGCTTTACTAAAAAGGTAAATCTTTCTTTTTAATTTAAAATTTTTTTCAGTGTTGAGGGAAAATTTTACGTATACTACTTTGTGGTCACTTATTCCATCGACATTTTCAACTTTAATTACTTTTTCAGGGATGTTTGTGGCAAGTAAATCGAGAGGCAGTTACATTCCGTGCTCTCTGCTCTTGTAGATGCTCAATAACTTGCTTAAGGTTGCTTTCTCAGCAGTAAGGCCGGATTAAGCGATACGGTTCAACGCGTAGACTTTGTTTTTAAAAGAATATTCCGTCTCATTGCTCAAAACAATGTAGGGCTTAGTTCACATTGGTCCACGAAGGGGAAAGGAAGAGGATTCAAGGTATAAGTACTGTCGTTGGGGCAAACGTTTCGAGATCCATCTATTACCCATATTATAATGCCCATATAATGCCCTCAGTCATTCTGGACTATCCCTCGCCAAAAGGTATCGGGATTGATGAAGTGGTGTTTCTACCTCCATAAGTTTTCGAAAGCCGTAAATTGGAAGAATTTTGAGGAGCCAAGATGATTTACATAAAGCATGACTCATTACTAACAATGGTTTAGTTTAGAGGATTTAATCTCTCCCCATTTTCTTAACATTTAGCTCCCAATGAAAATATAGGAATCGGTGCAGGAATCTCTGTTTTGGCATTTCTAAATTGCTTTCGCTCATAATATGTGATCGACCTATTATTTTGAAGATAGTTGAACAAGTCAAGCGTCTACTCTTTGTTTCTCTTTTAAATTTGCGTTTTTACTTCAAAATGGTTCATTTTTTATGCAATGTCAAAGTCACTACACACACATGGAGAAGTTGATATTTTCTATGTGGATTTAAATTTGCTCAGCGCCCGCAGCAACTCATTTCAATGGGACCTTATATCTTTCGCATTAACGGCCTAGATTGAGGGATAGACATAAGAATACAAGAGAGATTCCAGCTAGGGAAATGTCCACTCCACCGTCTGCGTAAGTCATTGATCACTTGACAATGCATTTGACACGTCAGGTTATAAAGAATAAAGGTTTTAATCCAATATCAGTATTTTTCTTGTCTTGTCGTTCATTGTACTCGGACACCGATTCCTTGTAATAGATAAGAAGTAGAAAATAGATTCACTTACCAATTTTCTCTTCTCGAGCACTGATAGTAATTCAAAAAGAATATCTAATTATAAATCAATCAAAGAAATCCTCCATTAAATTACATGTTCAGGCACGAATCCCTTTATTCCGATTCTCTTCCTTTGAATGGCAGTGCGTCTCACAGATCTAAGAATGGGTGAGGTGGAATCAAACTGCAGGAGAACACTGGCTAATATTGAGTGATTAATGAATGAATTCGATAATCCGAATGCTTCGGAATTAGTCAGGATCTCCGTGGTATCGTGTTTAAAGACCTTTATATATGTTCTGTAAACACACACTCACTCTGTTCTGTTCATATTTATTCATACGTTCAAACTGATTTATATACGAGTTAAAGAAATTCCTATAATACGTTTGACATTCTGTCAAGTTCATCACGTCATAGTCTTTCAGGGCGGCTCTTATTGTGGTCAGAGGGATTTTAAATTAATAACATATTTGCGTGAAACATTTCATACGTGTACCTCTTGGTCGTGTGTCTAGATGAAAGTGAAAACATTTGCATACTGCTGATTTTGTTTCTTGGCAGTACAGTTATAACACTTGGTCTCTTAGCATTTGACACATACTTGGAAAAAATCGATTCTCTGAGCACATATTCTCGTTAACGGGAAATATGACGTTTTATTTTACTAAAATGGGCACCAAAATGTAAAGGTATCATGCCGAGTAAAAAAGTGCGTATTTTTGTTCGTTTTTTGCTTGAATTTGAAATTCCGCGTCATAAACCCGAGTCGTAACAATGGTTTAATTAAGACGAAAATATTGAAATTTACGTATATATTGCATAAGTTACATCACTTAATCTGTGGTTATGTCCACCAAAACTGTACAGATATACTAGAGTGTTGCGTTTTGAAAAATGTTCATTTCATATTCGGCGATAAGTTACTCGGAAGTGCTCTCTCAATGAGTGACACGGTGAGAGCGCAATAGGAGGAGAGGGCGGTTAAGGTAGCGCGCAGATGTAAGCGACTCCCGAGGAGAGAGACGCTCGCACAATTGTAAGCTGGGGCGCGCGCAGGAGAAGAGTCGGAGATAGAATTCCAAGGATGGCACGGCGCCTCTGCCGCTCGTCCCCCTCCCTACGCCCTGCTCCCCCCCTACTCCCACACCCGCCCCGGCACCCCTTTCCGCACCATCACCTTCCCGGCTCCTTAAACAGGCCGCTCCTCCTCTCCCTGGACTGCTATTAGCGTCAACAAGGCCTTCCCCGGCGAAACCAAATGCCTCTTCCACCTCCAGCAACCCCTCGAGAATTCTCATTCCGGCCGCATTCCACATTCCGTTCTCTCCCTCCCTCCCTCCCTCCTTCCTCTCCCCATACCCCTTCCTCTCACCCTATCCCCCCCCCACCCACCCACCCATTTCCTCTCGCGGGAATTTCCTCCAACCCTCCCCTCCTTTAAAACCCTCGCCTCCTCCTTCCCTTTAGAGTCGCCTAGTCCTTCTTCTCCCTCCCTCCCTCCCTTCATCCCCCGACTACACCCCTATCCGTCCGAAGAGGAGCAAGCATTTAAGTTTATTATCGCGCCCCCTTGCCGCCGAGTTTAAATGGTTGGCAATTGGGTCTCCTTTCCCTCCTCCCACCCGTCCTTTCGCGGTGGGTGGGAAGTCCAGAGGAAGGAGGGGCATTTGACAGCGTCCTTAATGATAATAAGTTATTAAACGTGGCCACCGGCGTACTGCGGCATTGTTGCGCCCTCTCCCAGTAGCATTCGCACTCCTGCGCATCTCTCAAAATCCCTCTTTGATCTCAAGCCGTTGGCCGAAACCTCCACCTCCCATTAGGATTAGGATTTTCTCCAAACGGGTTCGCGGAAGTTTTCAATATTCCTCGATCATGTCTTCGATTTCGATGCCAACTTGAGGTATTTTTTGGCAGTGGCGAATTCTCATTTAAATGTCGATCGCGCATGTCTTAACTTCGGAAGAATTATTCGTAAGGAGCTAGAGGTAAGAATTAATTCATTCCCAGCGAATGATGTGAGTGCATCCTTCTTGACTTACTTTCCGGGTTGACGCTTCCGTAGTTGCCCACGTTTCGGCAAGGGTCTCGCTTACGTATGATGATGGTGAACAAGACAAATGCCGAAACGTTGGCAATTATTGAAACATTAACCCGGTGTGTCGAGTGTGGTAAGTCGAGAAGAATTTAGTTGACAGGTGTGTTCTGCATTGAGTCCACAAAAAATTACAAACCAGTAATTCGGTGCTGTGCAACACTTGACAGAATTCAGAGTAAGAAGTATATTAATCCTAATTAATGTCTTAGGTAATTTCATTTTCTGCTGTTGATTTTGATAGAATCTGAAAGTATTTTGTTTGAACGATACGATAATGGAAATAGATATTCAAATGCGGAGAAGTCAGAAGCAATAAATAAATATTAATTACCGAAAGGAGTCTGCCTATTTTCCCAGAGACAGAGCTCGTCAGATGTAACCGATCGAATCACCACTCAAATCTGGTAATTTTTTAGGAATGGACTCCTTTAAACTTTCGCTGGATATTTTTATAATTCATTTTTAGGCATGACAAAATTAACGGAAAAAAACTTGTGCAGGCAATAACATTCCTCTTATTCAGATTTTTTCAAGCTTGTTTTTTATTCAGTGGGAATTGTAAAGATACTTTCAATTTAGCCGTAATATTGCCGTGATTTGCAGCGACCCATTTAGAAGCGAAGTAGTGGAAACACTATTGTAGTTAGATGTCGTACTGACGGACCACCTCATCCTTTCTTTGACAAAATGTATCAGCTCTTATATGAGTTCAACCGGAAGATGTCTACTCTGGGCAACTGTAGCAACTGATAGTATCACTTTCAAATGAATAGGGATGAGTGATCTAGAATAGGGAAGTGTGATCGGCCCTCTTTTATTCATTGTTTATATTAATGACCTAAGTTCTCGAGTTAGCAGTAAAATAAGATTATTTGCAGACGATATAGTTATCTATCGTGAAATGAGCGAAGACGCGGACTTTAAAGCTCTGTCATCGGACCTTAAAAACGTTCATTCGTGGTGCCGGGAGTGGGCGTTAGAATTAAATATCAACAAATGTACCACAGTTCACTTCCTGCGAAAGTCATCACAAAAATGCCATGCCTATATGGTGGGTGGAGTAAATATAAAGTCTTCAGATACTGTAAAATATCTTGGAATTACCTTAACTTCTGATATATCGTGGGGATTGCACATACAGAACATATGTGACGCAGCATTAAAGAAACTAGTTTTTTTTTAAAACGTATGATAGGAAGGTCCTCGGATTAAAAAGTCAAAGAGAGATACTACTTCGCTTTGATTAGGCCACATCTCGAATACGCCGCGAGCATTTGGGACCCTGCTCATCAAGATTTAACCAAAAGCATTAATAAAATACAAAGGAATGCAGCGCGCTAGTAGGGTATTATGTAGATGTAGATAACTTCACTCCCAACTTCAAGGTTTCAATTGAGGTGACTTCTCCTTAAAGTACTAACGGTTAGATCATCTCTTTTCTCAATGACGGCAGTGAGTAAATTGATAGTGCTTCTGATTGATGTGAATTCAATATTTCTATTTCTTCTTTTAAATACTTATTTTAAATCCCGGTAAATTTCTGTTTGTCCGAGACTGAAAAAAATCTGACAATTAAGGCTTTTTTCCCGACTCATCCTTTTAATTCCGAGCCATCATATTGATAGCTCTGGATTAGCTTTGTGGCTAAAATATATTCCAATCTTGGTTACTGGTCAATAAAATATGCTACGTCTACATTCAACCCTATGATCCGACGCATTGGTGTGTGGCAGATGGCAGACGAAACGAATTTTACGCATAACTGTTCGGCCATGTATCTATCTTATTTTTCTGCTTCTATCGGGCCCAGAGTTGTAGTGTGGCGTAACAATGATATTCTCTGTGTCTTAATGAAACACCTCCGTAGTGAATTTCTCAAGCAATATAATCCAAGCGTGTAGCCTCCGAGTCTCTCGCGGCTCAAGCGACCTAATCTCTTTAGAAGCTGTGAAACACATGTTCGCTCGTGGCAGTGTTTATTGTTGGGTAGGTTCCCAAATGTTCGCGGCTTGTTCGATGTGAGGTCTAACAAGGGCGAAGTTCAACCGTTCTTTCACTTTTTCATCCCAGGACCATCCTTCAAAACGCTTAACAAATCCTAGCTTCTTTAAAGCAACCCGCGCAGGTAGCTGCTTGGCTTGATTGGGTTATTAATTAATCACTCGACAGCGGCGTTCAGGGAGCTGAAGGGCCCAACGGGGCGCTCTCAATCTGAGGCCATTGCAGCTGACTTCAAGTGCTTCGGTAAAGCGGCGAGGACGTTGTAGTTAACGGAGTGTGCGGAGGCGTCGCTGCAATCGATAGCTCACCCCATAATGCCTCCGGAGTGGCTTACAAACAGCGCAGTTGGATCCCTGGGTGCAGGTTTCAAGAGTCCTTCGCTTATTAGACTGAAGGGTGAGTTGTCCTTTCTTTTACTGGCGAAAATCCGTTTTACTGCCGAAAACAAATAGTCAATCTTTCTTTCAACCACGTTTGAATCCTTAATAAATTATCTAATTTTTGACGTATTTGGTCAATAGATGCAACAATATGCCTTTGCCTACGAATTGATGTTTGCGCACATCATCTTCATGGCTAATGTTGAGAAATGGGCGCGACAATTCAAAAAATGCTCAACTATATTAAAAAACAGATAAATAGGCAACTGGTTCATACAAGTTGAAGACATTATCATGACAATTGTCGCTAGGCAATTGTAAACAATGTTTGGGCCAAATTCCTCAAAAATAACATAGCTGTAAAGAAAGTTCAAATTTAACCCTATCACAATTCAAATAAAAATTAATCAAACGTAAAATCTGAAAAAATTCCAGATTAGCGAGATGACCTCGGAAAGACTTCAAGGTGCAATCCTCGCTCTATATTCACAAATATAATTTGAATTAGCTTGGTGTTATCTTATGTCAAGTTTCCCGAGGAATACCAAGGTAACGTGGAGGTGAAGCATGTCTCTGACTGCTTTGAGCTTGCTAAATCTCTCACTGGTGAAAAGCCGTAGTCTCTGAGTTAAGTATAGAATATAACAACTTCTGCTCTTGAGAATTTATAAAGAAGTATTTTCTCAGTGGGATAAGTCTAGTCTGTACCATTATTCATTCAACACGGGCCATGGAAATAATTTTTCTATGTAAAATTCAATAATTCTTTTCCTTGTGTTATGATTTTTACTCTGCGAATAGAGAACTCTACCTCAGCTACCCAAGTAACAAAGAGTCACAATATAATGCTTATATCATGACTCTCAAATAAGCATTTACTTTTCCTCTCGCGTAGGACCATATTAAGGCATTATACATCGTTTCTGATTTTGTTGTTTTCAAGGAAAAATATTTAGCTGCAGTTGGCTTTTCTTTGTTTGAATGACCTGAGATAAAAGCAAGCAATTTTCATTCTATTTCAGAGACGATCGCTCAAAATAAGGATAAACTCGTCAGTTTTTACAGTTTTATTTAATACCTATGACAGGTTTCGATACAATGTAAAATCTTCTCATAACTATTGATGTAGTTCCACCAAGTGACGTCTCGTAGCACGACATAAGTTTTTGAGCCACGAATATAAATGTTCAATCGCCCCGTTAGCATTTTTACGTTTCATATATCTATTTATATCAATTCCTTCCCTCTGTATGACTCAACGAACTCTGAACATGTAAATAGCCGCACAATATCCTCACATTTCTATCTCTCAGCTCTCCACTATTTCTGCTCCACCAAGTTGTTCTCCTGCAAACCTCTATTTAATTATATCCAAACCTTTGGCACTTTTGTTTCTCGTTACGAGAAATCCATATTTCTAGGGATGCTCATGTAACCACATTTGTTATCAATTTTCCTAAGGAGTTTTGAGCGAAGACATTTTTTCTAGGGTACACTGAGAAAACACTTTGGATATGATTATCGTAGGTTTGGATGTCACACCCAAACCTGAGGTGAAGGAAAGGACTTGCCCATACATTTGGATGTGTCATCCAAACGGAATTGGTGATGAGGAGTTGGATGTGCCTCCTACTCCTTTGGGTGCTGCATCCAAAGGAAGATGGACGAGTACTTTGGGTGTGAGAACCAAAGTGTTGGGTGGCTCATCAGAAAAACGTTTGGATGCCGAATGAAAACTTTAGATGACCAGCCCAAAGGCATCTGCCCCTACCACTCCCTCCCCCCTTTTAAACCTCACTGCTCTAATATTTTTCCTTTTCAACTCCTTTGGAAATAGGGTAGTAGGACGGTGCAACTAGAAAAACGATAAAACTGGGCTCTGAGGTTGTTATGATAGATATCTATTATCACATAATTCGTCAACATATTACAAAAAATGCACTAAATATTTCAAAACATTACAAATTAACACAATTATCAAAAATTTTGTCAACAACATAAAAATATTATTAGAATACAATCATAACATAATACAAAATATGATCTGAGAGAGAACTTTGTTTGTAATAAGCACATAGAGATAACAATGGGAATCTGAAAGGGAACTAAGCAAAGGCTGGTAGTGCAGGCATGAGAATTAACACGTAATGGCCGCGCAACTTACTAGCGAACACCTGGATTTCGGCTCAAAGTCCAGCCTTCAATAGGAATTTCTTCGTCCCCTCGTCCATATCTCTTCGAGCAGCAGGAAAACAGTGAAGCAGACGCGGCAGAAGGGTCACAACGAAGTTCGCCTGTTTCGCCCAGAACATGTCCCCACGTGTCGACAGCTTGCACGGCTGAACACGGAATGGCGGGTGCTAGAGCTTCCTGAGAGCGCCACCAGAGCGCGCAACTATAGATTTTGATTTCGCACCTAAATCGGTAGACTGCACCACCTACAACTTTGTCTCCCATCCAATGGACGTCGACTAGACGTGTTTGGTGTGACACTCTCTGCCTTTGGCTCTTACATCCAAATAATTAGTTCTGACGTCGTATCATTCTTGATGGCGCTTCCAAACCTCCCCGCCCAAAAGAGTTTAGGGTGTAGCATCCAAACCTGTTCTCTCAGTGTAACTTACTCTTCATTTATAATGATTGTAAGACATTTGATTTATTCCTTTGGGTTAAGCGTTTGATGGTTTTTTGTCTATAGTTAATGCAGCTATGGTATAAATATATTGCTATTGAATTTTCTCATCGTTTTCTTATATTTTACAGTAGGTATCTTATTTTTGGTTATTTACAAACCTTGAAAATCGTGCATGTAAATTGTCTCTTATGAAATGTTAATAGACACGACTTTGAAAAAATATTGAATTCCGACAAAATGGACGAAATATATTATTTAAATATATAGCTGTCGACATATATTTCCGGAAAATTTTTCTTACTCGTTTGAGGTATGATATTTCAAAATATTCTTATTGTAAATATTTTTAAAATCTAAGGATTTGAGCTGAAAAGATAACTAAATTAGTGAGTAATAGAGAAATGGGTCGAGCCAAATATATTATTGCCAAATCAAGCCAAAAATTATATTGTGCTTCACAAGTAATTGCGATTTTTCCGCGAGCAGTAAAGAAGTCGAAATTGAATGATAAAGCAAAGCGGGTGCGAGCGTTTCTCTCTTCTATCAAACCCCAAAATTCTCCGATGGAAAAACTAATTAAAAGAAAACAGAAATATAAATGGATATAGGTATCAGTTACTTGGTTGTATTGGACAAAAATAAGTAAAAAAGATACGGTTATAAAAGTTTATTTTTTTACTGTTAAACCCAGCGTTTTCATTACATTAAAAAAATTCATATCCCTCGCAAACTGGTTACTTGCTAATAGCTTTCACGCATGGCCGAATTTTGGTAATATAACCATTAATTCAACTGCAAGAGATTATGAATTGAACTGTAAATTAAATTCTTGGTCAGCCGGGCTTAAGTCGCTGTTGAGCTCACGGTACAGAATTGAACGGCGGTTCTAATTCCCCTTTCACGGCCTTCGCATTTATTCTCTCCTGCCTGCCAGCGTGTCGCTTTTCGCACGTGTTTTGTCACATTCCCTCCTCAAACACCTCTCTCCTCTCCTAAACCATATCCCCAACCCAATTCTCTGTCACTATTTTATAATCATACCCCGCCATAATGTTTAAAATCGAAACATCGCCGTTAGCATAATGTACTCGAAGGGCAAACGATGTCGTATGCATCGTTTTCTTTTAAAGAGAAAATTAAACTTGCAGATATTCTATCTAACTAACATGTCAATAATTTTGTATTTTATCCTTTTGAAGGTAGTTTTACTTTTTAATGCAGGATAAATAAAGAAAAAATAGTGATAAATTAGCAAATAGTGAATTAAAATAAGGGCATGTAACATTCCGCATTAACCCGCGGCACTTCCGGGAGTACCCTATGATATATCAGTGACACCAAGTGAGAGAGTTTAGAATTACCTTGTTACAATATCAATGGGTAGAATAGAACAGCAGTTTTTCGCCGACATGCGTGGAACGAAATGGAAGTCAACGGAAACTTACGCTGGCTGAATGTCGCAATATTGAGCTATCGTGTCTGTTGTGACGTTTCCTAGTCTCGTTCATATAATGGAATTCATTGTAACAAATTTTGTAAAGATTTCGTTTTGTAAGGCTTTAATGCTTATGGCGCTACCCTGAAATTTGTGAGAGTGATGTGCGAAGAGTTTACTGAACACAAGTATCTCAAGATTTAAGAAAATAAGTCATTTCAGCCTCAGTGGAGACGCCATTCGGCGACCTTTCCATTTCTATATTTTTTCCAGTTTTATCGATTAATGCCTAATACTTTATGCAATTGTTGCATTTATTTGCAGTATTTTGTTACTTTTGGAACTGGAATTTTTCTTCAGTGAGTGTCTATAGGTTTTCCTAGTCCTTGAAATTATATATTTAACAACATCATTGATTAAATACGAAAGCAAGCGCTTATGTCGATGAAGTCACGATTTTCCTTTGTCGCCCATTTTAACTCAAAACTCAACGATCTTCCGCACCCAAGGCCTCTCCTAGTTTAACCTTTCGCATTCAATTGACTGAAGTTAGAGGCTGACCCCGCGATATTTTAGTCCTACGTACAATTTAAGCTGCTTAAGGTCACGGCTTTTCCATTTCAACTCTTTGATATTCTTGCTGTGCACATAGACCGTGAGAAAGACATATTTTTTTTCCTCAAACATCAGAGTGCATGACAAGCGACATAATAAGACTATCTCCTTAGTGATTCCATCTGTGACGCCAGGGATTAGGTATAACTCGTCTGTATGCCTCGATATTGGTTTACCTTAGCGTTACACATTTTTCAATATTTTGTATCCGGACAAAACGGACTAGGACGGGTATTATTCTAGTAAATTCAGAGTTAAGAATAGAAATTATTCAAGGAGCTTTATGCTAATATCGTTTGGAGATATCTGAGCAATTTTTTCTGTCCTTGAATTAGAATGCCTTTGATACTGGACTTAAAACCTGATGAATTGTTAAAGGAAGCAATTAAATCGAATGAGTATTCCCCTTTCCTATACCATGAATGGTTTCTCATTAGTTAAAATGTGTTTATTGCTGGCGATATTATCACTTCTTTTGGCATGTTTGATTTTCCCCGAGTAAAGTGAGACTTGAATGTCTCCTCTTCTTCCTAACCCAATTTAAATTTAGGGTGATGTTAATTATTTACCTAACCAACGAATTTTATCAGGAATAAAGTGCTTATTTAAATTAAATCTCATAAAAACAAAAGAAGCGCATTTTTATTGGTATTTCTTCAGTTAATGTATGGCGTTGGCAAGAATGATAATGGCGTCTATGCCACCATACAAAATTTGAAGCTCACCAGACCAGGCTTTGCACGTACACACCTAATCAATTGTAAAAACGTTGAAGAATAGAGCCTGGACCAATTTGAACGAAACATTTCTCATATTTAATGATAATTATGAGTTAAAAGCACTCTAAATATTATTCGTTATTATCGCGTTATGCCCTTTCGAATCTTAATTAGATGTCAACCTGGTGTTAACTGAAAGTGATACAACATTATTATGTACTGGTGACTGTCTTACTTAACCCTCCTGTTTCCTTTAAAGCTACTCTACACTCGTATTCCTTTGGGTCATAATGACCTGGTATGCTGAGGTGTTGTAAATGAAGACCACAAAAGGTGAAATTTTTACTTGTAATACGTTTTGAGTTAGGAAGCACAATGAAATCATCGCTAAACTATTGGTTTTTTTGTTTTATTAATTTCAAATTATCATTATACATGTATTTCATCGCACTAATCGGACTCAAAGTACTAATAATGCATTGAATTCAACAGGCTGAAAGATAAAGTGTTGAATACAAAATATTGTAAGTACTTCTGTTTTATCTTTATGAACTATTATGCGTTGAGTAAAAACAAAAATAATACTATTTCAGTCAGCACCCAATACATTAATCTGTTGAATAAAAATTATTGATAGGGCATTTATTTTGATTTTCTGGACACTAATATGAAAAGTAAACCCTGCAAATATGCTTGCTCCAATTTGAACAAATCGTAGGTGTTCAGTTGTCATATTTTTAATTTGCATTTTGATTTCTTGTAAGCTTTTTTGGAACCACTTGGACCTTAAGTACACGAATCTGCATCTTGTATCTCCCTAACAAAAGCCATTGCTGGTTGATTTCGTTGCAACTGCTTTCCACTTTCAATGCATGTGGAAATGGGTAAGGTGTATTCCCAGTTTCTCGAGAAATATTCTTATCTTTTGGATAAAGTGTCTGTTCCTATTGGGATTAATTTTCACTCACAGCACGATATTATTTTATGCTGTTATGTCAACAAACGACGATGTGAAGTACTGTTACGGGCCAACGATTAGTTTTCCTCCTGCGTGTTTGCGTGGCAATTAGCTAATCCACCATGTCAACTTCCGCCTTTGTACTATTGTAGTCAAGTATCATCTTCGGTATGTTATCTACTCAGTCACTCACTTCCTTGCTGTTATGCAATGTACTCATGAGAACAACAATTCCGTCCCTCTTTGGGAACAGGATAGAACTCCAATGTCATTTATAAATTAGAATTTTATGCTGTAAACGACTCCTTTACTTGACAGATAAGGGAGTTCAGTTTTATTTTTCCTTATTGTCCAAAACATTGTGATATTGCGTTTGTGAAGGGATTGGCCTAACATGTATGATGTGAAAAAATTGTTGCGTTCTGGGCCCTCAGTACGTAGTGATCCATTACGACACATTTGCCCTGGTGTTTCTCACGTGCTCCTTTGGTGGTTTCCCTGTATAGACCTGCTCCTTCAAAGAGTGGGAACAATCACTAAAGGTCAGAGCCCATATTTTGACCGCGTATTTTGCCGGTTTGCAAGGAATGTACTGCTTGAATGGAAAACGTCCTCTTTAGCTAACAAGCTGCTCATCAACAGTAAAACTAGGCTTGTAAAACTTTGGATGCATTTCTTCCCAATGCTCCCAGAAATCTCTGATGGCCAATAAATTTTCATCTGCTCTCTCCGCACGTCAATCGGGCTTGATTTTGAATCATGCAACACACGAGAGCTGCAATTGAAAGTTAAGAGTGGAATTGTAGCAGAAAAAATTAGCCTACCTGTTTATGGGTTTCACAGACTCTTGGTTGATTCCCCATGACATCTATTTACACCAGCCAGCGATAGAATACCAATGAATACATTGATTGTAATTGTATCCAAACCTTCCCATTGTCACCATACACTCATCGACCGTTAATGTTTTACATTATCAGCACAATTTCCTTCAAGTTATAGTGCAAGTTTATTTCAATAGATCTTTCATCATCCATATTGGATGTTGCTTATCTCGTTGTACCAGGTGTTGATTGGCCAATGTTTTCCAATGATGGTCTTCCATACTTGGGAAAGGGTTCTGTTCTCCAAGTGATATTTCTTGATTTTTCACTAAATATTGTCCCTTCCAATCTCACAGTCTGAAGTATTATAGTCTGACTACGAGGCAGGTTGACTCACATCATTACTTGTATGATTCTCTTCTTCTGATACTTCTTCCCCTCTGTCTGGGCCTTTAGTGACGCCGTCAGGTCATCTTCAAGAATAAATCGTGAGCTCCCATGACAACCACAAACACAATATCCACGAAGTATGAGTTGTTACTTCCTAAAGGAACGCACCGTCACCGAAAGTCAAGGAAAATGACTGAGACCAGTCGGTATAGGTTTCCGTATTTATATCCTCTGTAAATCAGCAAGCATGCTCAGAGTCATTTTCTACACAGAAAAGTCGAGGATAGACATTCTTCATCTGTCCTACAGTTCCCATCATCCCTTTTCAGGTAACATCCATTTGTGGAATAAAGTCCACTCGTATAGACTCCATCCCGCCGTCTAGCTAATCTCACCAAGCCCTCCACCCTCGACCCTCCACCCCCAACCTGACGTCAGATGAGTCTTGCGGCCAGCACAAGCGATCTCCAGGCACGCATGCTGCCTTATAACCATAAGAGACTCAGAAAAGTTTCTCAAAAATCTCAGAAATCTTTTCACATTTCTCAAAAAGAAATTTCCCAAAAAAATGAAAATTTGGTTACCAAAATCATCGAGTCATATTGACCCAAGGGACATGAGTGTAATTTTTTTCGTTTGGAGAGCTAAAGATGAAATTATAATGTATTATTATACTTAAGGAAATGTGAAATACTATCAAAAAACAAGTCACGAAGTACGAAGTATTATAATATTCAGGCATGAAAATGTTATGTTGATCTAAATTTCGTTTCTGGTCATGATGATCCGAACAAGAGGGTTGAACCACCTTTAAGACAGTGACTCTTGGACCACACTGCCCTTGAAACAGCTGCCTAACGTGTATTGATGCATAAAATAGGTTCTCAGTAATATGCTTAAACACCTCTTACCTCGACTTCGGGACCTGGGAAGGCATTGGGGACTCTCTAGTGATTTTGGGTTTCTCCTTTGTCATACTCTAGCCTGTCGCATTTGATCTCCTCATTCACCCTCAATGGAGGTTCAGTGCAGATAACTCCTGTGAAGTACAATATCAAATTGTTTAATTAGATCACCCGCCAATGGACCGCGGAGGCTGTTGGAAGATCATCGCTCCCGTAAAAACTCACCCATCCATTAGCCTCTGGAGGATATTACGCTTTCAATGATGTACTAAAGAAATCGCGTAGTGTATGATATCCAGCTTGGGCAAAGTTTTTTAATCCCATTCGAGCCAATTCAAGACCGTTGGGTAAAATTTGGTCATTCTTGTGAATCCCGTGTGCTTCCTAGTCCTAATGACTGCGAAATAACATGATACATGATTGATTCATTAGTTAACCTGTTGTGACCTCTTGAGAGCCCACTTTTCGACCCCAGAATCCAATTGTCCCTTATTAAATACCTCATGTCCTTCCCAATCCTATCGTGAATTTACGTGAAAATTTTAAAGTTAATAATTTAGTTAGTGTGTCTACGGTGAAATTGTACGCAGCATTCGGTTTAGTCCCCGAGGGTCAACCTTGACATGTGAGATTACGGACCTTGATAGGACCACAGAGGCTTAAAGAACATATCTCGATCATTATGCATAATTTTAACAAAACATCATCCTAAAATCAAGCGAGGGCTTGTTTGGGGCTCCTGTAGCCTACTGCATATTTATATGCATACTTCTCCAGGTGTGAGTCCCACGTGGGGAGGGTTATCACGAAAAAAAGGTAATATTTTTTAAAATATCGGTTCATGTGCGAATTCGTTTATTTTAAGGTAATAATGACATCGCTTTTTTGAGGCATCAGTGCCAATCATGGTGCCAACATTACTTCTGATTTTTAGGACCTCACGATGGTTTCATAGGATTGTAATATGTGAGTCAAATCGTGTGCGAAATCTTAGTTTAACAACATCCACTTGACTCCTTTATGTTGATGATTTAAGTAAGTGCCTCGGATGTGTTATTCAGTTTCAAGCCTGAGCTTTGCTTTTTAAGTAAGCAAATAAAGTTTTTACTTGCTCATAGTTGGGCTTAAGTTTACAATCTGGAGAAAAACTCAAAATTTTCGTAACTAAGTGAAGTGCGCACGCATATCGTGTTCAGTAATTAAAAATTAAGTCCTTTTTTCATCTGAAACTATAAGTATCAAGCCTACATTATGACTGAAATAAATTTAAAGATGTGAAAGTAAAAACCTCACTACCCAACCCAGCGCTTTTCTCGTGGAAATAAAAGGGACTTTCATGACCCTGCACTTTTCGAAAAATGATGGGCCTATCGACCGTTTGCGGCTCTAAAGAAACATGTTCGATTGTTTTTGGAGTTAATGCAAACAGGATTTATATTTTATAGAAATAGATTGAACCAATAGTAACTGGGAAATATTAATGGCTACGTAGTGGAGAAAAGTGTAAATAAATTGTATCGACCGCTAAAATGTATTGTTTTAAGAATGTTTTCGAGATATTTAGAAGACATTATTATGAAAATTATTTGTTGTGTGGTTCATCTGTTATCCATGCGTATACTTTTGGACCGCATTGGGAAGAATTATCTCCAAACATTTAACGTATCTGGATCAGTAATCACTGGATCGATCCCTAAGAACATTCGGTAGGGCCAAGAAATGAAAAATGAGGCTATTTATTCTGAAGTATTTGACATTGAAATCAATAAAAAGGACTAATCTAATCAATGTTATCTTTCGTAAACTAGTAATTTCTGCCGGAATCTGCGTAATTTCTCTTTTCATATCTTCATACGTAATTCATCATGCGGGGTCCTGACTTAACAAGTAATAGCTTCACGAATATCATATCCAGCTAAATGTTTAAGTTGTCGTGAAGACGACGGAAAACGACGACCAATAAAAGGATATGACACTTGATACCTGTTTGACGGGGACGTAATTCTTTAAAAGTTGTCGCTCACGTAAATGGTGGCTCATTATTCTATTTACTATCGCTGGGCGTTTTTATGGTGACGGCAGAATTAAATGGAGCTAACGCTTGGGTAGCCATGGCTTCGCTGGTAGGATCTGAAATCATGCATCATATCACCTCTTTAAGTGATAAACGTTTTTCATGAAAATCCTTCTGCCTACAGCTACATATTAAGGTATTTTCACCGTGATGGAGTGATAGAATTCATCTCTTTAGAGCTAAAGAACTTCATCTAGATCTATGAGTCATAAAAATGAAATATTAATCAGTTGGTCATTTCCAATTCTAAGTATATGTACTAGACGTTATATTTGGCGTTTTTACTTAGTTAAATCGACCCAAGTTTACAATGCCATAGAGTTTTACATTTTAATTAACATAATCACTGCGGTTAGTCGATATTTGAAGGCTTTAGTAGATGTTATAGAATTCCAATGCTGGAAATTCCGAATTAAGTCGTTCGATCCTAAGATTGGTTGACTGCAGCCCTCCACCCTTCCCTATCTAATACTAGTTCCCTTACCTCCTGGTATCCCTTCCTATGTACTTCCTCCTTTATTTGGTCCAGTTATATATTCCGGGATCTTCCTTTGGGGACTTTTCTCTCTATTTTACCTTCAATTATGTTCTTCATAAACTCATTGTGCCTCAGGGTGTTTCCAAGTCCATCTCGTTCTTCTTTTCTGTCTGGTGCTCCATATGGTTCTTTCTTTTTTCCAGTGGTCTTTACTTCCAATCTATAGAGTTCTACGCTCCACTCCACGCTGAATGATTTCATATACTCTACCCTAGTTTCTAGTCCTATCTTCTTGAGCACAGCAGTTATCTTCTTCCCATGAACGCCTTCTTGGCTTGAGCAATTCTCCACTTGATATGTCCGTTGGACTTCTTCCGTCCCACGTGATAGTACTTTCAAGATAGATGAAGGAGTCCACCTGCATTCATTTCTCTCCTCTCAGAGTGACTTCTGCATTCAGCTTCTCTCTTCCGCATAGTAGGAGTTTAGTCTTCGTCTAATATATTATCATGTTGCATTCTTGGGGAACTTGGTCCATGACGCTTAGTGACTTGTGAAGATCATCTCAATTTTCAGTTGTGACTGCGAGATCATCTGCATGTTTATTTCTTCTCCGTTTATCTTTATCGCGCTTATCCAATTACTTGTGCTTCTTTCGTGGCCTCATCCAAGTTCAATTTAAACAGTGGTGGTGAGTGATTGCATCCTTGTCTTACTCCTTTGTAAATTTTAGCTTCTATCTGACTTCCGTCTCTAATTCACATTGTGACGACTTGTTTCCTGTATAGTTGGTAGATGATTCTTTTGTCGTCGTAATCCATTCCGAGTTTTTACAGTTGCCCTAACATCTTGTTTCACTCAACTTTGTTGAAGACTTTCTACAGGTCCACAAATGTGACATATAATGCCTTGTTCGCATGTATTGTTTTCTCCACGATTACTCTCAGGCTGAGTATGGCCTCCCTGGTACCCCTGTTCTTCCTAAATCCAAACTGGTTTTCGTAGAGATTGACTTCAATTTTCCTTTCCATTCTTCGGCCTATTATTCGTGTGAGAATTTTTGATGCATGTGGCACTAGACTCAGGTTCGGTGCTCCTTACATCTCTCAGTCCTTGTCATCTTCGGTATCGCAATCATTACGCTCCTTAGGAAGTCCTTTGGAAGTGTTCCGCTTTGTAACCGTTTTTGATTAACTCAGATATATCCTTGGTTTCACTTCCGAGCGCTTTTATGATTTTTCCGTTGATGTTGTCTGCTCCTGGTGCTTAGTTTTTCTTGAGACCTTCTGCTGCTCTGTTGAATATACTCCTCAGTATGAGTGGGTCCCGTTCTTCCTTGTCAACCTTTCTTTTGTCATTTATTAGGTTTTCTTCCATTGGTGTTGGCCCGTGTTAGTTTTTCGATGTATTGCTTCCAATTCCCTATGTCTTCCCATTCCCAATGTCTTCATCCCCTATCAGATATTCCCGTTCACATGCTTGATATTGTTCTTGGTCTTGTTTTCTTCTCTCCGAAGTGTTTCTTCACTGGCTTGTGTGCAGTGTCAGTGTTTCCTTTCTTCATGTTCTCGTTGACTTCCTCGCAGCATCTTACGATCCAATCCTCAGTAGCCTTCTTGCGTTCTCTATTGGATTGGCTCCTTAGCTTCTTGCTGAGGGTGGCCTCTCCTTCGTCTCTGGGGTTCTTGTATTTCTTCTTTCTTCTATTAGTTTCCTGATCTCCGTTGTATTTTATGGCTTCTTCGTGTTGATCGTCTTACTCACCAGTTTCTCCTCTGCTTCTTCTGTGATTATCCTCTTCTACTCATCCCATTTTCCTTTGATGCCCATTTCACCCTCATATTCTAGTTTCCTGTCGACGACTTCGGAAATACTATCCTTATTTCCTTGCCTGCACGACCACGGTGTCCATCGCCACCTTCTTCTAGTTTTACCGCCTTTCGTTGTTCTACCGGACTGACTTCACTCTCCTGTCCAATTCTTTCTTCCGTATGATGCCCACACCTGCGATCATGAATATATTATTCGGTATCCGTCGCTACAGTAGTCGTCTGCCCCCACCCCTTTGGTCTCGCCGACTCCCAATATATCCACCCCTAGGATCTCCATCTCTATTTTAAGGTTCTTCAGCTTCCCTCTCACCCCTGAAGGTATCACGTTCCATGTTCCTAAAAGGCACCTTTCCTTTCTGACTTATGTACCCCTCCCAGTAGTTCCTACTCGAATATACTATCGGGGGACTATTTTACTTCCGTAATATTTTACCGGGAGGAATTCCATTATATCACACAGAGTTAGGACGTAGGGCTCCATCTTCTAGGGAGACTAATGTGGTGGTTTCCTCTTTGCCTTCCATATCCCAGTACTACGGCCAATTCTGTGAGATTCACTCTCGCCAGAATCTGTGGATGTTGATACCAGTCCGATCCTCTTGATCTGCGCCATCAATGCATTCTGCTTGGTACTGACCCTCCTTTTCTCCCGACCTTCAGAATGGAAGTCAGACTAGCTACCACTGATCCAAACCGGATCCTTATATGGTGCTCCAAATCGCAATTACGATAAAACAAGAAAATAAGTAATGAGATTCTCAAGGATAAAGATTGCGAGGCTGACAGTTAAAGTTAAAAGGCACGAACTTCATCAAGTAGAGCCTTTTAATTTATAAGGCGGTATGCTTGAAGAAAATGGACAAAGTAGTAAAAACATATGAAGGAGAATAAAGGTAGCTAAATAATAAAAGATAATGATTATGGGGGCCTTGGGTTAGGATGCGAAGAAGAGACTGGTGAAGAGCCTGATATGGAGCGTAGCGTTGTATGGGGCAGAAACGTGGGTCTTCAGAAATAAGGACGAGAATAGGCTGCAGGCATTTGAGATGTGGATGTGGAGAAGGATAGGGAAGGTGGGGTGGACGGACCGGATGATTAACGAGAAAGTGCTTGATATGGCGGGCGAGGAAAGGGAGCTTTAGAATGAAATCCGGAATTGGCAGGGTAGGTGGCTGGAGGGAGGAAAGAAGAGCGAAGGGTTGCTGAAGTGCGTGTGATAGGGAAGGATGTTGGGCAAGCAGTGAAAGACAAGGAAGATAATTGGTTTAAAGAAAGGGATGAAGAAGGTTAGATTTAATGCGGAGGCGAAAAAGAGGAAATTTTAGAGGGAGATAGGACCCTGAAAGTGTTTAAAATCGGAAGGAGATTTTCTGACTTTCAACAAAACTACCTTTTCATGGTAAAAACAACTTTGTTTCAATCCACACAATTTATTATAAATACGACCCGGGTTTCAGCAACTTCGTGCCATCATCAGGTGTCAAATTTCTGAGGTCGCCGGGTATAATATGTATGTATATGGTTGAAGGTGGGGAGGGAAAAAGTGGAGGGGGAGGAAGTTGAGACGATATAAAAGGAAGGTGCGTTATTACTGTGAAGGACGGACAAGGTGACACGGGCGGTTAACGGTTTTGGGTTGGGGGAGATATATTTTAAGGAGGGTGAAATGCGTCGGGAACAAATGGTCATTGCATAAAATATGCGGGCTATTAACAATTTTAAATTACTCTAAAAAGTCCACTTTAGCATCTTTGTCATTATCATGTAAAATTTCTAATTTAAAATCCATACAATGTTTAAATTATATAAATGCTCCGCAAAATATGAATTCTCACAGCCATTAACAAAACAATTTACATGTTCTTTGACTCTGTCCTTAAATTTTCGTCCTTTTTGACCAATATACCCTAAATCACAGTCATCACATTTGAGTTTGTACACTCCACTTCTGTCTGCATCTGAGTACCTGTCCTTGTCATTAAAAATTATTTTAGACAGAGTGTGGGAGTTTCTAAATGACACATCAACTGTTTCATCTCATAGTTTAATGAGTTTGGTTGAAACCTTGGCAATAAATGGGAGGGTATACCATTTTTTCTTTAGATCTTTCCCGGAGGAAAGAGATGTGAGGAAGTTAATGAATTTCTGTTTTTCTGCTATATCCACCAACATCTTTATACACGTCATATCGAATCCATTCCTGTTGGCTATTAATTAAATCGTTGCTAGTTCTTTATTATAACTAGACTCGGACATAGGTACATGCATTAATCTATGAACCATTGCTCTAAAAGTGGCAGTTTTATGGCTGTGGTGATGTTGGGAATCACTCTGGATGACTGCGTCTGTAAAGGTGGGTTTGCGAATTATAGAAAAATTATGGTTACTAATTCCTATCCCAATCGTCAAATCTAAGAAATTGATACTTTGGCCTCCTCCTTCCATCGTAACTTTAATGTTTTCATGCAACGAGTTCAGATAAACTAAAAAGGAATCTAATTGGCGAGAAGTGGCCGTCCACATACTTAGGATATCGTATTCCCCCCTCCTTAAAATAGACCTCCCCCAACCCAAAGCCGTTAGCCGCCCTGGTCACCTTATCCGTCCTTTAAAGTAATAACGCACGCTCCTTCCTTTTACATTGTCTCAACCTCCTCCCCCCTCCACTTTGTCCTTCCCCGCCTTCAACCATATATGTACATATTATACCCGGCCACCTGTGAAATTTGTTACCTGATGATGGCACGAAGTTGCTGAAACCCGGGTCCTATTTATAATAAATTGTGTGGATTGAAACATGGTTGTTTTTATCATGGGTATTACTCACTTCCACAAAGTTAAGCCGGAGATGATTACTTATGTTCGAAAACTACCTTTTACCGATAGAATACTGAAATAATCGTCAATGCAATCAATGTAAGCATTAAATTATGCAATACAGTATTTGATATTGAAAGCGATTAAATTCTTTAATATGAAAAATCTCGGTAAAAATATTTTTAAGTTATGTTAATGTTGTTTCTTGTGAAGGTTTAGGGGCCAAATAAAATGAAGTATAGCATGGGATACAACAACAGCAACCACTAAACAAGAATCCTTGGTCCTTATTAGGGCGGCGGCTATTTGACAAAAATCAAGAAACTCAATAATTTTCTATATTCTAAAGACCCACTCCATGAGAAAACACGTAAGAATGAGCCAGCAATCGAAGCAACCCGTCCGGGTCAAAGTTTATGTGCTTCTAGATTCGGTTCTTCTGAGTAAATTCTTCCTTTTTTAATGTGATTAAGTCAGTTTAAAAATCCTACGCGAATTTTGAATCAGCTAAAATATTACTCCTTTCGTATGTGCTGCTATAGGACTTAAGAACGTCTGTCATTTCACCTAATCGGTTATTTACACCGCATCAATCACAATACCTCTCAAATATCGTGAAATAAACTGCTGTTAATGAGAATATTGATTATTTTTTCCCTGATTATGGAGAGGGTACTTCTCTAACGGTTCTAATATTTATGTACGTATTGGTTTATGACGTTTTACGCCGTCTTCCGATTCCCAATCTCAATTTTTTGTGGTCATTTCATCGCTCGTCTTCAAGACCTCTCTCTCATATCTCTCTCTTCATTACTTCCATTCAGATTTCCTATTTTCTTGGTATTCCTCTTTTTTTTCCCCCAATGGAATGGGTCCACGTCAGGACTTGTTTTGGTAGCCCCTCTCACCATCCGTTCTTTGGACGATTCTGTACCATTCCTAATTGCTTTCCTTTTATTTACCCCTTGGTATTTTGTCCATATTTTCTCTAATTCCTTTGTTTTTTACTTCATTCCGTCGCGATATTCGAGCGGCCCTTCTCCAAAAAAACCACCTCTACCGCTTTTATACTTCTTTCACGTTTTTCTTATAATGGCCTATCTTCACTACTAAATGTGGCTATGGGCTGGACCATGGCATTGTAGATCCTATGTTACTTTTTCTTTAAAATATTTTTTCTTAATGCATACTGTTAAGTAACGATATGGCCGCCCTACCCAGTGTACTGCGTTTTCAAATTCCTTTGCCTTGTGCTCCCTTTTGTGATATTTTCAACCCTGGGTACTTGACAGTGGTACATATAATGTCCAGATTCAAGAATGAGGTGTTTCTGTGATCCACCGATGAATTTAGAATGTCTCTCCCTGGGTACAGATACACATTCTGTAATGCTTCCATATATTCTAATCTCAATGCATATTTTAGTGCGTCTATTTTCAATTTAAGCCCTAAGTTTTAAACTTCTCGTATCTTTTGCGACCGTTCATATCGTCGATGAGACACCCAATGGGATTCAGTGGGTATGGGGTGCGGTCCTCTTCAGAGAGATGGCCCCCCGGGTGGCGACGCCGCGCGAGTGCAGATTAAAACGCACTTCCTTTCTTCCTCCTTCTCTCCCGCTGACCGCAGTCCACTCCCACTCCCCTCCTTTCCCTCTCCTTCCCCTCGCTTTTACGACGACTACTAGTAGGCACATTCTTCTCTTTCCATTTGAAGAAAATAGGGGGAGTGGGGGGGGGGAAGGGGGTGGAGGAAAGGGGTGGGAAGGGATTGGAGGAAGGGAGGGGAAGAGGGTGGGAAGGGGTTGGAAAGCGGAATGAAGATGCTCTCTAACCATCGCCTTATTTTTACTTCTCTCGTGTCTTTTCTCGCTGTGCCTTTCGCCGCTGTGGCGATTCCAGGGTTGCCAACAACGCCGCTTTAAAGTGACTGGAGCGATTTTCGTTCTTTTACAGGTTTGCTGGACCCATTGCATACGAGTGCTCATGAATAATATGTGCCAGCAGATAAGAGTGAAACAAGGTGCATGACACCACATAGGTTTCTAGGCAATTTAATGCTATTTTAACACGTAGCCTTAGTATATCTCTTGGTATATGTTTTGAAATAATTGAATTACATCAATACAAATTTTCTTCTCAACGCGAAACAATGCGTTTGTTCATCATTATAGTGGTGATCATTAAAATATCGAGGTGTCATGCCGAGTAGAAAACCAAGGGCGTACCTGCTCATAATTTTCTCTTAAAATGTCGAATAGTTAACGCCGTAAACCCAAGTCGTAACATGCTTCAACACCGCACTTGTAGATGAATTTAAGCGAGGTGTGGTCAAAATACGTTTTTTTTTCGACTTTCTTCAATAGATATGAAAATGTGCACTTAATGATCCACGATGAGCACTCAAACCACTCAAACGCTTCACGCGAGTGATGTCAAGGCGTCCTTACCGTGGCCATGGAGGAATCCGCTCGTCGTGCTCAACAGTTGTACAATTTATAATGGTCGTTCGATTATTGCTATATAGATTCCACTGCAGAGGAGTCGATTAATGTAACTTTTACTTCATTTAACAATCACTGATTCCTTGATATACTCCACTTGCTAACACATACTTTTATTCCATTGTTAGTATGCCTTAATAACACTTAATCTAGCCACCATTACACCATACTGTTCATTATCGTCTGAGGAAAATTCATTCCTTCTGTCAAATGCCAATACTCTGGTTATTGTTCCGTTTGCTCTCCATTCGATTTGCTTGATTGCTTCATAGAAAAAATCCTAAATCCTCTCTAACACCAGCGAGCCCTTATAATGTAACTCAGAACCATATTTGTACAGCAGGGTTTTCATGCTTGCATCTCCCACCGCTACCTCAGGATTGATGCTGTTGCGTCGATCATACATTTAAAAAATGTATCTATTCATTCAATTTCATTCGTTTTCATTGGGAATTTAAAGATCTGGTTTCAAGTCTCGATAAAGGAATGCGATAGTGAACATTTGTGTATTGCGGGTGTCCCCGTAAAGTTATTTGTGGATGGTCCACATAAAATCGTCATTGTTGGTGTTTTGGAATTTCTTCAATTTGTCGCATTTTATTGATTTAAGTTAAAGAGGGTCTTACGTAAACCATTACCTTTCCTTACATGTCAGTTTTATGGGCTTAGATATTTTCTTCAGTTTCTGCATTTATGTGACAGATTTGTTCGAAATTTATTATTTTCCAAGATTTCCGTGAAAAGTGATGGAGCATTAAATTAGATTTGATATGGCCTTAAGCACATTCCATGATGAAGCTTATTATTCTGCGCGATTGATTACTTGAGCTCTAACTTGTGAAAAATGAAAATTCTGATGTTAATGGGATATAGTTCTCTTAAAATCACCGAACATTGTTTAAATTAAATCTTCAATTAATCCATAAAGTGCAATTAATAATACAATTGTAAGTTTCCTCGCTGACTTGAATTTTCCCACTCGGAAGCTTCCTGACCCAGCAGATGCCCAACGCTTCTCCTTTCTCCCATCCATCCCTCTGCATCCAGTGAAGCACCGAAGAACAAGCTGACAGAGGCCAATAAGCAGGAAGAGGATTCGGTGGTGGTAGCTAGCGTCAAGGAGTGAGGGTGTGGAGACGATAGATTTCTGGGAGAAGTAAGGGCCTTGGATGGACCGAAAAGACTGCCCTGGTGAAACAAGTAGGTACTAGGGTTTATTAACGGAAAAGTCATAAAACCACTATCATTTCGCACAGGATTCCCACTGGTGATTCCCCACCAATTATTGCCACCCTAATCGCCAGCCCTTTTCTGTCATCGAACCGTAATAACAATTCTTCGTGGTGGCAGGAGAGGGGGCTAGATTTGAATATTAGTAAATGCACCACAGTACATTTCTAGCAAAAGTCGTCTCACAAATGCCGCACCTACACCGTAGGTGGAGTGAACTTAAAATCTTCAGATACAGTAATTTATCTTGGAATTACCTTAACTTCTGATATATCCTGGGGAACACTCGTACAAAACATATGCGGCACACCATTAACTCATTAATCTCGTTCAGAGGCGAGGACGGACTTCCTCCTAGAATCGGCCTTGAGGATGTATTCGGTGAAAGAAGTAAGAAGGGGTATGTGGTGAAAAGGCAACATTGAATGGAGTTGAGTGATTTTGCGAGTGAAGTTGCAGTAAGGTAAAACGAAAAGCCGAATGCAAGGGAAAACGAGCTCCAACCTATGAGAGAAAATGGGGACTGCTATGAAAGAAAATGGGGACTGCTATCGGCTATGCTCAGCGAACTGGTGAGCCTTTCGCGCATCACAAGCTGATATTTTAAGTTGCCCGCCTAATGGAAAATTATGAGATCTATTGATAAATGCCACTGAACAATATTTTTATTTCGGTGCATAATATCCTAATGTTGTGAAACCATTTTCGTGCATATTTAAACAAAATGCAATTGAATAAAAATTATTCAATTAGTATCAACGGAGAGTTAAACTTCAATCGAATTTTGTCATGTCTGACTTTGGGTTTTTAATAATAGGTAAATAAGAACACGATACAGTTTTTTACGGATTTATTCCTTTTTTAATATGTTGTGGGTCCCCCTTCATTATCAATGGCCTCTTGTAACCTCATGGTCATCGACTGCACAAGATTTTGACACAAAGTGGTCTGCCTTGAAAGGAGGTCCAAATTTCTATGACCTTATTTTCTAAAGTGACTTCTGACAAGGTATCATCCTCTCCCTGCCACTGATTAACCATTAGTCCCCATAGATTTTCTATTGGGTTCAAGTCTGGTGATTTTTCTGGCCACGGTAATAGATTTATTTTTGGGTATTTCTCAAAATATTCACGGCACACCTTTGCCGTGAGGACCGGTAAAGTGTCCTGTGCGAGGGTAACTACTTCACCCTCCGGAACCACAGTGTCAATGAATGGCATAAGATTTTCCTCCAAAAAATTGGTGTAACACAGCGCTGTCATTCTTGCAGGTGTTCGGATCAATGGTCTAGGCCCTGCTGCCGATATTGCGCCCCAAAAAATCAGTGATATTCTCCCAAAGATATTTTGCGCCCCAAAAAATCAGTGATATTCTCCCAAAGATATTTTGCACGAAGATATGGGAAGGCAAACATCTGTCCAAAAAACAATTTTGAGGTAGTAGATTGAAAAGGATAAAGTACCGTTTTTAAATGTCAGCAGCTCGGCTTTTGAACACACATCGAAATTACGTCACAACTAAGTAATAATATAATTGTAATAAAAGAAACGTGAAAATGCTTGTCATTAATTCACAAGTCAAAAGGTGATTAAAATTATCAGTGATTTTAATCAACGAGTTCCCCTTGGACGCCACAGGCTAATTTTTACGTCTTCATTACTCTGATAAACCTTTTCATCACAGGATATGGTGAGCTCCCAAAAGTCTTGATCATTGATGATATATTTTGCGGCGAAATCCAAACGGGCGGCCCTCTGGTCCTCGGTCTATTTGGGCTTCCGCGCCGGACGATAGTGTCGCAGGCCTGCTTCGTGCAATCTATTACGCACAGTGTTATAACTTCATCGTAGTCTTTAATCCCGGTATGACACCAACCGTCAATGGAGAATCTCTTATTGAGACAAGTATTGACATATCCACGTCTCGTGTGGTACAGCGGGGCCTTCCAGATCGAGCGCGACTTTGGGAAGTCTCATCCTCCTCGTTTGCCCTTCTAAGCCATCTGTGAAGAAGGCTACTCCAACTCGTCAGCCACTTCGGACACCGAGCGCCCGCCTCTCACCAAGCCCACTATCAGAACTCGCTGGGTTGTGCTGGTTTCCCAAAGAGGAGCTCTTTCCATTTTCGTCTTCGCAAGACAAATGCCGAGTATGATTACGATGCCTATGAGTTGCGAATACCCTTGCTTCCGGCTGCGAATTCATTTCCATGCTAACCTTCCAATGCGAACGAAGTCGATAGCACTTTCAGAGTTTAGTCCTACTTTACTTAGAAAATATATCGTAGTGTACCCGACGATTCTCATAGTCACCAAAGATGAATGAATGAATGAATGGTTTATTGATGCTCTGGGAAACCCATAAGAGCAAGAAAGAAAAACATAAGTACAGAAAACATTCTGCTCAAAATACAATAATTATGAAATAAGCATAGCATAAACACAATAGCAATTGAAAACAAAGGTTCTAACAAAAATGGAATTAATCATCACAAAGATTCTTACGTTTCAAAACAACAGTGCCACTGTTTTAAATATTCGTACAATTTCCTCTTAAAAGATTCCGGAGTGGAGGAGCATTTTATTGAGGGGTGTAATAAATTCCAAAACTTGGATGCTATAATCGGGAAGGAATTTAGGTATTGGTCGGTACGGGCTTGGGGTATGTGGAGAAGGTTTAGGTCTGCCCGAGTTCTTCTGACGGAAACAGTAGTTCTGAGGGTAAATAGGTTGTAGAGGTGTTCAGGCATATGAGTATGAAAGAGGGAGAACAGAAAACACCCCAGGAAGTAGTTCCTTCGGGAGCCAAGAGGCAGCCTCTTCAAGGCAGCAAAGTAGTCAGAAACATGATCATCTCTGCGAAGATCGAATATAAATCTAAGGCAGCTGTTAATTAATCGCTGGATACGTATTTCGAGAACAATTGTTAAATCGATATACACTAGTATACAATAATCTATAATTGGAAAAATCAATGAGGTTACAAGTGAAATTCTTGTGTGAACAGGTAAATTTTTCTTTTGAAGCTTTAGTAAATAGAGAATTTTATTTCCCTTGTTACACATTTCCAATACGTGCTGATCCCATTTTAAGTTAGTGGAAAGAGTGGTGCCAAGGTATCGAACAGTTTCTTTTAATTTAACAATGCTCGTGTGAACACGAATAGGCGGAAGACTATCATGATCGATGCTATTCAAAAGTCTTGAATTTCCGAAAATGATTGCTTGAGTTTTTATGGGGTTAAGTTGTAAGCAGTTGATATTAGCCCAATGGCTGATGGAGGAAATATCACTGTTAATTAATTCAATGAAAAATGGAAGTTCATCAGCAGAACAGTGAATATAAATTTGCAGATCATCTGCATAGAGCATATAGTTGGCGTGACTAATGCTTTTAGCCAGATCCAGGGTGTACAAAGTAAAGAGGAGAGGTCCAAGGACGGATCCTTGCGGAACGCCGCATGAAACTGGGAGCCAAGGAGATAACTCCTCACCAGAGCCCTTGACGGCTTGGGTTCTACCCGTCAAATAAGAATTAAACCAGTTGAGGGCGGAGCTGGAAAAATTGAGGGATTTTAACTTGCGTAAGAGAACTGCGTTAACTCGGTCAAATGCCTTGCTGAAATCGAATAGGACCATAATGGTTACCAATTTTTTATCGGAGGCGAGACGAATATCATTAGTGACTTTAAGCAAGGCAGTCTGTGTGCTGAAACCCTTGCGGAAGCCAGATTGAAAAGGGTCTAGTTTACCAGAACATATAAGAAAATCAGTGACTTGTGAGTGCACAATCCTCTCCAATGTTTTAGAGAGGGCGCAGAGAATTGAAATGGGTCTGAAATCGGATGGGTTTTCAGGCTTTTTAACCTTTCTAATGGGCGTGACAAGTCCTTTTTTCCAGGCAGCTGGAAATTGGGCGTAGGATAAGGAATAATTAAAGATTTCGAGGATAAATGGTAGCAGGACCTGGGTGGCTTTGTGAACAAACATAATTGAAATATTATCATGGCCTGGGGAATTAGATTTGGTCTTCTTTAGGTACTTCAGAGCAACATCCGGTGTAATGTCTTGAAAAAAGAAATTTTTGGCTTCAAATGGAACTTGAAAATCTTCATTCGTAAGTGCCGCTGTCGCAATATCACTGTTCGATGAAGAGATAAAAAACTGATTTATTTGGTCAATGTGAATATGACCTGGGAGTGTATTAGAATGCTGGCGTACTAACCCGAGGTTCCTCAGTTCACGCCATATGGTCTTTTGGTCTCTGAGTTTGGTGAGTTTTGATGTATAATATTGGTGTTTAGCTTCAGTCATGCGGGCTTTGACCATATTGCGATATTCCTTAAATGATTGGAAGTCAGCAGGCTTTCTAGTGCGAATATATATTTTACGAAGACGATTACGTTCGCTTATAAGTTTGCGGAATTCTTCATTAAACCATGGTGCTTGAACGCGTTTTGGATAGCACGACACTAGGGGAGCCAGAGCATTGATGCATTTCAATAAGTGAGAGTTAAAGCATTCGCTCCAATCCAAAGCCGCAAGTTCGTTCTGAAAATGACATTCATCAAAGTTTTTAAGTTTACGGAATTTGAAAGGCCTAGGGGGTGTAGTATAGAATTGAAATCGATAGGAAATGTGAATGAGGTCATGGGCTGACAGAAAGGGAACTGGCATTTGAGAGTATGAAATCATCTTATCAGGGTCATCGACAATAAATAGATCAAGTAACGTATGACTGGTCGCAGTATGATGAGTTGCAGTAAACGGAACTAAATGAAGATTGTTACAGAACGTAAAATTCCTAATATGTTGACTATCATAATTGACTTGGAGGAGATCAGAGTTAAAATCTCCAGTTATCACAACGTTGCTGTAGGATGGTAGAAAACGAAGAAGGTCATCTTCGAAAACACTCATGAACCCAATTTTGGGAGGACGATAAACAACACATAATAATAGTTTTAATGAATTTGGGCTCATGATTTCAACAAACAAATATTCCGGTCGGGAACAGTACAATGAAGGGGAAGAGGCAAGAACTGAGACCTAAAGATCCTGGTGAATAAATAGTCCAACACCACCTCCCAATTTACCGAGGCGATCATGTCTCAGAAGATTAAAATTAGGCACAGACACTAAGTCATCTGGAATATCTGGTTTAATCCAAGTTTCAGTGAGGCATATGATATCAAAAGAACACTGTGAAAAGTAAATTCTAAATTCGTCAATGTGGGCAAACAAAGATTGACAATTAACACAACATATCTTAATGCAGTTTGATTGAAGAACTCCTTGACCACGATGGCAGCTATTGAGACGACAAGTTGGTTGCTATTCCACCGATGTAGATAGCTTATCAGTGTCCTCCTTCGAAGAAATGGTGAGGCGCTCAGATCCGTCTTCTTTACGAGCGTAGATTCTTCCATTGCGCACCCATACATACTTGATTTTGCCGTTTTTCTTCAAGTCGCGTACCACTGAATACAGTTTACGATTAAAGGGCGTGAGGGATTCATTTGCATACACTGGGGCCGCTGGAGAGTGGCTGAAGCCTATATCTTTAGTAGTGAAATTTCTCTTGACACTACGGGCGGCAACAATCTTAGAGGCATGCGAATGCCGAATAAAACGGACTATCACTGGGTTAGGTGCATCAGGCCCTTTGCCACGTCATTTAAGGCGATAGGAGTAATCAAGGTCAGACACACTGATATCCACACCAAGCGCTTTCCCTACATTACAAACAAGAGAGTCAAGGATTTCACCATCGACGAAGGGAACACCACGAAGTTCAACAACATTACGTAGGCACTCTTGTTCAGCCCTATTCGGCTGAACTTGAAGGCTCGAAACACGATTTGAGATTTCAATATTATCTTCATATAGGTTGTCAAGACGTTGGGTGAGGCAAGTAAGAGAAGTCGTAATACCTTTGAGGGCATTCGCATGGTCAGTGATGCACTTTTGGATGTCGGAGAGAGATGTTTTTATGTCCGTGTAGCCATCTTGGAGTTGCTTCACTCTATCAAGTAGCTCCTTGACCAGGTCAGCAAGAGGCTCTTCGGAAGATTTCTCCTTGCCATGTTTTAAGGGCGTGGAATCACAGCGAGAAGCACGTGACCGAGATGTACAGGGATCGCACACCCAGGTTTTCTGCAGGTCTTCCAGAACTTGTAGGTCCCCAGCGGACAGAGAAACACAGGTCGGATGGAAAAATGCCTTACACTCGCCACAGGTCAAGCCCTTTTGACCACGTCGAGAGCCTTGATTACAAATACCACAAGTGGGCATAGCGAAGGCAAAGTAGGAGCTCTGATGAGACAACCTTTCAGCTCGAGAGCAGAACGACGAATGAATGACCGAAGATAGCCAACGTACTTCGAGCTTCGACAGCCGATCTATACGAACCGCTAGCGTTGTGTGTCGCGATACTTTTTGAAGTGACTGTACATATGATCGAGAGTTTTTATCGAGCGTTTTAAGTGACTTAACTTCAATATTGGTTTTAACATACAATTTTGCCTATTAATATAGTTGAACCAATTACATATGTAATTATTTGAACTTTTTTCAACAAATAATTGTTTTTAATAATAATTAATGACCTAAATAAAAAGGGATTACTCCGATGTATTGCAAAAAAAGAAAAAATGAAACTGCATGGTTTTGATCCATATATATACTTAATCTGACAATGAGTGCTAATGCACAATTATGAGGTTAACTATCAGCAAAGGCGTAGGTATAGTGAAAACACAAAAAAATTCTGACTTTGAATGGGAAAATTATGTATAAAATTAACAACTTCCACTTGAAAAATACCTTTAAAAATCGACCTTAAAGCAATTGAGGTTACGTGTGATGGTCAGAAAATCTCGTATTATGAAGCGGATTATCTTCGGCATGCCCTGACAGTTTTGCTGCGGCAAACTGCACATCGGCGCCTAGGTTGACCTGTAATAATCAAATGACCACCGTGCTGTAACCGGGCTGGCTTCCCTACCCTCTCCACAGAACTGTTGGACCAGGAAGTTTAGGCTCAGTACCATACTTGTGAAGGATGGTCTGGACTACCTTCCTCCTAAATGATAAGGCATCGAAAACTCTGCTATGGCTTTTACTCAGAATCCATGCATTGATCATGGCCACGTCCAACAACCAACATAAAATAAGGATATACCATTTCTTCCCTCTTATTGCAATTCTATACTCAGCTATAAACCTATCTAGGAGGTCCACACCACACATGTTTTGGTTGTACTGATCAATTAAATGTGGTTGTGGTACACTAACTTTACCTTTTTTGATCCTAAATATCTTGAGACTTGATGAATTGGGTGAATACCGCGAGCATTAGACATAACATTCACGAGACTATTATATTTCCATGCAACTGCAACTATATTTTCCACTTTGTTGATTCGTGCCTCAAATTTTTTTTTCCCTCTCACATTTTTCCATATCTTTTTTACTGGGCAAGGGGCAGTGATCCATTCTATTTGATCGGACAGTACCTGTTCCCAATATGCCGCGAGATACTAATGCTGACAAAATCTTTGCATTGGTAAAAAAGTTGTCAAAATAGAAAAAGAAATTAACCTCAGGAAAGTTTTCCTTGAGAACATCTGCTTTCTTTAGGACAATGGACTCGCCAAGCCCTAGGTTAGCCAACATAAGGTGGTCGGATGTCCCCAGTCGGTTTTCCCTGGTATAAATCTACGTCAAGGCAGTACCCTTGGCGTTCGACAGCTACCCAAGCTTTAAAACCGAAACGTATTGGTTTTCCCCTAATTAATTGTTTGCTCCCATGCCTTCCGAAATAAGGAATCATGGACTCGTCAACTGATACGATTCTCTCATCTGGAGCGTTTACAATGAAAGATTCATTCAACTTATTTAGAAAAGGTCTCACTTTAGCCATTCTGTCGCCTGGAGTTATAAAATCATTTCTGCATACATGTAGGAATCTTAAAATATCCTCGAATCGGTTTCTCCTCATTGAATTCACAACTAATGAATTCCGGACATCATCTGCGTCCTGCCCTCTCAATACCTGCGTCGGTGGGGAAGGTGGGAAATAATCAGTCAAATATAATACACGAATGAAACTGTACATCTCCTCAACAGTAAGTTGAAAATTCGGAAAATTCTTTGAAACAGCGTTTTCAGTGGTTAATTTCACGATCTCAGTTATTAGTTCCTCGCTAATAAATACTTCCCAAAATGAATTGGATGCAAATCATGCGTAAATTGGGCAGAGTGTTTATGATTCTTCTTTACGGAGACATCAGAGACTGGGGATATATCTCCGTGTTCCCAGTTCGTGTGAACAATTTCAACTCTGCCACGTGCAGTACGGTGGCCTAACCTTACACTGTTCTGACGAATGTTTTGATATACTTGAAGTATTTCTTGCACTTGTACTTTGGGTGGGTATCGGGAGTGATAGTGGGATGTTACCTCTCCCTCCCTCTCGTCGTCCTGAGGAACGGAAATGATGAGATCTGCCTTGGCCTGAAGTTGGTGACGAGACAGTCGATCGAGGTCACAGCATTCCTCGTCACCAAAGTCACCTGATTCGGCTCCATCAACAGGAGGCTCAATATAAATGTAAGCCCCAGTATGCAGGATTTCGTTTGGATCAGTCATCTTCAGCGCTTCTAATATTTCCACAACTGTCATATCTTGTAACCATTAGATGTAAATACGAAATATTAACTAATGCAGTGGTGGTAATGTAGGTACTCAAAATAGAGATGAATTGTGAATTGAAATGTATAGTACCTGGGGACCGAGCTGTAATCGGTAGACAATATGTATCGTTCTCTTTTGAATAATATGGACATCTATATTATATAACGTAATTTTTCATGTATTTCATCATAAATTTTCAAAATATCATTAATATCCCGGCATAGGTTTGCTCCAAAATAAAACAGTAACAGAACGATTATTTAATTGTGATTGTTTGCTAAAATAATGGTCGTGTCGAATCAGAGTTCTTCCACGGAGCATTTGAAGAAGCAAAATAAACGAATACATAGACAAAGTGTGGCTGCGGAGCAAAGCAAAAGTAATCGATGCCTCTGTCTATGCGCTTCTCATGGTAAGTTGGGCTCTCATTTCCGCATAAAACAGAATTTTTAGGTAATGGAATCCATCCCTATCGAAATATCGTACCGCAAAACCGTAAAATGCCAACATTCGGGTAGATCGGATATCCAGTTTTGATAAAATAATTACATAGCGCATGCGTATATACAAACACAGCTCAATTTACTGTGTACGAGATTAACCTCCACGTCAGTATGACACCATTCTACAAATGCATACTACCTTACCTTACACCCCTTACCTTACCCCCATGCGAGCCGCCGCATGGGGGTAAGGGAAGGGGTGTAAGGTAGGGGGTGTTAGGACACCAGTCGTGCTAAACGCTGGTTTCATTTTCAGAGTTGTTTTCCTAACAACCCGTGGTCATTAAATTCTCGCTGTAATAATAGTTTCGTTTTCATATTAATACCGAAAATGTTCGTCGCCATTGAATCTCTACGTGATATCTAAGCCAACAGAGTGATTTTACGAGAATCAAATTTGGCCCAATGGATTCCTCTTACCACAAAGATATCCACTCTCAGGAGAGTAGTTTCGGTAGTTATCGAGGAAATGTTTGCATAGTCATACTTCTAATTCTAGAGCTCATTTCAAAAGATGTGATCCTATTCATCTATATTTCATTTCTTCGTAACTATTGCTGGCAAGGCAATAAACAAAAACTTCTTCAATTTAATTACCGTTGGAGATAATATCTTCTGGAATTTCCGTCTCTTCTAAAGCATTAAGCGACAAATCTCCATTCTCAAGTCTTATCAAACAATATGCAAAATTTCCTTCTTCTTGACCAACTCGCATATTTTCCGACAGTGAAAAGAACTTAATGTTGTTCCATTTTGCACTTATACAATTGATTGGCCTAAAAGTTCACTCTCGTTGGCTCTAGCTAACGAAAAGTAAGTCCCACGACCGATTGGAAATATACCTTCCACGAAAAGTACCCTCGGATTTCAAAATCAGAAAATACTCGGCCCAAGACAATCCTTCCGCCTGTGAGTCTTTCTGGGCAAGACATATAATTCCAAGATAGTCTACAGCACTTGTCCCAAAGGTTCAGTTGAAAATCCAGGAAAAAGCTTAAAAAGCAAAAAAAGCTCTAGTTACTATTTTACACGTGCGGAGTAAGACATCTTTCGTCTTTTATTAATCATGTTCGAACGAAAAAACTAATCACTGTAGAGTTTCGAACACACGTCATTGGATCCACATTTGATAGCTGCGAGCGCCTTTACGCCCGCGTCCACGACGCATTTTTAAAAAATGTTACAAGGTTGTAACGTAAAGTATTAGACCGGGACAAAATAGTGTTACGGAAATTTTCTCACGAACCCGGGACTAAGGGGCAGAACTATAAAAGGGAGTGTAAGGAAAAATCGATTGTAAAAATTAAATACTTCATTCTTCTACCATCTAATAGTGAAAATTAAAACCCTTCATCATAATTGCATAATTTTAAACTAATTATCATAATTGCTAGTAATTTAATCAAGCAAAGAAAAGAAACCTTTGCATTGATTTCGAGTAAAATTGGGGCCCATTTTGGGTGTTTGGGGCCTTTGCAGCCTTATGGCCTTTAGTCCAATGGATTCCTCGTACCCGAAAACCCTTGTATACCGACTTTTAGGAGAGTCGGTTCGAACATGATTTACATTTTAGTCCAACAGCTTTTGAAAGGAAAAAGACTCATAATACGGCCTTTGAAATGTATGTATATAATTTGAAATTTGCAGCTGTTTTACGAGGATGAGAACTAGCGCTTTGGATTCCGCGCATCAAAAAACCTTTGCACACAAAATTTAACAAAAATCGTTAGAGCCGTTTTGGAGGGGGGAAAAGCAAGCATGTAATCATACAAACAAAGATCGTTTAATATTATGGGATATAATAGAATATTTTCAATTTAAAATTCAAGGAGAGTATTTATTTCAATTAATTAAACTAAAGCTTTTTAGTACTCACTAGGTTTTCCGGTAAGTCATTCCCTTGCCTTCCATGCCTCTTGCAGTTGTCTACCCTTCCAAACGGTTTGCTTCCCGCGTAAGAAATGCCCTCCAAGTGATGTTCCTCACACACAGCAAGCATATAATAGCTACTTCTGTCGTACAAATATATTGTAAAGGCAGCCATGATTGTTGAGATTGTAATAGAAATCTGGTAACCTCAAATTGGATGAAAGAAGAAAAGTTTGTTTGCTCGGCTGCCTTTCCAAATACTACATAGTATGTTCGGAATGTCTGGAGGAACGAGGTGTAACCCAATACGATACTTTAAGAGCAGAGAAAACTCAGAAGCTGATCTAAAATGTTTCAAATACGATACGCAGAGGAATTGAGTTTCTTTTCCCACAGTATCACAGATTTTCATTTCATAACACTCGTGTCATTACAAGTATATAGTTTCATTCAGATATAATGTAGGTGATCCGTATAAAAGAATATTAAAATACGCTTCTCACAATTTTATAATACGATACAATGACCAATTACTAAAAAAAAGTCCTGAATAAGGCATTTAAACTGAAACGACTGCATGTGAAACACAGCCAGGCTCGGGAAACATGGTCTTCGGTGTTGTGCCCAATGGGTCGTTAGCGACCCACGCAAAATTAAACACCAATATTTTCGTTCCCCCTATTGTTATGTGAAAAAAGCTGATCATTTACTTTCTTTGAACTTATACTAGATAACAATGACCATTAGGGAAAAATATTTCATGGATGACAACATTTAAAAATTAATTGTTCAAGGAGAGACACGGTTGCATCACAATGAGTTTTTTTTTTGAATACTGTAAATGCTGTTACGTACTTAGATTTGCAAATTTGTTGAATAATATAAGCTTAATGAGAAACTCTCTCTCCTATGGCACTACAGCCCCAGTTTGGGCCTTGGCCTCCTTTAACTTCTGCCTCCATGCTTTCCTGTTTGTTGCTGTTCTCATCCAGAGTCCTAGGACATCCCGTGTGTCAGCCTTTAGTTCATCTTTTCAGCGCTTACGTGGTCTTCCTAATGGTCTTTTACCATACATTCGGATGTCTAAAGTTCTCTTTGGTAGCCTTTTGTCGTCCATTCTAGCCACATGCTTCATAACGTATAACGTGGCTTCATAGCATAACATAACATGCTTCAAGATCATATAATTCATTGTTGAATCTGATTCTCCAGATATTCTTTTCCCAAATAGGTCCTAAAATTTTTCTAAGCACTTTCCTTTCAAATCGATCGAGTATGCTTTTCTTCTTCTCTGTCGCACTCAATGCTTCACATCCATAGGTTGCAATGGGCCTTATAATTGTCTTGTATATTTTCATCTTGCAATTTGGATGAGTATTTTTCGATCTTGTTACATGTGGCATTGCTAAGTATGCTTTATTGGCTACTGTTTTACTTCTCCGTTATGTTTACCGGACTTTTCCCTCTTCTGTGCCATCTGCATTTAATTCTCCCCCTTGGTATATAAATCGGTCCATTGACTCAACGGCGTCTTCTAACACGTCACATCCTGTAAGCCCCTGTTCCCTCTTTTCTGTAGTAGTATTTTTGTTTTTAATGGGTTTATCTCAAGCCTAATACTTTAGGCATGGTTTTTTTATTTGTAGATAGGTTTGCTGTACCACTACTGCTCTTTGGCTCATAATATTAATATCGTCTGCGTAGGCAGGCAGTTGTGTTATTTTGTTGGTTAACAAGTTTTCTCTTCCCGACTCCATCTGCCTTATTGCATACTCCAGAGCTATATTAAATCAAGTAGGTGCCAGTCCATCTCCTTGCTTCAGACCCTTCAAGATTTTGAATACATCAGTCAGTTGGTTTTAGATACATACCACTGCTACTGTGTCCTCCATTGTCGTTTTGATTAATATTATTAATTTGTGGGAGTTTTAGTTCGAGTAGTATTAGATAGAATAGATATTCTTCTTTTGAGTGATTCATATGCCTGTTGGAAATCTATGAATACATTATATACATCAATGTCATATTCCCAGGCTTTGCGGTGGATTTCTCTTACTGTGAAAATTTGGTCTGTTGTTGACCTGCCTGTCCTAAATCCCGCTTGATATTCACCAATGATATCCTCTACTATAGGTATAAGTCGTTGGTTAATAATGTATGCTAATATTTTACATGCTGTGCATTGAAGAGAGATCCCTCGATAGTTGTCACATTTGAATTGGTCTCCCTTTTCGTGTATATGGCATATAATGCTCTTCCTCCAATCATTAGGAATTGTCTCTTCCTCCCACATATTTGTAATCAGAGCATGCATTTGTTCAGTTAGGTGTTCTCCACCTAGTTTGTACATTTCTGATGGTATTTCGTCCATTCCTGGTGCCTTGTTATTCTTTTGGGTCTTTATCGCGTCTCTCACCTCCTCCTTATGAAGGGGATTCTATTCTTTCTTCCATATCAGCATTTAGATTCCTACCATGCCTGTTTTCTTCTTCTCTTGTGTTCCCAGTTGGATTTGGAGATATCTCTTCCAGATATTTTTTATGTTTTGGGGGTCACTCTCTATTTGTCGTGATTCGTTTCTACACCGACTAGTTCGGGGTGTATAGTCCTCTCTTATGCTTTTTAAGTATCTATAATGCCCCTTTTGGATTATTGTCCCTGAAATCTTCTTCCATTTTACTTATAAGGTCATTTTCATGTTTTCTCTTATTCCTTTTGCGTAATGTATCTGCTCTTCTTCTAGCTGCTTTGAAATCCCTTCTCTCTCTGGTTTTCTTTTCTATATAATTCCTGTGTTTGTTGTTCCTTTCTTCTATTGCTTCATGGCATCCATCATCAAACCAGGTTGCTCTTTTTTTGGTCTTCATGTGACCTATTGTTGTTGCAGCCGTTTCCTTGATTGTTGTTTTAATTATGTTCCATTGATCCTCGACTGATTGATCCAGTTGGTTTCTGTGCGATAGTTTTTGCTTTAATAATTGTTCAAAGACCTTCCTTATTTCTGGTGACTTTGGCTTCTCAGCATCTAGCTTTTCAGTTTTGCCTTGGTTTTCTTTTTTCTAGATATTCTGCATCTGAATCTGGTCTGAACTAGGCAGTGATTTGATCCACAGCATGCACCTCCTCTTGTCTTGACATCTAGTATGCTGCTGGCTGCTCCTTTGTCTATCAGGATGTGGTCTATTTGATTAGTTGTGTTCCCGTCCGGTGACATTCAGGTTACTTTATGGATACTTCTATGAGGATAGCATGTAGAGCTTGTAACCATATCTTCGCTACTGGCAAATTTAATCAAGAATTCTCTATTTTCATTTTTTTCATCATGCAATTAATGCCCTCCTATTATTCCCATGAACTGTTCTCCCTTTCCTAGATTGGCATTCATATCGCCCATAACAGTGGCGTGCCTTGATACCCCAATGTGGGAATGCTGAGGTCACATTTTCCCTGGATTCACGCAACCCGCTCATTGAACACTGTAATTTTGCTGGTGTTAGCAACTTCATAGAAGTATTTTTTTACAGATAAATCAGGGAAAATTTCTATTTAAAAAATCAGAAAGTCATTTATTAATTTAAACATACCATACATTGATGTCACTTGAATGTTAACTCAATGCGTATTTCTTGCTCACAGAATGTTGTTATTACATTTCAATAAAAGTTGTCATTGCTCTGTAAAGCCATCAGTAAAGACTTCTATGGACAGTAAGCCGAGGTTTGATAGTCTGTACTCATTCTGTATAGCTCTTTGAAAAGATTTAATTCTCTTCAAAGCATAAAAAGAACGTTACACTGATGCTGTCGTAATTGGAATAGTACATATTAAAATGGCTAACTTGAAAATTTCTGGAATTCCTTGGTGAATCTTTGCGCTAACCATACACTTAACGAATTCGTAAGGCTTCATTCGAAAAAATTCATCGGAGGAATACAATACAACCAACTCATTTTTCAAACGGATAAAATCGAAATGCTTCTAACTCAAGAAATTCTGCATGGTGTTCTTTCAGGTTATGAACCAAACGAGATGAATAATTCCATCTCGTTTGCGCACATTTTGGCATTTTCTTGTTTATGAATTCAGATAACGCATGAGTTCGCTTAGTTGACTTGGAAAACAATCTACTTAATCCATTTGAAGCCACAAAGGAGTTACGGCAATCACTTATATTTTGAGTTGACTGAGCCAGAACAAGGTTAAGTTTGTGGCTGTATCAGTGCACAAACAATGCCAAGAGACAGAGCTCCTGTATCTTTGTTTTCAAGCCACCAACAACACCTGCCATAACATCTGCGCCATTAAACATTTGGCCAGTTAATTTCATTTTAATATCGAAGTCATCAATTATTTGAACGACATGTTGTAGAAGACCACTGGCTGTTCCATTGCCACTTACATTTGTGAAGGAAATAAATCTTTCGAAGACTTCACCAGTTTCGGAACTAACGTAACGTATTGTTGTTGACATTTGAGAAATATTCATTACGTCGGATGTCTCGTCCAGCATTAGTGACACAAAAGTTGAGTTATTAATTTCATCTCTAATTTGCAACATAACAACAATACTTATTGCTCGCACTAAGTCATTCTGAATTCTATTTGAAGTTCCACGAAAGATTGCTGCTCTTTCCAAGTGTGTTTTAGAACCGTATCGTACTCAGACAACAAACATAGAATTCCACTTTGTTTACCCCTGTACACTGACAATTCTCCCTCATCGTGGACTCGCAAAGGTAATTCATGAATCCCAAGGAAATAAATCACATCGACTAATCTTTTCATAACTTCACCATTATGTGTTACAATGTAGTTGTGTTGGTTCACATTTTGACTGTGTTGTTCGTTCAATTGCAAATCTACACGCGTACGACCAGATGAATTTAAGTTCAAAAATGACTGAATGTGAACATGTTCGTGTTTTTGTTCGAGCAGGTTTGTGTTTTTGTATTGCAGTTGAGATGTTGTTAAGATTGCTGTAACCATTTGAATTCCATGCACTTTTATCATTACAAAACAGTAAACAAGGCCAACATTATAGCCTTTGATGTTACACACTACTACTAAGCCAATGAGTTTTTTCATATGCATTCACGTTGAAATATCGGGTTACCTCTTGCCTCTTGTCTTTGTGCTTACTTTTTAAATGTAACGTATGTGGCGTATGTCTTCCTTTTCTTATTACATCTATTTTATCGTCAAATGGTATTGAAGAGAATGGCTTCTTCAAAATTTCGTCTTTAGCACAGCACTCGTTGTTAACATTAGATGGGATAATTAATTCCATTTCTGACATCACGTTAGTTGAGACACTAAAAGGACAAAATATACAATAAAGCCTCTGTGATCAATTTATTAATTATCAAGAACTGCCTTCATTTAAATATTTGAATGAAAGTCCATGCAGTTAAAGTCACATAACTTGGGCGTAAAATATGTAGAGAGAACGGCAGAAGCTGCTCCTATAACCGCACACCCTGCTCGTCATCACCACTGGTTTATCTCACTCTTGCCTTCTGTCTCTGAATCTCACGTGTATCTATGAACATGTCCAGAAATGAGCGAGGAACGCAACGATTCGCAATGAGCACCGCCGCCTTATCGGCTGTTGGGTCGTGGTACTGAGAGTTATAGTAAAACAAGACGTTTGAGGAACACGCTTAAATGCACCCGCAACAGCGACGGATTGCACTCTGCTCTCTCAGAATTTGAAACACACTACCGAAAGCTGAGGAGGTAGCAGCATTCCCCTAGTTCTGTATCGTGCGGTTTTATACTCCCCCTTGATCCGCTTCCAAAAATTAAACCCCTGGAGAAATAAGGGGAGACATAAGCTGTGCGAGTCTCCGCATTCTCTACACCTGACACCTGTCTACAATGTCAGCAGAGTGATGATACAAGGGGAGGCATTAACTGAGCAAGGCTCCGCATTCCCTTTACCGAACTCTTGTCTACAATGTCAGCAGAGAGATGACACATTGACGTCTGCTCTTTTCATATCCAATAACTATTCTTAAGGCTACTTTGCACATCATGAAACTGAATTATAAGCCATAAGATACATATTATGTACTTGCTTTTTCGTCACCATGCGCGGTAATGGGGCGCATTACCCACATACCCGATATGCTCGCCACTTGCCCGTAATGATTTTTATTTCATTTTTTGGTGAATTATCGTAAGTAATTCCAAAAGCTGATAGAATGTCTCCTTCATTTCTTCTCCTTATTCTTCTATATGCACGTGAACATTTCATATAGTTAAATTGAAGAAGTGAGTAGTACGTCAACGATGCTTGTACAGGCGTTCGTTAATTGCTTGGGAGTCTATAATATTGGTTTTGATTTTATTGTCTACTATGAATGCGACGCCAAACTCTTTGTTACCTTTTTCTTTTCCGCTATATAGAATAGTGTGCGTTCTCGTGTCTCTTATCCCTTGACCTAACCATTTTGTTTCTTGTATTGCTGTCACCATTAGTTGGTAGTTTTATATTTCCTTGAGTAATGCTGTTTGAGCATCTGGTTTATTTTGCGTCCGTACAATCAAAGTTTTGAAAGCATAGTCCATATTTTTCCGCTTGAGTCGTTTCCGAAAGATCCGTCCGTTTCTCCGAGTCTTCTCTCTAGGTTTATGAACTGGATTTTTTATGGGAATGGGTAGTTAGCCTATTTCCCATCCCTCCTCCTTCATCCGGGCTTGGGACCGGCATACGACAGCGCCGGCTCCTGAGCTACTCCATCCACCCATTCCCCAGCGCAGGCGGAGAACACACATGCGAATCACATGTGGTACAGCATTAAAGAAATTAGGTTTTGTTAGGCATAACTAGGTCTCCAGATGAAAAAGTCAATGAGAGATGCTATTTTGCTCTGGTTATGCCACACCTCGAATACGCCGTGTGCATTTGGGACTCTGGTCATAAAAATTTAACCAAAAAAATAAAGTAGAAAGAAAAGCAGCACGCTTCGGTAAAAACTGCTACGAACGAACATACAGTGTTACACAACTGTTCATCTGCATCTACATCTACGTCATACCCTGCAAGCCACCCGAAAGGTGTGTGGCAGGGGGTGCTTCCACACCAGGCATGCATGAATGATACGGTATCACACCGAAATTACATTGAAACCCGCCTACCGCACATGCAAAGCGCCAATTAAAAATCTAATAACCAAGAAAAATTCTATCGTCAATCGTTCCAACATGCAAGGGATATAAAGACGACTACTACATATTCAAAATATCATGCATAAATAAGATCATCAATATTTACATCATGCATAAATAAGAACGTGGAGAATATAAAGAGAAAGATTAACTGTCTGCCTATTGTCACAATTCAAACTATTCATGACGACGATCACAGCTGTTATGGTTCCGAATGGTACGCGGAAAAGATGACATTTTATACCTATCGGTTCTACAATCTAGCTCTCTAATTTTATTGGCGCGATCTAATCTGTCATAGTACGAAGGGGTTAATAGTATGTTTTTTACGTCGTCAGTAAAACGATTTTCCTGAAATTTATTTAGGAGGTTAAGCCTATAATTTAATCTACGCTGTGATAGCGATTCCCATCCTACTTCTTCTAACAATCCAGACACACTAGCCAACTTATCGTAGCATCGTTTTAAAAACCTAGCTCGTCTTCGCTGCACGCGATCTAACTCTGATATCAACCCCGCTTCGTATGGATCCCATACACTAACAGCAAATTCCAGATGAGCCCTAACGATTGAAAAATAACAACGTTCTTTCACTTTCTCATCACATTTTCTGAGTACTCTCGTGATAAAGCCTAGCTTCATGTATGCTTGACCGCATATTTCCCGAATATGTTTTCCCCAAGATATGTCGTGAGTAATTGTGACCCCTAAGTACTTAACAGACTCGGCGTAAATAATTTCCGTATAATTAATTCTGTAAGCCCTACCTGACCTATTTTTCTTTTTCCAAAAGCTGACTGCTTCGCACTTTTTTATGTTTAGTTCCATCTGCCACTTTTCGCACGAAGCATGAATAGAAAGGTAGGTCGATTGTTATCGAGTCGCTATCTTCGGAATTGTTAATATTCCTATACACAACCGCGTCGTCTGCGAAGAGTCTAAGCTTACTTTTAACGATGTTGCTAATATCATTTATGTACAAGAGAAATAAAAGTGGACCAATGACACTTCCCTGAGGAACACCCGATGTATCGCTGTTTGACATGATACCGTCTATGACAACATTTGTTCCCGCCCATTTAAGAATTGATTAATCCAACTAATAATGTTTTTATCTATTCCATATGCTTCTAGTTTTGAGAGCAACTTAACGTGAGGCACCTTATCGAAAGCTTTCTTCAAATCGAGGAATATCGCGTCAACTTGAACATTATTTTCACCCGAGAGTAAGATGTCATGAACGAAGAGGGCCAATTTGGTTTCGCAAGATCTACCCTTTCGAAATCCGTGTTGGTTATTTATTAATAATTCCTCCCTATCTAAATGACTCATAATGGAGCTTACGATTATGTGTCCAAATACCTTACTCGAAATGGATGTGAGAGAAATAGGCCTATAGTTACTAGGGTCTTCCCTTTCGCCGCTTTAGAATATAGGTGTGACATTATCTACTCCCCAGTCCTTAGGCGCTACGTGATCTACTAAAGATTTGGTAAATATTAATTCTAAGTAAGGTGCTATGTCTGATGCCAATGTTTTATATACGGGAGCAGGTATTTGATCTGGACCAGGGGATTTGTTGGGGTTGATATTATTTAGCTGCTGTTCAATGCCGCGACAATTTATAATAATTTCAGGCATACATGTTTGGGAACGAACAGGCTGAGGATCGAAGAGATGTGGTGTACAATTATTGAAAATGCTTTTGAAGAATGAGTTTAACGAATTGGCTTTTTGTAGACTGTTGGTTAGCTTTTCCCCTTTGATATTCTTAAGCGTGCGTACTGATAATTAATTTCCTTGAGTGTCCCTAACATACGACCAAAATGCCTTGGGATTATCGTTCAAGTGTTCTCCCAGTAATTTACTTTTGAAATCAGCTAACGCCCTTTGGTACGCTTTTTTTGCTAAGAGTTTAGATATTTTGTAATTTTCGGTGACTGTGTATAGTTCTTCGGAGGATTTGTTAATTTTTGCCCTTTTTAACCTAGTATGACATGTTCTTTGGTGCTTTAATGTTTTTCTAACCTCCGCGTTATACCACCTAGGCTCTGCATTGGCTCTTTTCCATTTACTTTGTATGTATTTGCTAACTACTGATCGTGTAACATCGAGGAAAGTATTCCATAAAACCTCAGTATTACTGTTGATACTTATTTCTTTAAAACAAGTAAATGAATTTTGCAACTCTCGTTTCATACCTTCGTAGTCAGCCTTATTAAACAAGTAGATTTTTCTTTGTGGATTATGTTTCATGATCATGCTCAAGGAAAAATTCGCTTTTACTGTCTTGTGGTCGCTTATTCTCTTTTGCGTACCTATGTTTACAACCATGTGTTGAATATTTGTCGCTAAAAGATCAAGTGTATTTTTCCTTCTAGTGGGAGAAGCGAACTGATAGAGAGATTAAGGTGGGAGCCCCTAGAAACTCAGAGGCTACATGCTAGGCTTAGGCTGCTTGAGAATTACAGAACTGATATTTTTCAGAGCGACACAGAGTATTATCATTACACCTCATTACATCTGTAGGTCTGAGAGAAGCGATGAAATAATAGGGGTAGATTGCCGAACAGATAGGTACAAGAACAACAAGCGATCAAAAATAAAACTGAGCTGCACTTAATACACTACTATAATAACGTCACTATTTCACTTTCCAAAACCTATCCCCTTACACCTTTACTCGGCTGGTGTCCCAACAACCCTTGCCACAGGCCCATGCATCGGCTCACTAGGTAGTATGTAGACGTAGATTAGAAGTGTCGAATAAACATTTTTGACTTGACTTGAAGGAAGCCGACCATAGTCTTATTTCGCTTCGTCAAAAATTCTTGTCGTCCGTTGGTAGCCCTGCACTTCATGTTCGTTACCCTCCCGCTCCCTCTCCCCGTCACCCACTCACCCCCTCCCCATCCATCCCCCGTCGCTCCCTCTCCCACCCCACCGCAACAGAGCCCCCGCCCCCCAGCGCTGTAGTGAAAGAGCCAGTGGCCTCTCACCCACCGCGCGAACACCGCACGAACCTTCTCACGCCTCGTTCTCCTCCGTCACTCTTATACTTCGCACACCACGGAGAGTGTGATCAGCGGGCGGGCGATGCCCACACTCTTACCCTTATGCGCGTCTCGAAAAACTCCCCCCGAAGAGTCCGGCCAAAGCTATTTCTCTCTTTCTTTCTCTCCCCCTGCGACTCTCTTCTTTGCGGGACAAGAGAGAGAGAGAGAGTGACTACGTCGAGGGGTTGATTAAACCGGCTGGAGCGGTGATCGTTAGTCAAATGAGTGCACATTTTAATGTCTTTTCAAGAAAGTTGATGAACAAATTCTTGAACCCCGCCTCACTTATATGCTTCTTTTTTTCGGTGGATGTAACCATTTAAGTAGTAATTTTATGACGTGGGAATAATATTTTCAAATTGTCGTTTTCAATTAAGCATTGTTATGACTTGGGTGTTCGGCAAGGAGTTCGACATTTAAGCGAACATCTTAAGCAGATACGTGTTTTTAACTCGGCATTTGAACCCTTGAAATTTATTATCAACAATTATATTGATATGAAACGTATTATTTCACGTTTAGGAGAAAACCTGTAAATGTTGCCTAATGATTCGAAATGGTGGTTAACTGCCTTAATTCAATGTGCTAATGCGGCAATTGAATGTCAAGAAACTCAATCAGTAACAGTCGATTTTTTTCGCGTCAACCCATACATATTACTAAAGAGAACACATGCAAAGTTTCACGCAAATCTCTACAGTAAAGAAAATCGCTTCAAACATCAAAATGTCCTCTCTCCATTGGCATAGCCATGCCAATCCAATGCTTTTACGTAAAACATCGTATAAATGGTGACGTCGCGTTTTTGCAACCACAGAATTTCTTTGTTTCCCGCTCAGTATCAAAGATATTCGGGCGTGCTGAGTACTATTCCGGAAAGGAAGCTTAAACATTAAAATGAAAGGCCATAGTGAAACTGTGAAGCAATTGAGGGGAGAGTCGTAGATGTCTCTCTCCGAGAATGCCCAAAAAAAAATTCTTCCCAAAATACGAGTGAGAGAAACAATAGGAATCTGGAACAATCAAGTACTATATAAAATTACCACCAAATGAAGGATAATATATTTCAGCAACTTAACACGTACAAACAAAGTAAGGGTCAGCCAACCTGTGTTCCGACGTCTAAGTTTCAAAATCAATCACCAGCTATACGAGACAGCAAGAGTAGAACCTCTCAAGACCACGGTCTATATCAAAAAAGACCGATTAGCGGTTTCCGTCGTAGGAGGGAAAGTTCAGACGGTGGAAGAGTGGAAAGGGTGAGCAGAGGAAAAGAGGCGATTTGTTACCTCAGAGGGGAAGTTTTCGGCAAGGTCAAAAGTGAAAGTTGCGAGGGGGAGTAAGGGGGAACAGGTGATTGGCAGCCTTGGAGGGGAGGTAATTTTGTGGAATGGGAACACATGCGGTGTAAGATTGCAATTGGAGATTAGGAACTACTTTTCATCTCCGATCGCGGATTTCTGGTTTTTTGCCTTTGTGCCCAGCACTTCTGCCTTAGCACATCCTCGTAGTCTTCCGTCTCCAACTGCTATATAAACGAGAGAGGATCTGGTGAGGGGACGTGGCGGACAGGACGTGGCGGAAAGGACGTGTCGGGAAGGATATGGCGGACAGGACGTGGCAGGCAGGACTTGCTGGCAGGAGATGCTGAGTCACGGAGATGGCTGGAGTTCCTGATCGTCGTTGGCGCGGCTGATGTCGTTTGGCTGAGTCCGGAGGATAAATAGTCCGCAGAGGATAAATTGTCCAAAGAGGAAATAAATGGGGGGGTGTATGCTAAAAAATTGCTACAACTGGTTATGTCATAACAAATAAGTTTACATTGTATGGATGTGAAACGGCACGTATAAGCGTGCAAATTAACTGTCGTTGCCCGATGTAAAGTAATTAAAATAGCGTACGTTTGCAATAGGTTTTAATTTTAAGTGTTTAGATAATTTTAAGACGTAGAAACTCGGAAATTCAAACAGGGAGGGTGAATTTTTTATGAAGAAATTGCCATGAGAAAAAAATCGGCCTGGGCCGGGAATCGAACCACGGACTTTTGGTTTGCCGGACCAATGCGCAGACCACTACGCTATCCAGGCTTCATCATTCCTATGGCAATTTTGGTGGATACGAGGCAACTAGATCATAGGCCCTTGCGGTCCATCAAAGATAGCAACGCAAGGGAGAAGAGGACTTCAAAGAAGCCACAACCAAGAGTCAGTATCCTTCACCAGCACTTATGCCGTTCTTAGCCATTTGAAATTCAAACATGACGGGTGATTTTTTTAGTGAGAGAGAGAGTTTTTTTAGAGAGAGAGGTGAGATCTGAGATGGACAAACAAGGGAAAAACACACAGATAAGGTATCTTTTAACTTCTTTTGAAAAAATGCGGTCGGATCTTTTGGTAAGGTCACAAACTGATCGTCGCTTAAAAATGATTTTACTTTTTTAACATAATCACTCTTCGCTAAAACAACCATGCTGAGGATCTCAGAAGTGGAAATTTGTTAATATGAACCCAATGCCCCCGAGACTCTGTGGATTACCACAAACCCATAAAGAGGGGGCACCCATTAGACCAATCGTTTCTCACCTCTCTACCCTCGCATAAAATCGCTTCAAAATTAAATTCTATCCCACGCGAAATCTCCCGCTTTAAACCTAAGTGGACAGTAAAAAACTCCACCGAACTTGCCCAGAAATTGTCACGACTAAAATCTCCCCCCAACTCAAAGCTCATCTCTTTTGACGTAAAAAACTTGTTCACGTCTGTCCCGGCTCAGGAGGCAGTTTCCTTGGCCTTAGCCCTAGGTAAAGATACAAACCCAAATCCTCGACTTATCTTAGAATTAGAACTCTTGTTGCAATTATGTTTAAGCCAAAATTATTTCGTGTTTGACGGTACGTTTTATGAACAAACTCATGGCCTTGCTATGGGATCACCATTATCCCCATTGTTAGCAGACATTTTTTATGAACAATTTAGAGGGAAAACTTTTTAACTCTAATAATATTCTTGTCAAGAACGTTTTTTATTGGTTCCGATATGTCGACGATGTGTTGTGTGTATGGACTGGCAGTCTTCGTCAACTAGACTGGTTTTTAAATGTTTTAAACAATTTATACCATTCTATAAAGTTCACGGTAGAAACAGGAGGAAATAGGATTAATTTCCTTGTCTTAGCAATAGACATAACGAATGGCTACCATGAATCTTCCGCAAACCCACATATACATGACCATTTAAGTGAATTTTTGCCAGAAGTGCTACATGTTGAGAAGAAAGGAGCCAAATTGGACTACTTAGAGCATTTCGAAATGTTGAGTGCTGCCAAGAACATACGTGAGAATCTCCTAAATGAATGTGTTTTTCCCTCCCACTCTCCCCTATTATCCATACACCTTTCCCCCCACCACCTCCCACTGACCGTGAAACACGTCTCTGACGTCAACCAAACACTTCTTCCCCCAACCAGATCCCTCTCCAGATCTATATATTAACTCGCATACCATATATACTGTATTTTTGAAAATGATTGCAAGGCAGTCGAAACCTGGGTCGGGAATTAAATTTTTAAGTGTGGAAAATACTAAGAGATCTCTCTTTTTAGCCATGTCAGCGTCTCTAGAACTTAAATTTTGGCTTAAATAGCCGTAGACGAGTGTAGCTTACGATTAGCAGTCATTGCGAGCCGAGAGGTAATACTTCCCAGTGCAAATCTTTTGTCCACTTTGACTGACGCAGTCGCAAACGAGCCCATTTTCCCTTCCTCTCGGTTCCAACCCCTCGGGCCGACCGACCGGCTACGTCTTTCGTCCCTCTCGTTCGAGCGAATGGCGGGCGCACTTACGAGCGGTGCTCCCTCTGTGTTGTCCGATCGTGTCTTATCTGTTCGTCGCCTTGTTCGCAATTTTCGGCATGAGGGTGCGTGGAAATTGTCACCATTCGCCCCTCACGAAAAATCAGATATTCCCGCGACTTAAAGTCTCATCCCTCTCTGCGGAGTATTTATGAGAGAATTTTCTACCAAAAATCAACCCTGATGGTTTATAAATTGAGTGTAAATAAAATATGGCACAGAAAAAACGCCTACTAGTAGGGATTCAGTGTTTGGAATGCTTAACGTTGTTCATTGTTAACTACGCGAAAGTACCTCTGCGGGAGTGTTTGTGAGCTATCTGGTAATCCAAATATTATAGTTCGCAGATTATAAGGTGAGATTCTTCATTTTTGAAAAAATTCACGCTCCAACTTTACTGTCCGAAATAAATGTAAGAGGATACTGCTGCATATTTCCAAGAATGCAGCAATATGATTGACGAACAAATCATTGGCTTCTAGTAATATTTCATTTATTTTTAAGGCTGCCTGCTTCACCATCCCCGCCTTTATACTTTGCGTTTTCCTAGAAGTTATATGTGCGTCCCATTATTTAGAGGGACTATAGGAATGAAAAATAATTAAAGCAAGCGGCATTGAAGTGGTTCCCCCAAAAAACAAGAAACTTTGAAGGTTTTTCTCTCAACATTGTTGTCAAAAACATTTTAGAAGAAAGATAATTTACCTGTATGCTCCGCCAAACTTGCATTAATGAGTGGAGAACTGAATGCGTACTAAGGCTTCGACGTGAAACTTTTATGGTCGTTGCATTGCGAGTTTCTCGACAAAAAATATTATGATTTGTTCAAATTTATTAATTCAAAACATTATTGGCCTCTCAATTTGAATTAATAAATGTGAGCAAAACAATATCCTTCTTCAATACCTGATTTACGGAGATAAAAATGATAAATTAGTGCTTATACGTTTGTTAAGAAAATCCTAATTACGTGCTCAAGAGCGTTTACCATCTACGAGGCAATGTGCTCTGCAATTTTCGTTTTTGGCTAATCTTCGTAACTGAATGTAATGGGAGTTTTAGCATTGTCTACGACTAGGGAGTATTTTTCATTTCAATGGTGGATTCATGATAAACCACGCAGTAGAGTGATTATTTGGAAGCTGCTTTCCTGCAGTTCAATTTCCTAAGCTTGAAAGCTTAAGATATGAATGTTCTGTCGTTCGTCCAACCATTGTTGCATATAATGAAAAAAGTATTTGAACCTATAAGTATACGTAGCCTAGTTGTATACCTTTGTGAGCTTTCAAGATATGAAATTATGCATTAAATATTATCAAATTTACTCATTAAGTGCGGGTATTTCGTTTCATTGGTACTTTTTAACATGCGCATGGCATTCTAATGCTCAAACCAGATTGTGTAAATGAAAATAATTCTTCCCAATCTTTGAAACGAAACTATTTGTGGCATTTTCGTGTGGTTTTCAGAAAAAATGAAGATCGGCGATGAACTTTCATTGTAACTGAGTTTCGATAATTACAGTGAAAATATATCATTTTGTTCGCTAGATCTCTTGATAAATAAGACAGAGACTGAGAGTAATGTCGGATCTGATGAATAATTTCTCCTGCGGGCCAGGCGAAATACTTGAGCGTTGGCCCCTAATCACAGCAGCCCCACTATCTGCCCATGTATGGCTCAGGCGCACTCATTCCCATTGCCGCAGCAAGGAGTATGCAGGGCCGGGCCTTCTCTTTCGGTTTGAGAATGGACAAGAGGACAGGGGGAGTGGGGGTGGTTGGTTTTGGAGGCTTAAATAGGGCGTGAGGGAGCATATGAGATGACTCGAGGAGATGAGTGGGTGGGTGGGGGGGGTGAAGGGGAACGATGGACCAAGTAGGAGAGGGGTTTCCTTGAGTTGTGGTGAGAACGGGGGCGGGAGTTCTGCGGTCGCTCGGGAACGCCGGGGGTGGCGCTCCCCCCCCCCCCCCCCCCACATCTTAAAAGTGCGGTCGGGGAGAGAGTGTGGGAGAGGGTATTTGTGTTTTGGGGTGTATGGGCGCCGACCACGCGGCTTATCGCCCAAGGAGCAGAGTGGCTGGGCGGTGCACGCTTTGTTGGTGTTCCGAAGGAAGGGAGGTGTGTATGCGGGTGTTTCCGTGAATTGGCGAAAGGGAAAAGGCCAACCCTCCAAATAGACTCTCCCTCACTCCTTCGAGAAAGGGCCTGCCGAACATTTGGTTGCCGAAGCGCATGACGATAGAAACTCCATAATTTTTTACATTTTTGTGCTCACGATGAAATTGGATAACACTTTTCCTCTGCACTCTGAATTCTCCGTTCAATTAACATGGATTTAGTGTTGGTTAGCGACGAAGGGTAGGTTTCCTCGTAGGAAGGAAATTGTTTTATTTAAGATAAGGATCAGTATGTTCGGAAAATTATTATGAGAGATGCTCTGTGTAGCATTAGGTGAAAGAACTATCTTTCTCAATCTTTGAGCCATGATGGAAGACAAATTGGTTGATTTTTGACAATACGTCAGTAATATTGTAAATGCACTGTAACCAGGTTGTCAGACAGGAAAAAGCTATCAGATAAATATGTAAGTATACTTGTAGTCAAATCGGCATTTTTGCTATCTAAATTTCAAACGACACGTACTCGGGTGGTACTCTGCAGTATGTTTTCATGATGATGAGGTACTGATGAAATACACGCTCCGTAAATTTCACAAGGAATCTCATAATTAGACTGCACTCCTCCACGGGAAGATGCAATGAAAAGGCGACCTTGTTGAGGAATAAAAAATAGAGCATACGCAACAATTACATATAGCTATTGTAATTCTTAGTTTTCTTAATTCATAATTTCCCAACATCCTTTGCAAAATCCTGAAAGTGAAAGTTGTTTCGAAGGGTTTTGACCGCTGAATCATCCGGCCGGATGACCTGGGACCCTTTCAGCTCTACCATATACTATGTAGGGTTTCCCAGGCAGCATTTTTTTCCGATGAGTTTCGCCTGCGGCGCCCTTCTGCAGAAAAGATAGGGAGCATTTCAAGTGCAACTTTAGAAATAAAACCGGAAGCCATTGAAATTAAACTTTAAGAGAGATATAATACCTGGAGTCATTAAAATCATGTTTTTAAATATTACATTCGCGTAATATGCAGCACTAAACAGAAAATATGAGAGACTAAAATCCAATTATTCCTATTGAGCACGTTAAATATCCCCTTTACTCTTAGATAAAGTTCTCTTTTGAATTTTAGGGCTTATTTTGAATTAATTAGTGTACATTTGCGTCTATTATATGCGTTATCACTACCCTATATCACAGGACGTAATTTTCTGGGGTGACTAACTGTTTTCAAAGTCTCAGGCTTGGAGTTTCGTTCAGGATTCGAGCGAAAGTGCGCGGCGGGGAAGTTTTGTTTTTGCACAAGTTTAGAAAAAAAGAAGAGCGGTATTCCACTTCATTTGTCTTGACTGACTCAGCCGTGTGAGCAAACCGCCTTCTTGGAAGAAACCGGGTGCGTCGTCTACGATGTATTTGAGTTTTCCGAGGATGGTGGGGAGGGGAAGGGTGCGAGGGAAGCATAGGGGGAGCGGCGTGGGGAAGCGGGCATTTCCAGAGGCAGGGCCGCACCCCTGCAGCACGTGCCTCCTTCTTATCGCGGAGGGAGCAGTGTGTGTGGCCGCCTCTCTTTCTTGTGTGCACACTACAAGAAGGGGAGAAGCGCGGCCAAAGGGTGCGCGGGACGGTCTAGGCCAGTGGATTCCAGGGGGGGCGCTATCGCCTTGGTGGCTTCCTTAGGGGCGTGATATCGTGACAAAAGTATCGATGATGTGCTCAACGTGAGTATTGAATGAAATTTTTCGACGACGTATGAGTATTGAAGCAAAGATCCAGATACTAGAATGTCGAATCAACAAATAATAATAATTACTAACTATCAGAGTAAATCTTCATCTTTGCCGAACAAAAATTTCCATGAATAGTTTTTCTGAATAATAAAAAAATGACATTAATTTTTTTATTCTCCAGAAAAACAATGCAAGGAAAATAATTTTTAGGCAAGGTAGCTAGTTTACAGTTTAAGTTGTTAGTTAACAGTTTTTTAACAAGTACTCTTTCGAGTACGAAAATACTTGGGAATGAAAGAAATCAGTCGATAATAGTGCAGGATCGAGACTTTTTCCGTGTATCTGGGGTTGCATCAATCTAGAGGCTTTAAGAAATATGAGGGAGGCGCAGGGGAGTGATACAGCCTTAGTGGGTTCTTAGTGAACTGTACCATGCATTAATATCCAGAGCTGAAGAAGCAAGCTTACAATTTGATTGGAAATAAATACTAATGTACTTATTTTTGATTTAGCTTGATTTCTATCATCTTCCTGAATTTACCATGTAGTCTATGATTTTCTGAAAAAAGTCAACACGGAACCTAGGTGGTTTAATGCAGACGCCGGAAACCGACAACGAGCCTTGCACGCGAAAATGAAGAACGCCCATTAGGATCTAATCGACATTGAACTTAAGAAAATTTATGACAAATATCAGAGAGCAAAAATAACAGCAAAAGCGGCCTTAATAAAAGCACTAATGGAATTCAAGAGTAAAATATTAGGCGAATTTTTGGAAGATAACCCTAAGGCATTTTGGTCTTACGTGAGGAAGGTTACAGGGAATAAATCTACAATAACGTCACTGAGGTTCAAGGAGAAAGAGTTAGTGATAGATTAGAAAAAGCAAATACCCTTAACACATTTTTTCAAAGTGTCTACACCTCATGTCCTCAGAATAATACCGATACTATGCCTTTCTTATGCAAAAATCCAAAGCAGTTAGTTTCAAAAAAGTTTGATGTAGACTATTTTTTGCCGGCCGTTCAACATATTTTGCTATAGCCAAACTATTATGTCAGAAACGATCACTTTAATCGAATCGGATAAAGCTTAACTCGCAAGTTTAGTGGAAATTCGGGAGGCCAAGGCATAACGTTTACACTTGATGGTTTTCATTTCTCATTTTTTAATAATATTACGACAAAAATTGATCCTCATGCTATTACTTTTTGTTTGAAGTTGCGTCGGTTTACTTCTGCTGTTGTTTCCTTGGTTTCTGCTGGTCTTTTCATGAAGCATTTAATGAGCCAAAGAGGACTGCGCAGGAAATTTCACGCTCAATATTTTTAACATCGGTTTAAATCTATGAAGTTTTTTCAGCCAAGTGAATGAGTTTGACCTAATCAATAACGTTTGTTGTGTGTCTGACCAAAGTCTTAGTATGCCTCCATCGATTGCACTCCCTGGAGTTCTTACGATCCACCGTGCACTTTATTGGTTGATTCACTCAAGTACTCCTGTCAGTGAAGGGAAATAAAAGTGTTGAACCTTTTGAAGTATAAGAAAATATCTTATAAACGATATAGTAGCCCACCTTTGAAATTTTAATATTTAATAAAGTGCTATTGTTATTGATTATAATTTTGTGTTCTTCAATGCTATACTCGCTCTCATAAAATACTTAAGCCGTTACATATGAGTTGGTAGGTAATTGTCTAAGAAAACGAATTAATTATTAAATTATTGCTAAGTAATTAATTGTGTCAGAGGCGGTTTTAGCAGCAATATCCATATTCATAACATTATCTGTTCCTGTGCTAGAAGAAATGCCTTACACCCATAAAATGCTTATTAACATGTTTAGTGGTTCAAGCTCAAATATCAGAATATAATGATGAATCTTCTTAGAAGGCTTTGGTCTGCATTAATTTGAAACCCATAGAATTCCCTCTTACTCTGGATAACATTGCTACTAGCATTAAGCAGAACCAGTGTTATACAGTAACCTATAAGAGAGCTTTGATGAGTTTCTCAGCTGATTGCTGCTAGTGGTAGCAGGCAAGGAGTACTCTATCTAGGTATTACAAGTATACACTGAATGAAGCCGTGAAAGTTGTCAAATACGTGAAACAATTGAATAATGAGAATGTTAACAAAGTATGTGATCTCCTCTCTCGTTCACTATCTTTACAAAGAATACTCTCTGAGCAGCTTCAAATACTGAGGTTTAGCTCATAGCAAATGTTAACCGAATCATTGAGTGATGTCAATGAAAAGAAGTTTTGATTCAGAGAAGAAAAATTAGCTGTGCTTACTGTGACTTATGAACTTCATTTTCCAAGCAGTAAATGAATTTGGAGAAAAAGATAAATGTCATAATGGGTGAGAAATATTCTGATTGTCTCTTATTGCATTTTGCTTGATCTCTTTCACATCTATGGGTTTCGATAAACTAAATTACATACTTTGTCATTAATTTTTTGAAAATTTCTCGTCCCTCACACTCAATGTTATAAGAAACACGGAACTGCTCTATAATTCAACTTTCATATCTTATTAAAAGAGAGAGAGAGAAAGAGGTGTCTGCAGTTGGGATGCGATCAATATACTGAGCTTGAATAACACAGAAAGTCATATTATTGAAATTATCATATCTTTGGTGAATTTTATCCTAGTGTCTCCAAAGATATACTATTATAATGGATCTAAAGATACAAAAACTTTGCTTGGATTTGGGATTGATACAAACTAAATAATTTCGTCCAAACGTCCTCATTATGGTTGAAAATATTCAGGATTAATGAGTGATTGATTCCAAAGGAACTTTCGTAACTGTGTGAGTTAATAAATAAATGAAATATATGAAGTCAAGTATTTTAAAGAAGACGAAACATGCTGTTAAGAAATTAGAGGGAATATTCGGGCCATTTACTTATTATTTGTGTGATATGCATTGCTATATTATAAGCTTTCATCGACGAGAATGGTTATACTTTACACAGATAACAAGTGAAAATGAAGCCACTTGAAGTTTGCGGGTTGAACATTTATTGCAAACGTATCAAAGCTAAATTCTTCCATAGCTGACACTCTTAACAGAAACTCGGCGGAGAACTAGTAGGAGTAGTGCGCGTTATTTGCATGGGTCATTTAAGCAGCGGAACATTACTGTAGATTTCGGCTGGAAGGAAAATATCGGCATTATGAGCAAGGAAACGCAAACCTGTCCTTGAGCGTTTCTTTCATAGACCCTTCGATTGGGGCGCCAAGTTACCTCCATTCAAACCCAGCACTCGGATATCCCCGCATTTTTCTCAATTCCATAAACTTTACCCGATATATTGAACCTGCCCACGTCGCTTAACAGACAGGTAGTGCCAACATAAATAATTAGTTCTCCGCATAGCCACGCATGGCGCGACCGAGCTTGCCCACAGACATATACAAATGCCTGTACATTGATGATTAGAATACCATTTTCAATTGAATTAACGACACCTAGACATCTTACAAATTTGATTCATCTCCTTCGCTAATTTTTTCACGTGGGTGTTGAACATACAGCCGTTTTCGCGTGTGAGTTGACATGCAGAAAAAAATATTTCAACCAGGATGACATATACAACATAATTTAAAAAAATAAAATACATCCGAAATCAAGAACGGGGTAGGAAGGCCAAAAGGAAAAGGTGGCCAAAATACAATATTTGCACTTTGATCTGGAAACCTTTACCGAAACACGCGTGAAGCAGTCTCCGTACATCTAAATCTACATCTACGTAATACCCTGCGAGCCACCACGAGGGTGTGTGGCAGGGGGTGAAGATCACCAAACATCCACTGTAATAGGGTCACATGCAGCAAGATGGTTAGTATCTACATAATAAGAAAGGGATTATTGATGGTTATTACATGCATCATACACTACAGACTACTCTAACCATATTTCACCTACCTATCCCTTTGCTACGCTGCCTATTGTTCTCTCTTATGGTACGCGGGAAAAATGACATTTTAAATTTATCGGTACGACAATCTATCTCTCTAATCTTGTTAATCTGATCAAACCTAGCGTAATACGCAGGGGTTCTCAATGTATATCTAACGTCATCTGTGAACAAATCGGTTTCGAACTTACTTAAAAGGTTTAACCTAAATTTTAACCTGCATTCTGATAGTAATTCCCATCCTAGTACTTCTATTAAACTCGTAACACTTATACAATTATAATATCGGCCTTTAACAAACCTAGCGGATCTCCTTTGCACACGCTCTAATTCTTTTATCATACCTTCCTCGTACGGATCCCATATACTAGCGGCATATTCTAAATGAGGCCTGACAAATGTAAAATAGCTTCTTTCTCGTACTCTCTCATCGCATTTGCCTAGAACCCTTTTTACGAATCCTAATCTACGGTTTGCTACACTAGTTATTTCCCTGATGTGTTTCCCCCATGACATGTCTTCAGTAATGGTGACGCCTAAGAATTTAATAGATTCTATGGTAGATATTTTCTTTTCTTTGATGCAATAACTATTCCGGGGAAAGCCATTCTTTTTCCAAAAGTTCATTATTGCGCATTTCTTCAATTTTAATTCTAGCTGCCAATTATCACACCAATCATCAATCGCATCGCTTCTAAATCCTAAGGTAAAGACTGACTGTCCTCTTCATTTCTAATTTCCTTATACACTACTGCATCATCGGCAAAAAGACGGAGCTTGCTATTTTTTACTACTGTATTTAAGTCGTTTACGTACAGAAGAAATAAAATTGGGCCTATCACGCTTCCCTAGGGAACACCTGATGTAACTTTTACTTCGCCTGAGCTGACACCATCTAATACCACCCTTTGAACGCTTTCATGTAAGAAGTCTCCTATCCAGCCTACTATATTACTGTCTATTCCGTATGATGCTAACTTCGCTAGTAACTTACATCGGGGAACCTTGTCAAAATCTTTTCTAAAGTCAAGAAACGCTGCATCTACCTGTACGTTACCTTCTCCGGAAACTAAAATATCGTGAACAAAAAGACCTAATTGAGTTTCGCAAGACCGTCCTTTTCTGAACCCATGCTGGTTTGTTATCAATAACTCTAGGCTGTCGAGGTGTCCCATTATTGATGTAACTATTATATGCTCTATAATTTTACATGATAGTGACGTTAATGATCGGTCTATAATTACATGGTTGTTCCCTATCTCCGTTATTATAAATTGGGGTCACGTTTGCTATCTTCCAGTCTTTGTGAACCGCGTGTTCTTCGAGGAATTTGTTAAATATTACTTTAAGATACGGAGCCATTTCGAAAGATAATTCTTTATAAACACGAGCTGGAATTTCATCAGGACCTGAGGACTTGTTCGGGCTAATGTTACTTAGTAAGGATACGATTCCGCTATAAGATATATCGATCGGGGGCATTGGTTGTTGAAATCGGTCTGGTATGGTTTCGCGGGAACTATACATAGATTGATTAAAAACACAATGAAAAAAGTATTTCAAAAAATTTCCTTATCTAAACTGGAAGTTACTATTTCGCTCTATCGTTTTTCTAGGAATTGACCGTTGACTTTTTAGTTCCCTGTACTTCCCTAACATATGACCAAAATGCTTTCGGATTTCCCTCTAGTTGTTCTCCAAGTACTTTTCTCTTGAATTCGCTAAACGCTTTTCTAAGGGCTGTTTTTGCGGCTGCTTTACAAATTTTATAATGTTCCATAGTATTTTTTAGGTCGCTATTAGCTATATTTTTCTTGATTTTCCTAGTTTCGCGTGGCTAACTCGTTGGCGTTTTAAGCATTTTCTAACCTCCGCGTTGTCCCACCTTGTTCCCTATTCTCACTCTTATACTTATGAGGTATATATCTGTTGACAAGTGACCGCGTAATTTGGAGGAACTCTTTCCATGTATAGTCTGTATCACTATATTTGCTGATGTTCACGAATTTTTCAAAAGTTGTCTGTAAGTCACGCTTAAATCCGTTAAAATCTGCTTTACTATATCTACATTTTCAACTTCAATAACTTTTTCAGGGATGTTTGTGGCAAGTAAATCGAGAACATTCTCCCCTCTATTAGGGAAATTTACTATTTGATGTAGTGCGTATGTTGCGAACAGTTAAAGCAATGACTCGCAGATTTCTTTGTCCCTACCCCCAGACTTATGACTACATGTTTTCCAATATATCGATGGTGGATTGAAATCTCCACCAACAATTATCTGTCGTTCGTTACGGTGGGAATTAATGGACCTGATCTGTTTCTCGAGTTCTAATACTGAGTGTACATCGGAATGGGGAGCTCCGTAGGAGTAAACGAATCTGTTATGAGACGAGGAATGCGACGAATGAAAGTTTCGGTCGTCAGTCGTCATGACCATCGAAGTATTTTCAGAGGGCGTTGGATCACGACAAACGCATGCCTTCTTGGTCATGCTAAAGTTACCCCACTTTTATTCTTTGCCACTGACTATGGTTTCAGCACATTACGCCATCATCAGGGTACATTACTACAAATGTCTCGGCCTTTAATGTATGTTTTACAAAGTGGAGTGGAGAAGCGTAGGGAAAGGGAGAGGGGGTAGAACGAGATTAGCAGGTAGCGGTTGGATGACTCAGGTGAGTTAACGGAGTGAAAGGAGGGGGGATGAAAGGAAGGGGGAGGCCGAAGAAAAGATGAGAATTTGCGGGGAGGAATCAAGAGAATGTGAAGAGTATTTGGTATTTGATGAAGGTCTTCCAATTACATCTACGTCATACCCTGCAAGCCAACCAAAGGCTGTGAGGCAGGGGGTGCTTCCACACCAGGCATGCATGAATTATACGGCAGAACACCAAAGCTACATTGAAACCAGCGTACCACACATGCAACGCGCCAATCAACAATCTACTAACCAAGAAACATTCTATCGTCAATCGTTCCAACATGCAAGGGATATAAAGACGACTACTACATATTCAAAATATCATGCATAAATAAGAACATCAATATTTACATCATGCATAAATAAGAGAGTAGAGAATATAATGAGAAAGATTTACTGTCTGCCTATTGTCACAATTCGAACGATTCATGACGACGATCACAGCTGTTATGGTTCCGAATGGTACGCGGAAAAAATGACATTTTATACCTATCGGTTCTACAATATAGCTCTCTAATTTTATTGGCGCGATCTAATCTGTCATAGTACGAAGGGGTTAATAGTATGTTTTTTACGTCGTCAGTAAAACGATTTTCCTGAAATTTATTTAGGAGGTTAAGCCTATAATTTAATCTACGCTGTGATAGTGATTCCCATCCTAATTCTTCTAACAGTCCAGACACACTAGCCAACTTATCGTAGCATCGTTTCACAAACCTAGCTCCTCTTCGCTGTACGCGATCTAACTCTGATATCAACCCCGTTTCGTATGGATCCCATACACTAACAGCATATTCCAGATGAGGCCTAACGATTGAAAAATAACAACATTCTTCCACTTTCTCATCACATTTCCCTAGTATTCTCTTGATAAAGCCTAGCTTCCTTTATGCTTGACCGCATATTTCCCGAATATGTTTTCCTCGAGATACGTGGTGAGTAATTGTGACCCCTAAGTACTTACCTGACTCGACGTTAATTATTTCCGTATTAGGTTTTAGGCCAAAGACTGGGAAGTTTGAAGTTTAGGAGATTTCGTAGGGCTTCCTCGTCAAAATCCTTACAATGGTTTAAGTTTTACAGTTATAGCTCTCTTTAATGTCAAGTGATGGACAAATTTAGGTATGTATTTGGCACCAAAGCCATTCATCTACATCTTCATACTACCCTACGAGCCGCCACATGGACGTGTGGCAGGGGGTGTTAGGACACCAGCCGTGTAAAGATGTGAAGTTTTGGGGTTTTGGGAGGTGAAATGGTGACGTGTGTTATGGGAGTGTATTTAGTGGAGCTCATTCCTCATTGTGGTCGCTTATTGTGCGCGAAAGAACGAGTTAGTGTACCTATATTTTCGGCAATATATCTTTCTTAATTTATCGCTACTGTCAGACCTAGAGATGTAGTGAGGCGTCGTGATAATATTCTCTGTGTCACTCAAAAAAACACAAGTCCTGGTGATTAAGATGAGAGGTAATGAGGTAAATAAACTAGAATGAACGAAACCAATTAGAATATTAGAATAAATGAAACCAATTCAGCATTAGGAGGTGGGTTAGTAACTGATAATTTATTCCCAAATTTCTACGAGTTTTCTTAAATTATATCTCAGGGTAAATGCTGAATACGTATTCATTAGGCAGTATAAGTTAACGGCTAGTTTGTGGCAGGGCGCCGTGACAGGGGAACCACGACAAAATGGGTGGAATATAATATACCAGTGTTTCTTTGAGAATATGGAAATCCATATGTTTCATAAAGTTAGTTCCATTACACTTTCTTGCGGCACAGCTACGTGACGTCAGCATGGTATTCCATATGTTAATCCCGTAGATTTTATGCTAATCCACTCCATTGATTAATTTTTCTCTTTAACTGACTTGTCTTTCTCACTCGGTTAAGCTAGAAATCTTTCTCTGCATCGTTATTTCTCTCTTAAAAAACTGCTCCTCGCGATATTAAAAATGGGCGTTAATGAAGAAAGGTGTGCTGGAGTGCAACCATGCGAGTAAGATATTTTTTAAATGAATGTTTTCAGACCGTTAATATTATTCCGCCAGAGGATATTCCACGGAAACAATTTTTCCAGTGCGTGGATAGTCTGGATATATATTTTTGTCGTAACGAACTCAGATGCTGAATATGAGTTTTGTGCCATATTTTGTTCGGGATTTGGAGCGCAGAATTCCCGCTGGACGAATTACGTCCTCATCACCACGTTGGAGATGCTTCAGGCTTTTATAACTGAAAATAAATTTACCTCGCTGGAACTGCATCTAAAATCAGCCCTCACTAGATTTTACGTATAAAAAGCACTTCTTACACATACTGTAAAACTTATAGTCTCCGTTCTTGACGACATTGTATTTCCGGGTTTTTGATTGGTTCCATCATGACATTGTGTTACTTTCCGATGGCAGCGTCGTCTTTCTTCCTCACTTTTTAGCAAGGTGTATAGATTTTTGCATATTATTTGATTGTCCGAAAGCAATGGTGAAAATTGCATTTTGGCGAGGTAGTTCACCGTGCCATATCTCAGCGGAGGAGTCAAAATATGCTGTGCCATTCCTCGTGATGTGTAATGTAAAATTGTACCTCTTTCACTAGAAATGACTCATCGGGTTGGATTGTTATTGATCACCTCAATTACGCTATTTGATACCCAACCATCAAGAAATAAGAAATACCTCTTTCTAGTATGAATAGGGAAGACTGAAGCGACCAGCGATGATGATGATGATCTTTTTTGATGCCATGAAATAATTTTTAACGGGCAATAGCTGTGTCTAAAGAAGATAGGACTCCAAACGAGATTAAGTCATGTGAAAACATTAGAATGTGGCGTGGTAATCTGGAACGTAGATGATTGGAAAAACAGGCCATAAAGTTTTAGAAGCTTTCGAAGCCTAGTGATGTAGAGATGGAAATATATAGAGAAAATGAGAAATTATGAAGTTAACGAAAGAGCAGAACAGGAGAGGACCATGTGGCGTCCTCGTTTCTGCGCGTTATTAATTTCACGCAACCGCGGCACATCCATTTACGTCGCCTTCGTAGATATTCCACAGGGTGACGAATGGAGAGCATTCGCTGTTCTGGGAACCACGAGAGACGGTTCCTACGCCTCGCATTTAATTTTAAGGGTCGCTCGCGCAGCCGATGGCTCTGAGCGCTCATTTCCGATAGAAGCCATTCGCCTCGAATGTCCTCTCCACTTCACCTCCCCTCTGATGATCCCTCTCTCCCCCTGCCATGAATAGCATCAGCCCTTCAGGAATCGCTCCAGGGTTTCCCTCCCTTCCTCACTATGATTCGGGCGTCATTTGAGGAAAATTGACAAAAATACTGTGCCTGCAGGTGAATGGGGAGTATTCAGCTACTGAGTTGAATACATTAATCTTTGACTAAGCCATTCATTTTTATCCTGGAACATATTAAGAAATATATCCAGCCAATTACAAATATTCTGGAAAATATTTTTGGGAGATGGTACGTATGAAAAATAGTCAACCCTACCTGGGGCTGATTTAACTGACTTGTAATTTTCCTTGAAGAGTAATAAATTATTCCTTGAAGACGGCCCTGACCCCAGGCTCACTTTCTCTCCAGATTTTCTGGAAACTGTAATACAGCATCGTTGAAGAGCGCTTTAAAAACTGAGATGAACATAAAATAGTGTTTCCGGGATAGTTTTACTGTAACTCAGCCTTGAAAGTTGACAGTTATGGACGCAATAGGCTCTCATGGAGATTGCTCAGATTAGAGCAGAGAAACGTCAATTTGAACAAGGAAGATAATCCAAGTTCTAATGAAAACTGCTTTGGAATAAGATGCGAAAATTCCTGGGCAACGGGATAAAAATGAAATACGGACATCTTACCACCCATTTTTTTAAAAAAACCTTATTAGCGAAATACTGCCGCCGTATATGAAGTCAAAAAGCGGTGTGGTTCATGCTAATCCAGCCACTGGAAACGACTGCAGCGCCGTCTCCTCCTATGACTGGACAAGCGTGGTCATCAAAAATATATTCTGAGAGTGATCTTCTGGTGGAGTGATGTTCATGTTTTTTAATCCTTCATTTTGGTTATCCATGGGTAACCCCTTTCATCACCGGAACCAGGATTTTTTCAACATGAATAAATCAAAATGTCTAACATTGTGTTTTTGTTGAGGCACAAAGTGGATCCGGAGCCACTTTAACATAATCATTGTGTAAAATTCCGATTCAATGTTGGAACAATGTAGAAATCATGTGTTCAGATTAATTGATATCCACCTTCAGCTTTAAACTACGAAGCTTTACGGCAATGCGACCTCAAATACCCTCATTCATCCTTAATACTTATAGATTACATGATATCTCAATGTAAACACTTTTATTATACAAATTACTCATTACATGGATTTGCAGAATCTGTCATGCACCCTTGAACCTATTCTGAGAAATATCACTTACCATCTTTTTCTACCATTTATAATAATATTAATGGAATTATCATTTGGATTTCACGTTCAGCTTTGAAACCCGATGCCAAATATTCTCGTTTGGAAGAAAAATGCTGTTTATTCACTCGCAAAGTACTTTTTCAACGAAAATTATGTCTCTGGAAAAACATTTTAACTTTTCCTTGGAGCGGCAGGTGCCGGGTGGGATCGCCCTCATTTTCAATTTCATTTCGCAGCGGTCATCCGAAGACTACGTTCGAGAACTTCGTCAGAGATTCTCACATGTAATCCCTTCTTGCATGAAATCACTAGAGCATGGAATTGGACTGCATTGGAGAAAAGGCATCCAACCATCGTCCCTGGACCTTCTTCTGTGAGAGCCAAGTGGAGCTTTATTATTCTTTTTAATCTTTACGAAAGCAAATCATTTCTACAGTAATAGTGAATTCTTAATTTTCCTGCTGCTTAAAGCATCTATAATCGTAAATAACTGCTGTTAAAAAAATCCGCTTGTTTTTTGTTTCCAATATGAAAGGATCTTAATTAACAATTTAAAACACGTATAATGGCAAAATTGCGCGTGAAATGTCGATGCTGATATTACATTGCAGAACCCAAGTTCTAATATTAGCATGATGATTACCTATGGAAAAATTTTTCTCGCTAATTAAAGTCAGGCAAAATTACCGCGTTTCCATTGGCACGTAATACCAATTTTGTGCAAATTTACTTAATTATATTGTATAAATTAATTGGAATTAACTTATTATATAATGTTAATTATATTTATTCTACAAGTTGTTAAATTTATTTGTCTTTCAGCATTATAATCATTAGTATTTGTATTATTGTTCCTATAAGCTTAAGTAAAAGGCTACGCGGATCATTTTTGATTGATGCAGGATGGTAAGAATGAGTTTTTTTTTCAAAAAAACTTTTATAGGCCATATCTTTTTCTAAGATTGCGCAGCCATAGAGTGGGATCATCGTGTAACATGCCGGACAATGGTGGCACATGATTAGGTGTAGCATTAATATATAAAGCACGCATTTCATACTCATCACTCATTTGTGAGGGTAATCATTGCTGACCATTTGCGTTTGCTTATCTTCACTATCGCTACTTGTTCGTTGTGTTCCTTCATTGTCTTGTGCCCTCCGGAGGTTCTTCCCTCAGCGTCTCTCGCATCAAATTCCCTGCTGATCTCTTCTTCCCTGGAATCGCGTGAGCGGCACAAAGTGGCATCGCCCTGTGAAAGGTAGCCATCGTCTCGAGATCTCTTTCCTCAATCGGCCACTGGAGTGAAGGAGGGAGCCACTCCCCTCGACGATGCTCTCCCTCGCCCGTGCGCCTCGAGGCAAGTGGCGGGAAAAAAAACAGCATCTCAGCCCGCGCACAAAGGACGCGGGGGATGGTTGGTGCGCGCACATTCTCCTTTCCTCTTCCTCTCCCGGAATGACTTCCGTTTTAAATTTTCCGCGTCGCTACGCTTTGGTCTTCACGAGAGCTGCGTGTGTTTTCGAGGTGCCCAATTTCGCCAACCCCCTATTTCTCTTTGCCGCCAGTCTTTGCGGGTCCGAAATGAAGTCGCTTATCCGGACCTCGCGTCGAATGCGTCCCGTCGCTTATCACAGAATCGCAAATGCCTCCTCACCCACCCACCCACCTCCCTTCCTCCCTTCTTCCCCTCTATCCTCTTCCCCATTGTTGCGTGCGCCACCGACACATCCTCCTCCTCCCTCTTTCTTCACCCTTCCCACAATCCACTGCTCGCGATAAAACAAAACACGTGGAAGCATTAAGGTTCACTACGCGGTCTCGGTGTGCCAGAGATGTGCGGTACGGATTGTGACCATTTGATGCATCGGGTTCATAAAATTGACCAAGGATCATGATTGATAGAATACTACGTCAAATAAGCACTTAAAACAATTCTACGTTTGTTAATATTTATACGATTGATTTAGTCGACTGTGGCGCTATTATCAAAAAAAGTTTGCTGAACGTGGTTAATGGCATGGGTTGTTGAATGATTAAATACGGAAATACTTTTGAATTGATAAGCTGATTAAGCAAGCGCGGTGATGCATCAGGAGTTTAATTATATTTAAGACAAACATATAAATAACTTCATTATACTTGCGCGTGACGAATATTATCACATGTAATGGTATAACTGCGGATATATCGATGTTATGGGTATTTTTTTGTCAGCTCGACATCATTGGTACTCTAACATGGATGTTATCTATCGCATTATTGCGCTTGTATCTCTCCTTACAAATGGCTATGTTCGCTTCATGATTGAATGTTTGTATTATACAATACAGTATAGCATTAATCGGCGTCCACACAACGTACGATTAGACCTCCATTTCTCTACGCAGTGCGTCAAATGTGCTGTTGGGATTCTGCCGGGCGATCAGTCGCATGGTAATCTTTCATTTTTCCAAGACGTTGAATCGGTCTTTGGGTCGTGAGGATCCGGGTTCATTCAAACAATCTGCGTGAACTTGGAATTAAAAACTGTGTATGGGGTGCGATTAGCTTATTTAAGTAGTGGACCGTTGTGTTTCATCCGAGATAGAATGCCTCCAGACTAAAACTTTTAATATAATGGCGGTCTGTGGCTATACGAAATGAATAGAAGAGTTATTAAAAAGGTAGGGAATTTGAAGCAAAGTATTAGTGCAAAAGAAGAAGAATTGGTATTCAAGGCGAGAGGTTGATGGGGGAAATTATTTTAGGAAAGAGCCAATTGCCTAGGTTTCACGACAGTAGCCAAGCTCATTTACAGTGCTTAACCCGATAGTGAATATCGTGATAGGTATTTGTTTGGTATCAAACCGGGCGGATCGTGAAAGTAAGAGGTCACAAACTGAAACTGGCGGGACATTTTAATTACTTGGTCGGTGCGTAGAGAGAATATGAGCGTAGTAGTGAAGCAGTTGAATGGAGATATGCGTCAGCAAAGGAGGCGTTCACAGATAGGAGAGAATACTTGATGAGTATTTTACGAGAGTAAGTAAAGGAAAAACTGGCGAAGAGTAAAACAAACGGAGTGCTGCGCTGTAGGGAGTAGAGACGTGGACTCCGAGGAGAGAGGACGAGGATAGTATGGTGCAGCGGCTGCAGTCGAGAGATGAAAGGGTTGCGGGGAAGGAGGATGGAGCGGCAGATAGGAGTGCAGGCGAGGAGGGAGCGTGCTGGGGGGGTGGGGGGGCGTGGTTGGTGAGTGAAGGAGATGGCAGCACTACTGGAGGATAGGGTGGGAGCGGAGCAATGGGAGGAGGAGGCAAAGTTGGCGGTCGGAACAGGTGTTTTGGCGCGAAGGGAAGCCGGGGGTTATAATGGGGGGTGGGGAGGGAGGATGATGATTGAGAGGGGAAGGCGAGAAAAGAGAATGGGCTTCGCGAATTGGATACAGAGTAATAGGAAATACGCTGCAAGTACGAAGAATGGAGTCATCCAAGAAGACTAGAGCTCGAGTAAGATTATATATGTATATACTAAGGATAAGTCAAATCCAAATGTCGATTCTCGATTCCACCGATTCTCAGGATTAGAATCTGTATCGAGAATCGATCGCCTAAAGTCCATGCCGATTCCATCGATTCCAGATTGATAAATATTATTAAATTTCATTTATCACATCATATTTGTCTCCGTAATTTTGGGTGTAGGCAATCAATTGGTACTTTTTATCTACCTCAATAAGCTGAGGATATATTTGCTATTTGTTAATATATTTACTTTTTGAGAGACTTAATTGTCTTGGTTATTTTGTTTCAGCCAATACTTGAATTTAAGTAATAGTCGTACGTTACTGGTATATCAACATCCCACCTGTTATTAGGAATAAGAATCGATGGATTGAAAGAATCGGAATCGAAATTTAAAAAAATTGAATCGACTCATCTCTAGTATATACCTTTCTTCCATTAAAACCTGCCTTCATAGACAGATCGAACCGTAATAATGATCGCATTGGGAAGAGATAGAGGAAATCTCCAGAGGCCCCAGCAACGTCGTGAAGCACGGAGGTGAGTACGGAGAGGTGGGGGGGGAGGGAGTAATTGGTGCGGTGGTGCGAGGGCCTGGTGCTGGGCCGAGGAGAATCGAGAATCCGCCAATCGGGGAGGAGCGAGTGTTGGGAGCCGAAGATTTGCATTTATACGAGTAACCGCGGCGGGAGTGGGAAGGGGTGGTGGGGGAGGGGCTGAAGCCATTGTTGGCGCCTAAGGGGGGAGACTGCGAGGCGGAGGACGCACAGCGGCGGTGAGGGCGCTGAAAAGAGAAGGTGGGTGAATTAAGAGGGAGTGGCGGGTGCCGTGATCGGTATTTTCTATTCCTGTTTTGATAGAGAGGGGGCGATTGCTATAGCCAGTCAATGCTCGACGCTGTTAACGTGGGCCGCCGCCAACTTTGTCCCCCCCGCCAGAATACATCTCAGCGCTAACGGTCTGACGCACTAATTTTGCAGTTTTACCGTGTCCTCCTGAGATGACCCCCTTGAAATTATCATGCATTCACTCAGTGAAGATTATTCGTTTTATTATAATTATTGTTAATTCAAGTTAATAATATTTAATTTTCTTAGCAAAAACAATGATAAAATGAATTAGAATAATTGCATTTTAGGAATAAATGTATGTTTCAGGATATACCTACTTTAAATTATCAATATATGGTACTTATACTTGCTTGATATCGGCAAATTTGTGCACTCCTCCGTGCCATCCAGAGGCAATCAAGGAAAGAACAGGGGGAAGCAATATGGCGGATAAAAAAAGATTTAAGATTTTCCCGGTGTAATGTGTTTAAATATCTTTCTCGGGCTTCGCACCGGGTAATATTTTCAAATTTCGCCGACGTTTCGGGAAACGACTTGTTTTCCATTTTCAAGGCGCGTGTTACTTCTGACGACACGACGGAAATAATGCACGCCTTGAAAATGGAAGACAAGTCGTTTTCTGAAACGTCGGCCAAGTTTGAAATTATTATCCGGTGCGAATCCCGAGAAAGATATTTAAATATGGTGGATATTTCAATTGTCAGGCTACATTTTGATGACGTGATCACCTCTCCGTATCCCTCAATGCCACTATACCTCCCGTATTTTCCCCCTTCGCCATTCCAACCCCAACCTAGCAAGACGGAAGAAGGAGCATCCAGACGCAAGCGGAGCGATCCTCATCAGAGGAAAGTGTCTCTCTCTCTCAACCGCCTCCGAATCTCCTCTCACTCGCTCATTACGCATCGGGTAATGGCGATGATATTCCACGGATCACTGTGGATCACACTCTAAGCGCCTAAGAGTCGGTTGTGTGTCTTCCTTGAATGCTCGTGAATTTGATTCATTTCACGGTGGAGCTTACTCTGAGTTTCGTTCGCTCGAGGGCCTTTCCCATGTATTTCACCGCGTGACTAAGGAATTACACGACTGCGTTTTTGTATTTCTCTGCCAGTCTGATTTAGGATTTGCTTTAGTTTTTTAAGTTATTTTTATGAACTACAACGAAAAGGTGTAAGGAAGGATAACCCATCACCGCCTGTGAAGAAAATTAAACTGGAGATAGTAATATATTTATTTTGTCAGGAACGAATAAAAGTCATCCATTTAAAAAATACTCCTCGTTTATCAGATCCTAAGCGACCGACTCATGTGAAGCTGCTGAGAAGCAATTTTTATTCCTTCTACAGCAACTAATACATTAATTAAACGTACTAGTAGTGACAGTGATAGAAAAGTATACTAATATTATAACTCTTGGTCGTCGGTCGCTAACTTTTAATGAAGTTTCTCGTGAATCTTGGCGTGTGATTAGGACAAATATTAGTATACAATTGTAAAAAGTTTTATTGAGACGTAATCATCGACAGCAGAAATGAAATTGAATGTTTATAAATTGAAGACGTTAGCAGCGTAGATTTTCATGAACATTCCGAGAAGATAAAGAGGTGCATAAGTACACTATTGGTCAAAAATGAAATGGAAGTAAGAAAAAAATCAACTACAATGTGATAGATGTGGACGCCATTGAAGATTAAGGGCTGCAGTAATCCAATCTAAGAACCATAACACTAGATGACAATCACTGTGCGTGATATGCGTAGAGGTAGCATTGTTCTACTTTGCATAGATTTAACTCAAGAATCGAAAGATTGAAATCATTCATCCGTGGAATAGTACTGTGTGGGAATATATATTTACAATTGAGAAGTTAGGAGAGACTTTGAAAAACTTTAACAACAGTGAAAGTTGGTTATATGAAAACATAAACTGAAAACCCTTATTTAGCCGTTCATTCCAGGTAAATTGTGTTTTCATGGTATGTACCATAACAATGTAAAGAGTAAGAATCATTTATGTCTGACAGTGCGAGCATTTAGTCTGGCTCTGTTACGGCAAATCTCATAAGTTATTGTCTGGATTTTAGTCTAAACTAAGCAACTGAAGAAAGCTGAAATGGGTGACAGTGATGGAATCCTCGTGCAGCCTTCCCTGTGGCCAATAGAAATAAAAGATGATACCCACTCGCAAGAGGTTTATCGCGGCTGCTTTTGATGATGAACCATTTCGTATGATTATGAGATTGTTTTGCTAAACACAATTCGTTAAGTATTGGAAACCATGCCAAACTACCCATGTGTACATCAGGCATGCAAACATACCCTGTAAAATGATCTCAAAAGTAAAGCAGGGAAGTAATGTAGGATAACAAAAATAGGTAAGAACTTTTCTCCAACGATTGTAATTATTGGCATCACTAGACAAAAGAGAATATTTACTGTGTTGGTTTAACGGGAGCGGCAGTCACCACATCCTCTCAACCAGAAAACCCTCGGTGGCGGTTTACGGGAACGTTAATTCCTTGCCAGTGACCTCTCACAGACACACACACTGAACCCAAAATGGGATCCTTCACAGAGCTTAAAAGAGATCCCGTTAAGGGTGCCTGAGTTATGACCACAAGCATACAATCTGTGATTGCTTACGGGAATATAACTTCCACGCCAAGGACACACACAGAGCAATCACTTACACATTACAAAAATTTTTACCTATTTTTGTTATATTACGAGGACGTACAGCTCAAGTTTCGTTGATTTTTAGTTATATGGGAAGTAAAACGAGTACTGGGCCATGAGCAATGGATCCATCTCAAATAATTCAATAGGTTTTTTAGCTCTAGCTTATCACGCCAATATAGCAACATTCTATGTCTAAGAAGTATTTTAACTGCTAGTATCTATACAAAAATATCTTTTCTCTTTGCGTTCCAGTTCGGGAGTAAAATGTTGTCACCCTCAAGTGCTAAGCAAAGTGTCATGCATTTGGTTTTAGCTATTTAGAGATCTATGAGGCATAGAGTTTCCCACTTCTCGAATTATCTATTCATGTACCAGCTCATCACTTTGCTTTTAGACTCTCGCAAAATATCAAAAGCTTAACGATAGCAATTGACTCATGTAATTTCTCATTTTTGTTCCTCTGCTAAATCAAGGAACGGGCCAAATGACCGAAAATCCTCTTTGTAATTTGTAATTTAAGGGCTCCCTTCACTACTCTGAGGTGCGTCACCGATACAGCAAGCCAATTCAATTTTGAATGGCTTCAAAGTCATGGATCCTGAACTTGATTCAATTGTTTGAATTCCATGGCGTTAACTCTGCAACGACCATGACGGCTGTCAAGTTAATCGATTAAAGCGCTATGGAATAGTGAGTTCTCGAAACGGCGTAGTTCCATGTATGCTATTACCCGTAGTGGACGATCTTTGCCTCAATGTCATTTGCGACTGGCATTTTACCTGTAAAAACTAACCTCGTCTCAGTTTAATTCTTGTAAGAGAGTTAAAGAGCAACAAAAATTTCCAGTCATATTTTTGACACCCAATTTACCGAGTCTTCCTGTGCAAACATTTTTTACGTTTTCGGTTAATTTTCCAGGTGAATATATGAATAATAAAAAAACTATAATGTTATTGGTCAGAATCAGTTCTCATCTTTTAATTTACGATAATTTTTTTAGTTAATTATTATTTGAACACGAAATATTTCCACTAAATAACAAATAAAGTTACCCCTGCTTGAGTTACAGCTTGGTGACAGAATTATCTATATCATTGTCTTTACTTCGACATGTGTTATTAGGTTGAACACGATGTGGCTATTTTATGATTCAGGAGGACAAAAGAAAACAAATACCTATGAATTAGACAGAATTTGGGGTTTGTATACTTCTTTGCTTTGGAACACACTGGTCTCGATTTCATTGTCTTCCTGCACACACTATCTTGGTATCAGATTTTGTCCTTCTCATCATGCCAAGTCCCTTGCTTGTCTGATGGCTCCATCTCATTCACAATTATATTGTTTACAAGTTATTGTGTACATTCCCGGATAATTTTTACCCTTAGAACTACGAAAACATAGACCTCTATTTTTTTATTTTTCTCCATGATGGCAAAAATAACAGTGGCCTCCAATCCAGAGTCAGCTGCATACTGACTGTTATCTGATCTTTCATGCACCGTATACTTGGCATCACTTGCACATAAAGAATCTATTGCTCTTACGCGAGTTTTTTCGGCCCTTATTGTGCTAAACAGTTTGTCAATTGCAATTCGGAGACATTATAGTCTTCTTTTCATTCTTTCTAGGCATTTCGAATTAGAAAATTTAAAATTAGCGTAAAACGATATAAAGGGGTGACTTTGTGACAGTGACTTATACTGTCATAATGTTGAAACCTTCTTCTGTAGGTCACTCATATTTTCTTGAAATAATACCAAATAATTTTGTACGAGAGATCTTCTTTCACTGAATTTTTATTATAAATCGTTTCCAAATAAATTCACTGTGTAATTCAAAGCTGCTCTATATTTCGTTCACAAACACAAAGATTCAAAACTTTCCTAAAAATCAATAAGCGCGCAAAACCTGAAACGACTTAATAGGGCTGTTCCCCCTCTTCCTGCTCATGTCTCTCCAAGAGTCACCAAACAATGATAGAAGCTTAATGGGAAAATATTTTTTACCTCAACTTCTTTGAAAATCTAAAATAGTGTTTGTCTGGCATTTGTGTTACAATATTGTACACAGTATGACAAAGTTGTCTCAACTAGCGGAATGCATTGGCAACGGCATTCATTGGTTACGGTCCATCATGCTTGAGCCTTTTTCTATTGTAGGAAATACAGGAGAGGGATGAGAGAATATCATTAGACATTAAACGAATTTTCTAAGTGTTGCGGAGAAGAGATTCCGCAAATCGAATTTATTTGTGGAGAAAATCGCATTTTAGTGGCTCCAATGTTTCGCGTATTTAAAATGTTCGTGTGATGTGTGGCCCCAGAAGTAGAAGAAGGCCATTATGGGGGGTGGGAAAGTGGCGGAACCGTTGGAGGAGGATGGAGAGGGCGGTTGCTATGCTGGCCAATGCGTGAATCTTTAGAGTGAGCCGCCATCTTTTGCCCCTCTAGATACATATGCATCAGTGCTCACGGACTGACACCTCAAATTTAGCAATTTGTTTATGTTTGCCAACGACAACTCACTCGAAATCAGCGTGAACTTTTTTCAATTAATTCTTCATACACATTGTTCATTTATCGGTAATATAACTGTATTCCAGGCGAAAAAGAGTAAAATTGAGTGGAATCGTTAGCTCATAGCAATGAGTATGTTTCATTAGTTTTTTTTAAATTTCAAAATAAATGTCCATACTAAATACCCACAAATGCATCCGCTCCTCGGTGATAACAATGAGCGAGAAAGGAAAGAATAGGGGAAGCAATATGATGGACATATCCGTTGTCGGTTATGCCGTCTCCATCTCCACCAGTGGGTGGAGTGGAAGAGAAGGAGCACAACTGTTGTCATGCCAATGCGGTAAGAACGGCACCGGGGATGGGAGGGGAGAGAGTGGAGAGTCCACTATAGGTTGGGAGCGGCAAGAAGTAAGTACAAGGAACGGCAATGGTTTGTCGAATTTAATAAAAGATGAAATACGTGGCGAACAACTTGCACGCCTCTTGAAGGAGGGTGGGTGTGTTGCGAATGGAATGTTGGGAGAGGAGGACTGAAGGGAAGGGAAGGAAGAGAGGGAGGGAGGTTGTGAAGAGAGAGAGGGAGAGGGGTAGTACCTGTAATAGAGAGGATGGCAGGGGGAGTCGGTGGTGCAAGGCGCGGATCAAAGAGTCGTTTCCAGCGGCGGGGAACGGGCGCGCGTGTTTGGAGGAGCGGTAAGAGAAGCGTGTTGGGTGCGGGAGAGCGGATGCGGCAAGGGCAATAAAGGTCTCAGGCATCAGATAGCGGTGCGCGTTTGGAAGGGGAGCAGAGAGAGAGAGGAAGGGATGAGTGGCCGGGAATGATGGGAAAAGAGGATGGGGGTGAGAAGAGTAAAGAAAGGGATGAGGAGGAGGAGGAGGAGATGATGATGGCACACGCCGGAAGAGAGGGAGGCGGAAGAGAGACGAAGGGGACGACACACGTGGCTGGTCGCCCTAACTACTCCCCATCTCTGCATCCTTCCTCGTATGCCAATGCCGCAATCCGCTCTCGATACCATACTTAAGAGGGCGAGTCACCCTGCTCCCGATGGATTAAGATGCACGATCGCTCCGGTTCTTCTGCTGCGCAGTTCTACGGAAAAGCGGAATTTGGGGCTGTTTTTATTATAAAAATTACATACATACAAACATACCCATCACGCCGTTCCCTTTCGGGGTAGGCACAATCAAAGTGTATCACTCATTAATACATAATTGTACACCTAACTCTGCTTCAATAATTTCCTCCATACAAACCTATACTTGAAAACCTCTTTTGCCTCATTTACCCCCATACACTGTTTCATACACGCCCTCCTGTTTTGAAAACTCCTCATATTCCTCCTCCTAAGAATTTCCTCAACCACATTCAACCACAACTTTCTCGGCCTACCTCTACCTCTCACACCATTCATTCTACTCTCATATATCTATTTCGTTATTCGACTCTCATCCATTCTCTCAACATGGCCAAACCAACGAAGCACACTCCTTTCATATATGTCCATTACTGGAGCATCTAACCCACATTCAATCATGACCCACTCATTACTGACCCTATCCATCCTACTTTTGCCGCAACTTCTCCTCAGATAACTCAAACTCACGGCGTTAAGTCTACTCTTATGTCTATCCTTGCTTGTCTAGTCTTGTCTTATGTCTAGCCTGTCTTGCACACCACTGTATTTCATTTTTATGTTCCAAAGGAGTTCACTCCTAGAACAATAAACGAGTTTATTATTATTATTATCCTGACATACCCATGTTTCACTACCATATAGCAAAGTGGGAAGAAGTACACTTTTGTACCCGGCAATTTTCGCTTCCTTACACAAGCACTCATTCCTTGATATGATCCACATGCTACCTACCACTTTCCTTCCAGCATTCGCACGTCTCTTTATCTCCTCATGTATTCTTCCATCTTTCGCATACATCTTACCTAAGTACACAAAATGATCCACCTGTTCAATTACTTCACCTTTCGCCCACATCATACAGTTATTCTCTCCATTCTCCTTATCAAAAACTACTACTTTAGTTTTGCAAGCATTTACCTTCAATTCCATTATCTCCGTTGATTCACGAAACTTCTCTAGGAGCTTCTGTAATCCCTGTTGGCTCTCTGAGACCAAAACAGCATGATCCGCATATAGAAGAACTCGCACGTTTACATTTACAATCAAAACACCGTCGTATTCTCTACATGTATCTTTAACACATTTATCCATAAATACATTAAACAGCCATGGTGGCATTACGCATCCTTGCTTTACGCCCCGATTTATTACAAACCAATCACTCAGAGCCCCGTTAATTCTTACACTTGCAATACTTTTGTCATACATCGCCATCATAACATTCAATAACTGCCCATTCACTCCATAGTCTCTCAAAACCTTCCAAAGCTCCTTTCTATTTACTCTGTCATATGCCTTCTCTAAATCAACGAACGCACAGTACTCTATCTTTCGGACACTCATACATTTTTCTATCACTTGCTGAAGTGCAAAAATCTGGTCACTACATCCTCTCCCAGGAATATACCCACACTGAACACCCCATATTCTGTCAGAAGTGATATTCCTCACTCTTTCGATTAAAATTTTACTGAACAGCTTTCCCGGGATACTCAACAAACTAATAGCCCGATAGTTATTACATTCGGTCTTTCCTCCCTTCCCTTTGTACAACGGAACGATGATGTCATTCTTCCAATCCGCTGGAACAACAGAAACCTGTAAGCATAAATTGTATAGTTCACGCCGCCTACAAATTAGTAATTTACATCCACACTTCAACATCTCACTGGATATCCTATCTATGCCTGCAGCCTACCCATTTTTCAATATTCTCTCACAGCCGTTAATGACCTCCTTCTCACTGATATCCTTTTCCATCCTCACATTCTCACATACCACTTCACAAGGCTCATCCTCAACGCCTGCAATATTATTGTACAATTCTTCAAAAAACTCCCTCCAGCAGTCCCTGATATTGCTCTCGTCCCACGTGATCTCTCCACTTTTGTTTTTTACCGCATTCATTAATACCTGCCTTCACCAATCTTAGCCCTTTTTACCCACTTCCAAAACAGCTTTTTATTACCTTCAAATCACTCTGCAATTTGTTAGATTTTGCATTCATTCTTTTTCTTTCTGTAAATCTCACATGTCTCAGTACGCTCTTCCTCAGATTTGGCAGCAATCATATTCTTGCACGCCTCTTTCTTTTCTCTGACTGCAATTTTCACTTCTTCATTCCACCAAGCATCACCTTTCATTCTTCCTACCACTCCTTTTCCACATACACTTTCAGCGCATTCTACATTCACTCCTTTTAAACACTCCGACGCATCATTTACGTTATCGTTTCTGATATGCTCGTCCCATTCTCTCTGCTTTAACGATAGAGCATCCTCTAGTATGCAACCATACCGCATTCTTACCTTGCTGTCTAGCAACCTTTTCACTTTTACTCTCAACTGCTTACGCGCAACATTCTTCCTTGGTACCCACTTTCTGTCCAGATTCACTTTGGAGAGTACCAAATAGTGGTCTGTTCCACGTTCAGCACCCCTCATCACTCGCGTGTCCCACACTAACTCTCTCAATCTCTCATCATACACAATAAAATCAATCATGCTTTTACAATCTCCCCTTAACCAGTTATACATATGTATTCTCTTATGTTTAAACCATGTATTCGACAAAAGCAATCTTTTTTCCAAGCACACACTCACCAAGTTTTCACCATTATCTTTCACTTGGGGGTCACCAAAAAGCCGAACCACTCTCTCAGATGCATCCCGCCTCACACCAACCCACCCATTCATGTCACCTAGTAAAATTATTCTCTCACCAGGATCACATTCGTTCAAAACCTCTCTCAGTTTTTCCCAAAACTCATCTTTCACACAGTCACTCTCTTCATCCACTGGTGCATAGCACGCCACAATCACAACTCTCCTAATACCTACTTTCATGCGATCCCAGAGCAGTCTAGGGGATACCTTCAAATTACTTCAATCCTGTACCATGTATTGTCTAATCTATATTACGAAATATTTTTGGATTTTTAACTCTTCTTATGTAAATGTAAGCTGGAAGAAATCGATGAATTTTTTATATTATTGTTGAAATATTTAGTACCCTTGTACATAGTCTGTGATTTCAGACCTGATGAAGTGGAAACGGATAATAAGTACTCTATGAAAAAATGAGCAACTTCCACTGTGATAATATTAACTGCAACTGGTTTCGCTTTTCATCTGAAGATGCTGTAAAAAGCTAAATGGGTCGTATAAAATATTATCACAGTGGAAGTTGCTCATTTTTTCATAATGCAGTTAGCACCCTTGTGCTAGTAATCCTCTGACATAATTTTTTTAAATAAAGAGTAGATTTGTAACGTAATTGACCATGGATTTCTCCGCGTCGATGTAAAATGGGAGAAATGACGCTAATGCTACGTTCGGGGGGTTGTCTCGACAAGTTGGTCGGTTGGTTAGTTGCAAAGGGAGACGTGCATCTGTTGTCAATTTCGCCATAAGGACAGCGTGCTTATCTTGAAAATGGAAGGGTTGTTTGAGTACTTATTTTTGGGCAGAGAATCTCGGCATTGGTTTTGGCCGAATCATTGTGAAAAATCTCAAAGTGAGTTAGGCTGTACATCCCGAGTATTGATTGGAGGATTGTTCTTGAAATTCTTTCAATCGGGACCCATGAATAAATGGAATTTCTTGGTAAACCTTTACGTGTCATCTGGGAGTCGAAGCCAGACATTTAAATGTAAACCTAGATCTCTTGCCACCAAAACAAATCGTTCACTGCCTATTTCGAATCTTTATAGAAGTTGCTAGTAAAGGCGAATGGCCATTGAGATCATTTGACTTAGGGAAAGCAGATTGATTTTGAAGGCGTATTCAACTTTTGGAAGGCTACACACAAGGTGGTGATTTCAACAAAATTCCACAAGTATGTCTGAGAGACAGGGAGTTTGTTGTTTAATTTTACTCATGAATGCCGGTCAAAAATGATTAAATTTTGAGAAATGCACAAAAAAATAATGGGTCAGACTCTTTGTACACCTGAATTACTTGCAAACGCTTAAGGGTTTAAAGGTAATTGGATTCGAGGGGAACCCACTCGTTAAAAAGGGCAGATAGGGGTTCTTAAGTTTTCTCATCCAATGAAAAGAATGCTGACCCTTGGGTACTTGGTTTGGTCTCGGACTTTAAAGTTCTGTCATCTGACCTTAACAACGTTCATTCGTGGTGCCAGGAATGGGAGTTAGAACTAAATATTAGTAAATTCACCATAGTTCACTTCCTGCGAAAGTCATCACACAAATACCACGATCACTCTGTGGGTGGAGTAAACATAAAATATTCAGATACAGTTAAATATCTTGGACTTACCTTAACTTCTGATATATCGTGGTGAACACACATACAAAACATATGCGGCACAGCATTATAGAAACTAGGTTTTGTTAAGTGTATAATAAGGTCCTCGCATGAGAAAGTCAAAGAGAGATGCTATTTCGATCTGATTAGGCCATATCTCGAATACGCTGCGAGCATTTGGGATACTGATTATCAAGATTCAATAAAAAAAACAAATAAGTTGCACGCTTTGTTAGAAACTGCAACGAGTGAACATATCTTGTTTCACAATTGTTAGAGGGATTGAGGTGGCAGCCCCTAGAGACTCGCAGGCTGCACACTTGGCTTAGGCTGTTTGAGATATTCAGAACTGGTGTGTTTCAGAGCGACACAAAGAATATTATTATGACGCCTCACTACATCTCTAGGTCTGACAGATGCAATAAAATGAGAGGGATACAATGCCGGTCAGATAGGTACAAAAACTCGTTCTTTTCGCGCAAAATAATTGACCACAGTAAAAACTGAGCTCCTCTGCATACACTCCCACAATACGTGTCACCATTTCACATCCCAAAAACATCTTTACACGGCTGGTGACCTAACACCCCCTGCCACATGCCCACGCGGCGCACAGTGGTCCCAAATCGAAAAAAGCTGGCCAAAATTAATACCGCTGCTATTATTGCTTATTTACGTGATGTAACGGTTGATTTATATGGTTTTCGATACGGTAATTCCGAATTTGAAGTTATTTTTTCTGTATCAGCGATATTTTTGTTCTTATTGCAGCATTTGTTTAAACAAAGAATTAAAAAATTCAAATGAAATTTAAGGTTATTTCCGCAATTGTATATACAAATTTTATATCCGATAAATATGAATTTGATGTTTTCATAAATAAATCTAGTAATTAATACGGTTTGACTGATCAATTGTTTAAACAAATGTAAATGAACAAAATGAAATTTTGTAGTTTCGAAAGTGTTTCAATATATTTTAAAACTAGGGAATCTAATTTGGAAGTTAGTATTATTTATCTCTGCCTATTATTACTCTAATTCATTAATTGTTTAAACAATTTATAATAACTAATTCAAATTAAATACATGCAGTCATTTTTTTCAATTATTTTGACCTGCTAATAGATTTGAAAGTTTTTTTAGCGTATCATTGCAATTATAACTTTCAATGAATGTAATATTTTTAAAATTTTACACTTAGAAATAGCGCGACAAAATGTCATATAATTCCTATCACAATCGGAGTTTATGCCAATGTTATTGCTCCGATAGCAGTTAGTTCATTTGGTAATGGGAGATTAGTAAAATTAATCACCAAACACAGAATTCGGCACTAAAAGTTTAATCAGATGTACTATTTTGTTGGATAATAGAAATATCATAGTAATAAATTGTTGATATCATAGGATCTGATGTCAGAAGTAACCGTCGAAAGAGATCTTCATTTGTGGCGATCCTGGAAAATTTTCTTGTGTGGTGTTCCCGGAATCGTCTTATATCCTTATTCCTAGCCTCCATCGCTTCTTCGGACAAATGACCAATAGGGAGAATAGCTTCCTTGGCGATGGCTGATCCATGAATTAGCAGCTTGTGGACGACAGGTGGCATATAATACCAGGAATAAAGTTTCACATACAAATCTGCTGTTGAATAACAGTATTCTGTAAATGCAGCTTCATTTATCTCGTGGCCGCATGCCAACGCCTTCAAAATGACTGCAAACCGACGAATTAGGCTCTTGTCGATTCCTTAAAGAAAAAGATTGTGGCGTCATATGGATTGAATTCCATTTATTAAAGGCTAAAATTTGGTTGAAATTGGCTGAGGCACTAAGTTCTAAAAATTAATTAAAAGTTACCAGCATCAAATACACTCATTAAATGCCAGCACGAGCAACGTAATCATCTTACGGGAATACCTACCAGTGATTTCAGCAGACAACTTCGCACCCGCAAAAAAACGTCTGGCTGTGTTTCCATCATTAGACGTCCCATAGCCCTATTTTGGGAAGTCCACATTAAGCCCCATCCTCGTTTTAAATAAGCGTTGGATTTCTTTTTTTCTTATTTCCATAGCCTGCTTGCTCCCATCGCTGGACCTAGCCTAAAGAAGGATTTAACGGTTTACTTCTCTCACGTATAACATTTTATCGAGAAAGGTTTTTGTTTAACATTTTATATTCACTTGCATTCCATTGCTTGATTTTCAAGCGATATGATACATGCAAAAGGCATTCAAAGCATCTAATATAGCAATGAAGAATGGATAAACCAAATGAATATTTAGATTCATCCACTGGTCTTTTTTTCATTAGATCCAAGTTGTTCATTTCGGATATACTGGCCCCGCAAATGTAGCATTTCATCGAGCTTGTTTCCGTGAGAGCTCCGCACACCTGTAAAACATAACAAATGAAAAATGATACGTTAGTTAATTTACCTACTGATTGCAGCATTGAATTGGACCTAAATCTAAGAGCTTACCTTTCCGTTTATCATAGTGAGCATCAAATGAAAAGTTACTGTGATTTTCCCAATAAAAGCCTGTTGCAAGGTGTCAATTTGTTCAGAAATATATTTTTCTTCCTCTTGGGAAATATGTTTTGTCTCTTTCACCCACCGGAAACGTATGGGCCGGCAGAAGCGGGTGGATGATGGCCGGTTATTTGCCCACAAAATGTTTCCTGCGAACAAAAATAACCATTGGAGGATTTTTTCAGAAATTTAAGATAATTGATGATTGAAATACAAATAATTTCTCATTACTCACCAGTGCCATTTTCAGTCAATCGCAGAGGAACCAGGAAACTCGCGAATAGACTTCCATCTACCCCGTCTCCCTGTTTCCATTTCTGTTTGTACTGAGAGTGCCCGGAACTCCCATCAAAACCATATTTACAAATGAGGATACATTGAACCTCATCTCCAATCTCCGAAGATATGCAAGATATAATTCTTGATGCCGTGTGGGTCAGGAGACTTTGCAGACTCACCTCGCATTTCTCCTCTGTGATTGTAATGTCCTCAGGGCAAGCTGCATTTTTAGCTGCTAACACAGACTTGTAGCTAGGATATGTGGAATGGCCATGTATTTTGGATGTCCTTCGAATAAGTAAGTACTGATTTTTGGTAAAATGGCCAGATACAATCATTGAAAGAGCTTCCGCCGGAGATAGCTCACTTTGCTTGACCGCCTCTGTTCTCCATTTAGATAACACGCGCCGCGCTCTTGAGGGAGTGGTTGTTGTCACTTCTTTAATTATTTTTGCGACGGACTCATCACCTTTGCTTCTGTAACTCATTGACGTGGCAAACGCTAATTCAGCTGGTGATGCACTAGCCCTAAGATTCGCTGTTTTTCTTCTCTTTGCCCTTTCACTGGATTCTTCAAACAATTTTTTCGGTCGGCCAATTTCATAAAACTCTGTCGAACCTTCAAAAAGTAATGATTTTAATTAAAAATTGAAGGAGAGAATATGGATACCACTGGCAACTCATAACAATTCACTCAGTAAATAGTACTCACCGGATGTACTGGGAAGATATTTTAATAAAGCTGGAGGAAATTTCAACTTTAGTTGTAGCCTACTGCCGAACTTTCTTCTGAAAAAACGGTCATTTCTTGCACTTTGCTCCCACTTTCGATGATACTTTGAGAAAAAACACTTTTGAATAAAACGTGCTAAAATACCTTTCGCATTAACGTCCTCATTTAAATGTAATTTGTTGCTTAGGTAGTCCAGCACGTACTGTTTCTTATATGATGTGGATTCTTTTCCACTTTCCATAAATTTTTCATGCATCTCAAGATGCGTGACATTTCTCGGATCCATTAGAACCTTAGCAGTCTTTTTTCAAGGTAAAAATAGTAAAATCTAAAACACTTAATGAACCTCTTATATAGCCACAAATCTTCAAAAGAATATTGAAACTTATAATGCACAGTATCAAAACACTACGGGCACTCCTCTTCAATCTTGCCGCGTCTTGTTGTCCGAACGCAAAGAAGATCCAACTGCTTCCACACTTGAAAAGAACTCACAACTCACGTCTTTCTCTGGCAAGGTACTAGGCAAAACTGAATTATGGTGAGAAAATTTCAGAGAAGCCATGCTTTAAAAGTAACTTGCACAGAGATTTCCGCAGGATGAGGACCGTGATCCTATCACGCCCTTTTCCAAGAAAAACTTCTCACACGTGCAGGGGGACAAGGCTCGCCCCATTCACCCCCGGTGGTCGAAGTGCAATTCATTTCTTCCACACACAGAGCGTTGGTTGGGTTTTCCCGTTGGGGAGCAATAAAAGTACGGCGTAGCTCTGTCCTTTTCAGTTGCCGTTTACCCTGCAAGCGGCACGGAGGCGACAGCGGTATTAAGGAACAGTGTGCCGCGAGAGAACGAAGAATAATCCGCCTCCCAGAACATTGTCTAGGGGATGGAGTAGCTTTTTAAGGAATGCTAAAATTCTAGATGCTTTCAAGTTGTTTGTAAATGACTTGTTCCCCAACTACGTGCATTTCCTTTCGTTGGAGCTCCCACTCTATTTATAGGAGAGCATCGGGACTCAGAGCCTAATATCAGATAATATTTGAGCCTAACTGCACAACGTTGATATACGAGATGGGTAATCGAGGTGAAGAGTGGATCATTTATGAGATAAAAATGTGGTAGAGGAAGAAACATGAGCAACAACTAAGAAAAATAGACTCAAAAAAGTGACTCCCATTGAGCTATGCTACGCGCCAGCCCGGCCGCCACGCCGCGCCGCCCGCGTTAACGCACTGCATCGTTTTACTTAAATCTATCTTATGGTCGAATTAGCAACTATTAGCAAGATTTCTCTTAACTACTATATTGCACATACTATAGTCTTTTAATTCATAAAAAAAATACCGGGGCGCAAAGAGGCGCTAAAAACGATATTGCACTTTTTATTCGAAAATTAAGGTAAAAAACGCTAAAAGTTTAAAAAAATACTAAAAATAGTAAATAAAACATAAATCGAACAAAACTAGACTGAAATGCTACAAAACGGTTCATATTTTTATATAATAGCGTTTGTTGTGTGAATATATTATCTTAAGTTTATACTTTATGATGGTGAACTTCTCCGAAATCGACTAATTTTACGCGACTGTCATTCTCACCCTGAATGTTCCATGTTTGACGGGTCCCATAGACTACCCTGATCAACGTAAATACCAACGTAGTTGCGTACATTGTAGACCATATTCTGTAGAATCCGAGCCCACCATTCAAAACTTTCTCGTCGAAAGTCGAAAAAATGACTTTTGGCCAGCTTTTCTCGATTTGGGACCACTGTGCGGCGGCTCGCTGGGTAGTATGTAGATGTAGAAGTTGGAATCGCAATTTTACTGAAAAATCTCTGCCACAATCAGGATTATTAGCAAGACCTTACTGTAAATTTCAAGCTTACGGCCCATTTAGCACATTAGGCGTGGGGATAGCGCTTGAAAAAACGACGGGCGTTTGCTTAACTAGGATTTATCATGATTTACGTAAAAAAGGGATAGAAACGTTATTTTTCAGATGGGCCTCATCCTGAGTACACTGCTAGCATCCGTATAAAAACTGCGTTAAAAACTAATATCGAGCAAACAGAGTTAATCACTGATGATTTAATTACTAATTTGAAATATTAAAAGAGAAAAAATTGCACTTTTACACAAATTGATTTAAACGCACTGTACGAATTAAAGCAATTTTGGAAAAGTGCTATTGTTTCTCTTTTAATTTGAAGAACTTCCACGATGTCTCGCCTGAATCTGTTGAATTTACTAATTTGAAAACCTATTCATTGGGAGGCTACACGTTATTACTATGGTTAAGTCTTGAAATTCTAGGTTCAATTTATTCGATGCTCCATGAAAAAATATATTGGGATGGACTGAGAATCTCTTGGCAATGCCAACGTTTTTCACCTGCTGGTTTGAGTACAATCATAGGTATATGGCCGAGCACAGCATAAGGGCTGGTTAAGGATACAGTCGCTTGGGTGCGACTTCCTTCATGCTCTCTTCTCCCTTGTGTTGCCATATTTGATTGGCCGCTTGGGCTTAAGATCTAGTTACCTTGAACACCCAAAATTACTACGGGAATTTAAAAGCCAGAAGAGCGTTGTGGTCTGCGCAAAGATTCGTGGTTCGATTCATGGTCCTGGCCGATTTTTTTCTTGCGGAAATTTTTTCGTTATTCACCTTCTGATTTGAATACTTTACTTGCAAGGTTCAGATAAGGCAAATTCCAGAGACACATTCCAGGGACACAAATCAATTTTCCCAGAATGACTTTCTCCTCGCTCACCATTGTAGACTACAACAAAACAGTGAGAAACAATGGCTCTCTGTTGATATGCTCTTTAATATACATTCCTCATACAGAAGAGAGGAAAATATGTAACATTAATATGGGTCTGGAAAAGCTTTATTTGTATGTTAGAACTCATTTTCTTAACCTCTTTATTGTGCATCATCTTGGAAAACAGATTTAAAAAGTTCAAGCGTACCAAATTCAACTGTTTTTTCAATGATTTCTTCAAAATACACTCATTAAGCATTGATCGGGCGTCGCATACCAGCACAAGCAATGCTGAATTTGATCATTAACTTCGGTGGAGTGGAACTCGAAACACTGGCACTAAAACTTAAAACTAAAACTCAGCCAGACGTAGTCAAGAAGTCAGACGCAGAAAGAGTATAATGTGGTACTCGGCTACATTCTATTCTTGCGCGCTTTCCATGATCAATGTATACTGCTGAAGAGTGGTGTAAAATAAGTTAAAACATGGAAATTAATTGTTTCTGGACCCAAATACTAATGATATATTATCTTCTACATCGTGAAAGGAATGTGTTCTAAAAGTTTAATTGTACTTTATTCCTACACGCTGTGGATAGAAAGTCGCTTAACCCACTGCCTGTCCCAACCCAAACTTAGTATATTGTCTGCCTTCTCGACCATAACACGCGTATTTAATCATTATTTCCGAAGATTCTGCTGAAAATGGTGACCAGTGACCCCATGCCACACTCTTTACAATATGAAATGCTTAACAAATTCGCAGTAGAAGTTTGGATTTCGCTGCATGTGCCCATGGTCGCGTGTGATTGCGTATTTGAACCCGGGACTTAAGATCCCAGAGCCTCTTCAAAAGGAGTTACCGCACCCAAAGATCCACGAAAACGACTGTAAATATGTGGGATTTAATTTTCGAAGAAAGCAGATGAGAGACAAAGTAGATTCTGAGAAAGCTAATATCCGTCACTCAGTTTAATGCGGTTGTTCTTCGGATGGATGAGAGCGAAGGAAGCCAAGTGAATGGGATGATTGGGATTCGGCGATATTGGCGCTGCTGGGAAAGATTGATGCCTCCCGTCCTGCGGAGCCACGGGAAATGAAACCGCCGAATCTGAGGACTGTGCGTGTGGGAGGAAGACAGGGAAGGGAGTGCATATATTGGCCTCCCGTCTCTCTTAAAGACTGGAGGGTCATGAGAGACGACACAAGGCCTCGGATTGAGCAAAGAAGTGGAAACTAAATCTCGAGAGTTTAAGAAATCGGAGAAAGGAGAGTGATAGGGACCATTTTAGTCAACTACCCTTAGAGCCGCGTGCGTGAGGGCGTGTGACAGCGTCAGACAGAGTGTTTGAACAACTGCCATGGCCATTACAACTTGGGGTTTTGCTCTGTTTTTGTGGTCGCCACAAATAGATAGTGCATAGAAAACAATTGTGACCATAGCTTCTGCAGATAAACTTTCTTATTAAAACTCTACAATCTGTCATGGAGGGTTAATTAAATCCTGTTTAAAAACTGCCTGAGATGAAATTTGCAAATAAATTAGCCCTGTGTGTTTCTTCCTAGACCATGTATGTCTCTTTCGGAAACTAGGGTGCTATAAAAGCCTTAAGTGCGAATTTAGAATAAAAATTTACATGAATAATTGGGAATAAAAATATGAATAAGCACAGAGGTGTGGGAAATGATTTAGTTGGAATAGAATCCGTAAAAGATAGAGCACATCATTTCCATCTGAATCCAACTTCTTACGATGTGGCACCGTTGTGTAAGCGAAGACATTATGCAATATTCTTATAAGATAGCCATTTGTATTCTTTCTGGTATTTAGAAAATATCTATCGGATGTATAGCGTCTCATGAGTTTCCTTTTGCTCAGCACTTTCAGTTATGGACTAGGTATCAACTTTAGGCCTCAGAAAAGTACATTTTAATTACTAAACTGTCCGCTTTCACAAATCATTTGAATCTATGTTTACAATTCAAATTGGGCTGAAAAGACTTCACTCGTGATTTATATTCAGTTACATTTTCTTGGCGTTACAGCGGGCACCAAAAATGAATAATTTGAGGAGTGTTGGGTATTTTTTGATTGGTAGGTCGTCCAAAAAGCTTGAAGTTACATTCATATCCAGTACTAAAGAATCGGTCGTTAATTGAAGTAAGATTAATTTTGACGGCCGAAAAATTACCGCAATCAGCACTTCGTGGAAGTTGAAGGTGACCTAGCAATCGGGAATTCCACAATATCGCCAACGATCAATTAGCACTTCTCAATTCCCAAATCTCAAATATTACATACGAATACGATTTTGGATACGGACGACGAAGAAGCTTTTAATTTCCTTCTAATTCCATCTAATTCCATCCACAACAAAATTGATTTCAATTCATTAATCAGACGCGACTCCTCTTGGAGAAGGACAGATATTCAACGCCAGATCAACCATGATTTAAAAGAATGAAATGGAAACGATGTCTGCGTAATATTTTTCGTTTCTCTGTTTTTTTAGTTTTCTCTGACTACATAAGAAAAAATAGAGTGTGCTGTAAAATAGATTGCTCGTAACGAGTAGACTTTGTCTTTTTATTTTGTCATTTTCAAAATACTTTCAATATGTTCTGGCCTATGGTCGCTTAAAAAAATGGTAATCCCCCAAACTTCATGACATAGTTAGGGCTAAGGCTAAATATTTCATTTCGTTGTGCATTCGTAATCATTTAAGTTTCCAAACCATTTGATTCAAGGAATATTGACTATGGTTCCGGGTTACTTAGGCTATTATACATCCCTATACTTTACGGTGCTTAGATTAATCAGCTCCATGGTTTTCCCAATATCTAAGAGTTTATGCAATGTGCACGTCATTAATAACGATGGGCCTGCTTAGTCACTAGGATAACCTTAAATATCCATCCTGGATGCCTCTAAGTAAACTTGCGATAAGCTTCGTTGATGCAGCCGCGTCATTTTTTGAAATTTGAATATCTAATGATTTCATGACACGCTGGTTGCTTCTAAAATAAAATATAAATATTTGGGAGATAAATGGCTTAGATAGGGATTAAAAGGAAGAAAATGTTCTTGAAGATTGAAATGTTTACCATTGAAGCAAATTTTTAATATCAATTTCGTTTTTCGTATGGAAATGCATATAAAAAAGAATCGAGTTCGTAAAAAGATGGACAGCTTTTAGTGAGAAACGTCCCCACTCCACTTCTGATGCTCAAATGCGAGAGAGGTGGAGAGGAAGAGCAAGAGAGGGATGTTTGCCAAAATATTGATGGTATGCCGAAGTGTTGAAGGGCCTAAGGAAGAAGGTATGATGCAAGGAAGTTGCCTTAGATGGAAAGAAAAAGAGAATAAGGATTAAGGATGGTTATGCCCTCTCCGTAGTAGAGAGTCTCTGCAAGTCCAATCTTTAGATCTGCAAGTTAACAAAATTCTGCATGTACATCTACATACTACCTCGTGAGCCGCCGCTTGGGCATGTGGCAGGGGCTGATAGGTCACCAGCCATGTAAAGATGTAAATGTTTTGGAGGTGAAATGGAGAAATGTCTTATGAGAATGTGTTTTGAGGAGCTCAGTTTCTATTGTGGTCGCTTATTGTGCGCAGAAAGAACGAGTTTTGGTACCTATCTGTTCGGCAGAGTATCTCTTTTATTTTATCGCACCTGTCAGACCTAGAAATATAGTGAGGCGTCATGATTATATTCTCTGTGTCGCTCTGAAAAATATCAGTTCTGAATTTATCAAGCAGCGTAAGCCTAGCGTGCAGCCTCCGAGTCTCTAGGGGCTCCCACCTTAATCCCTCTAACAGTTGTGTAACACTGTTGTTCGTTCGTAAATGTTTTTAACGAAGCGTGCTGCTTTTTTTTGTACTTTGTTTATTTTTTTTGTTAAATCTTTATGAACAGGGTTCCAAATTCTCGCGGCGTATTCGAGGTGTGGCCTAACCAGAGCGAAGAAGCATCTCTCTTTTACTTTTTCATCTGAGGACCTTCCCATTACACGCCTAACAAAACCCAGCTTCTTAAATGCTGTGCTGCATATGTTTTGTATGTGTGTTCCCCACGATTTTTCTGAAGTTAAGGTAATTCCAAGGTATTTTGCTGTATTTGTAGATTTTATGTTTACTCCACCCACGGTGTAGGCATGGCTTTTGTGTGATGACTTTTGCAGGAAGTGAACTGTGTTGCATTTACTAATATTTAGTTCTAAACCCCACTCCTGGCACCACGAATGAACGTTGTTAAGGTCAGATGACAGAACTTAAAAGTCCGCGTCTTCGCTTATTTCACGGTAGATCACTGTATCGTCTGCAAATAATCTTAGTTGACTACCAATTCGAGAACTTAGGTCATTGATATAAATCATGAATAATAGAGGGCCAATTACGCTTCCTTAAGGAACGCCGGATGTAACTTCGACCATGTCAGAGCTAAAACCATCAATAACTACTTTTTTTTATCACTGAGAAAGTCCCTTATCCAGTTCACTATTTTTTTTATTAACTCCTCATGAATACAATTTATAAATGAGTTTTTTGTGAGGAACCTAGTCGAATGCCTTCTTAAAATCAAGGAATATCTCGTCGATTTTCTTAATCGATTCACCTGATTTTAGGATATCATGAAGGTAGAGCGCAACCTGTGTTTCGCAGGGCCTGCCCTTACGGAAGCCATGCTGACTGCTGTGTAAGAGATTACGATTATCCAGGAATGCCATATTATTGCTAACGACAATGTGTTCGAGGATCTTCCATCAAAGCTATGTTAACAATTTAGGCCTATAATGTCCTGGGTCACTTCTATTTCCTTTTATAAATATTGATGTACGTTGGCTATTTTCCAGTCTTAGAGCACCTTGCCTTGGGATAATGATTTGCTAAATATAACTTCTAAGAGAGTCAATCACCGTCACTCCTTCATTTTCTAAGAAAACTCCTTCATTTTCTATGAAAATGAAGGTGTGACGGTGCAATCTTTGACGCTAACTCCTTGAGCACGCGTGAATGTATTCTTTCTGGACCTGGGGACTTACTTTTAATCGACCGCAGTTATTTAATTATTCCATCACGCTGAATTGTTATGTCCGCCATCGGCTCGTTAATATCCGGAATGTCTAAATTGTGTATTTTGTCATACTTAGTGAATTCACTTTCGGAGTATTGGTTTAATAAGTTGGCTTTATCGATGCTGTTGGTGACAAGAAATTGATACAGGACGAAAGGAGAGAGAGAGGATAAAATAGTGTGTCAAAGGGAGGCCAAGAAAAGAGGATGAAAGGATTGAAGGAGGGGAAATCGGGGGAGATGAAGAGAATGAGAATTGGGTAGCAGAAAAGACATTAGGAAGAAGGAATGCTGACCGTTTAAGGCAGTTTGACAGAGAAGTACCATTTTGCCTAAAATGTAATGAATTTTGTCTTACTTTAAAGACAAACATCTCGTTCTTTCAAAGATAACAAAATATCAGTCCTTTACCGTAGTACTTACCGAGATATTTACCAAAATTTACCGGCCATTTTTCATGAGAAATGGTATACGAATGTATACCATAGATGCTTTACTTATAAAAATAGGAATTTTCGGCACTTAGATCTCGTTGAAAAATTCACTGTTTTCACACTAAAGTCACACTATCCGGCTGTCTGATATTATTCTCAAAATCTGAAAACGCCTGTGCTAATAATAAAGGAATAGGTTATATTAACTTGTGGCTAATTTTGTCCAGATATTTTCAGGCGACCCAAATCTTAGTTCAGAGTATTTATTACATCAAAATTTTTATTTATACGCGCCCTCCTTGCTAAAATTTGGTTTCCTGCTCAGGCAAGGTACGTGGGAACCAATTCTTGAAGTGGAAGCGTAATAGCGACAGTTTTTCATATTATCAATTAAGTGATAGTAACTCACAAGAATCACAAACTTCGGAAAGTGTCCGCAAGAGGGAAAATTTTGTATTTTTATCTAGTTACATTCAATATGTACTCCTCATGGTGGAACTAAAATCCTGTAGACTCGCAATCTCAATGCATTGGACGTGAACAAAAGAAGTGACGTTCCTTTAATATGTTTCGGTAAGCCTTTTTGGAATAGGACGTTTATAGCCCCTCAGGGATTCCATTTTGGGACGAAAATAGACATGGGGAAGGAAAGAATTGCGCTTCCAAAACGTCACACGCTGTCTTCACCCCTCATTTTTTATATTACATGCGTACATACATAATTTGAGAGTTACGACCGAGTAAAAATGCATAAAAAAGAAGGGCCAGTGCCGCCCGTCCGCGTGAATAATGATATCAAAGGGATTTGTGGGGAGATATTTTATTTTTTCCCAGCGTGAAATATTATATTCAGTGAATTATATGTAGATGTAAACGTGTATATTTTATTATTATAATTTTTTTGCCATTCCATAAACAGCGGAGCGGCTGCAAAAATTCTCTCCGCAAATTTCGTAATAAACATGTCAAGCCGGCCGACGCGTGATAAATAAATCTTTTTATTTTACGTTGCCACTGAAATCCATCTCGTTCCAAACAACGAATCCTTCATTTTAGCCTTCCAGATCCCGTTACCCCTTCCCTCCATTGATACGTTCCTCCTCTCTTCTCCCCCTCCTTCGCCCTCCCCTTTCCTCCCCTCATTCAGTCTTCGCCACATCCCCCACCCCTCGGAAATACATTATTATTATTCTGAGGCAGCATGCGGCATTTATGCGTGCAAATATAAATGTGTGTGTATATAAACATCTCGCCCAACCTCCCTTCCTCGGAGACTTCCCGGCCCAACGCGAAAGCCCACTCGCTCCACTCCGTCAGTTATTCGAGAAGACTTGGAATCCGTTGTGAAGAAAGGGAGGGAGGGAGGGAGGAAGAGGAGGGAGGAAGAAGAGGGGGGTTGGGACGGACGGACGCGTATATCCCCCCTTTAATGGATTCCTTGTCGCACCCAAGCAGCCATCATTTCCGCATAATCTCCTCTTTACCCCTCCTTTCCTTTTCCACCCCTCATCCACCTCCCACTTCCACTCCCCTTCCTTGACTCCCAACCCCCATCCCCTATCTACCTACCTACCTACCTACCTACCTACCTTCCTCCTCCCTACCTTCTCCTTAATCCTTAAACCCAACCGACTCTCCCACCCCCCCCTTTCTACTCCCCACCCCTTTGGCATCCGGTCCCTCCCCCCCGCCCACCCACCCCCATTCCCCCTCCCTCCTCATTATTATTCCCGCTTATCTTTCTCTCACTCCTCGCTCTCCTTCGCATCTTCACTCCTAATGTCACTTCCACGACCCTCCCCCACCCCACCCCATAACCACCCCCTCCCCCCACCCCCACACGGCCACCGACACGCAAAAAAACAGCCACCCTCTTTCCCATGCGGCCTCTTCCTTAACCCCCCACCCCCTCCCCCCTCGTTCTCCCTCCCTCCTTCTCTGGCCAGCAGCGCTCGTTCCGATCCCGTCTCATCTTTCGCACTTTATTCGGAACCGCGCGGAGGAAATGTTTATTTCGCGACGTGGCGCTGCGTCAACTCCATCGAGGACATTTTCTCCTGCATTCTCAGGGAACGAGGCTCCGGAGGCCTGCCTAGCAACATCCATCAAATCGGCTGACACTCTTTATACATATGTGAACAGCATCTCCGTGACGGTCACAATGATGAGCGCTTTTATTAAACCCATATTATGAAATAATTACGCAGAGCTAGAAATGGAATCGATTTTCATTAAAGCTGGTGGTTTCCGGCGTGATTTCATGGAGTTAACTGATCATCGTGAATGAAAAAATCCGATTAAACATCTCATGTATTACGTTGAATTATTTAATTACAGGAAACGACAGGATTAGTACTGCGTGGCAATTTTCAGCAATTTGAAGGTCCGATTATAGGGGCATACCATTGTGATCCTGGTGAACAATCACCTAAAGATCTTGAGGTACAATAAAGGCCCAAGAAAGAGAGTTACATTGGCACCAAAACCTTTTGCACTGATATTTTATTAAACAAAAGAGTATTTCTTCACTATGAAATAAAGAAAATTGAAGAAAAAAATAATACAAATAATGAAAATTGGAAATGAAAAGGTAGTGCTTTGTTTATTTAAATAAATTGAATGTAGTACGACCATGGTTTCGACTATACGTCATCTTCAGGTCTTGATGTAAAGTCGAAACCATGGTCGCACTACATTACATTTATGCTAAAAACAAAGGACTACCTTTTCATACTCAATTTTCATTATTTGTATTATTTTTTTCTTCAATTTTCTTTATTTCATAGTGAAGAAATATTCTTTTGTTTAATAAAATATCAGTACAAAAGGTTTTGGTGCCAATGTAACTCTCTTTCTTGGGCCTTTATTGTACCTCAAGATCTTTAGGTGATTGTTCACCAGGATCACAATGGTATGCCCCTATAATCGGACCTTCAAATTGCTGAAAATTGCCACGCAGTACTAATCCTGTCGTTTCCTGTAATTAAATAATTCAACGTAATACATGAGATGTTTAATCGGATTTTTTGTTGTATTTAATCTAACCATTTTTCGAAGCAATAGTTATTACATCGAGATGCAACAATAAATTTTCAAAAATCCTCTTTTTTATCCCTTAATGTCAGGCAACAAAATTATCAGGTCAATCGATCGATACTATTCAGATCAATTAGCTGTCAAAAACAACATTCGATAATCAGAAGTTGGTAACCAAAAAGTTTTCACCACAACACGAAACTAAGGAGTTGAAATTTTTGTGCGCAACGGTTGAGAAGTTATTTATACTCTTTATATGAGTAATAATAATATATATATATAAAGTATATAATATATATTGCGTTTTTTCTACACCTGAAACCGCGACCAGCAATTCCTTCCGTATTTCATTATGTGCATCCAACTTTAGCTTTTGGATAAATCCTTTAAAAAATCAGCCTTTTCGGGCTTGCGTGATCCTAGACTGGACTTAAGCAGGTGATTAAATCAACGCTCGAATAAAAAACGGAAAGTAACGGCTCGGGTGAAAAGAATTTCGTTGGTGAACGCCACGTACCGAATGAGTTTTTTGCCCGGATTTGTTTCGGTTTGAGTCGTGCCGCGAACCACGCATGCAAGAGATGGGATTGGCAACCGCTCGACGCCACCTCTGGAATTCCGGCTCACCAATCCAATCAAACCCAATTTCTCCTTTTGCATGCACTCATTGTGGCGCGGCGGGAGGAGCAGTTGGGAAAAAAGGAGCATCGAAACTGCGAAGCCCAGTGCTTTTCCTATGGTACACCAGCGTGGTTTCTCTGGCAGAACAGTGGGCGGTCGAATCAAAAACGATTCTTATCTTCAATCATATTGCGTAAATCCCGCCCTCAGAGCGGTGCCTTGCCATCTTGCCACTAGTACTTCTATCCGCTTTGTTTCTACCTCTTTTGACCTTTTAAATTTATCGTTTATTCCTTGATACGTATTTATTCTTCCTGGTGCTCTGTTGTTCTCTTTTGATATTTCTACCGGTCATATTTTCACGATGACATTAAAATGTAATTGACTTTCGAATCCGATAAACGGAAGATTTACGCCTTCGCTGCCGTTAGCTGTTGTGAGCGATAATTCCTGAGATAAGTGGAGATTATTATTTAGTAATGCCTAATAAGCTTTATTGTATAGAAGATGTAATTACTAAGATTGTGTGAACCGTGATTCGCTCCCAATAGTTCAACAATGAGCCGTCGTTGACTATGACACACGAGAAGCATTTCCCCGGAACACCACCTTGCATTTACCTTCGGATTATTATGTGATCGTCTAACAAATTGAATGTATCTCTTCTGGGTATAATTAAGATATTTTGAGCGAAATATCATTTCACATAAAGATGAATGAATAGGGTCTCATTATAAAGAAAACTGTCTAACTTTTCCGAAAATGCCAAAATATTTGCCCATTACCCCACATCTAATAGAGATATTTGCCGAAATATGCCACGCCCATTTTTCCATGGGAAATGTGCATATCTTCTCCAGGGATAGATTATTTAAAAAATGAGGAATTTATCTCTCCTAGATCTCGTCAAAAATTTTCCTTTTGTAGTTTGTAAGTAAAATTGACTATTTAAAAAAATAAACCATCAGCAACGCTGTAGTATTTTCGTAATAACAAAAATCTTCCCTGGTGAAGGAGTTTAAAACATACCGCGCGAAAAAATGAGTGAACTCGGAGACTTATATCGATTTATTGTTTAATTGCTGATAATTCCAATCATGTAAAAACATTTTGTTGCTCCATTACATAGGAATATTTACATTATGCTTCCTACCGCTGCTGAAATATAATCGAAAAATTCGAATATGGTCTCCATTGTATATAGGGAAATATGTCGCTAAAGCTACGTTAACCCTTTGAGTGCGGTATGACGTGATATCACGTCATGGTTGTCTTTGCGCAGGTACTGCTGACGTGATATCACGTCAAGGGCACCGTGAGTGTTCCAGCTTTCACTGAAGGGAACTTTCACTAGACCCCCTAGAGAAAGCTGGAACCCTCACGGGACCCATGACGTGATATCACGTCATCAGCACCAGCGTAAAAAAACCATGACGTGATATCACGTCATGCCGCACTCAGAGTTAATCACCATTCGTTTTGTGAACTTAAGGCCTCCACCCGCTCTCTCCCTCCCAAAATATATGGCTGACTGAAATGCGAGTTATTCCGTGAGTTGGCGCATATTATTCCTCCAGGCCTCCGTCCGCCACCGTCCGTCTCCGTCCGCCTCCGCCCGGTATTGTCGGTCGAGAATATTTGGCGGATGCGGGGGGTCGGAGGCGGCAGCTGGAGGGGCAATAGGTGTGCACTCCCGGACACTGCGGGCCCAAGTCCATTGTCGTTCGGTTTTGGCGGAAGGCGTAGTATGCGAACCCCTCGGAAAAAAGGGAGGAAGCGGCCGGAAGCCGGACGGAGGCGGAAAGATAGGTGTGCGCTGGCCTTTATGCGACTAAAGGCCGTTGTCCTCCGGGATTAATAGTATCCACGTCCTTCATAGTAATGGTTCGTTATTTTTAGGATGTAGCGGATTCATATCCTCCATCGAGGGGCAGGAGTGGTGGAGGAGGGGGGAGAAGGAATACCATTTGAAGAGGGCGGTGGTGACGATCCTCTATGATAATGATGATGGCGCTGATGACGGCGGTGAATGGTTGAGCAGAGTCTTTCGTGGAATAGAGAGATAAGGAACGTTTGAAGCGCGAGAGATTTGCGCCGTTTAAGACGAAGCGGGGGTGGGGGTTGAGAGTGGGCAAACCGATGACTCAAGTCGGACGGATGGAATCGCGAGGAGGAACACTAATCAATGTCGGTTGAGACATTCGACTGCGAGGAAGAGGGAGGGTGGTGGGGTGAGTGGGGGAGGGAGGGGGAGAGTGGGGGAGGGAGTAGGGGTGGACCAAGTCTCGGGTTGAGGGATGTCGGGACTTCGAAGATTCGAGGAGACCTATTTTTTACCCGAAAACGACGCCACGGGACAATTACGTGGAAAAAGAATGGCATATCTCTCCCTCCCACCCCTACCCCCCTCCGTTGCTCTGAGCAGCAGCATCTGCTGCTGGCCTATTTCCGCCGTTTCGTCATTTACGAAGCGATAAGGAAAACTGCGATGCATCTTCTTTCCAAGTCATTCTACGCCTTATTCCTCCCCTCAGCCTTTCTAAGGGTGTCATTTTCATATTCCGTGCATATGGCGTTACCTAACTGTCTCCTCCGGCTTCGAAAACGGGAAGCCACAAACGAGTGAGGCAGAAGAGGAGAGGCGATTTCGTGCACTTTGCAGTAACTTTAATGCCCGGAACAGAATCGCTTACGTAATACTGCTTTTACCATTGCGTTCTTGGGACAAAAATCAAACTCCTGCGATCATAATACGGCAGCTACATGGCAATGCGAAATCCCAAAACGACCTCAATCTTCAATGCTATCTTGGTTTGATATCCTCGATTACCTTACCTTACCCACTGGCATTACGGCCCGAAAAGAGCCCGTGCTTCCTTAATCATTCTTCTACAGGTCTCTCGCTCCAAAGCAAGAGGTCGCCATCTCCTTACACCCATTTTCTGAAGGTCCTCTTCCACATCATCCAGCCACCTTTTGCGCGATCGCCCCGGAAGTCTTCTACCCTCTGGCCTCTGGCCAAACGTCCTCCGTACTGCCCTATTTTCAGGCATTCTTTCTTGATGACCGAGCCACCTCAGTCTGGAACACTTGACTTCACATACCAGACTAGGTTTATCATGCAGTATATCAGCAGTTTATCATAGCTCGGCATTAGGATAGCCGCGATTAGCTAACTTAAATACCTACGCCGTGTTCACTTCCTTTCTCAGAATTACTGCAGCTGTACTGACGAGAAATGTTATCACCAATTCCTTAAATTTTGGCAGTACTTAGTAAATTTCCAAAAAATCTATTCTTGAATTCCTCTTTGAGAAAATGTTTTTTAATTTTCTTCTTGTAGTAGCATTTGCCGCGTCGTTATAGGTGGGTATGTAAAAAAATAACGAACTAACTAGAAAGATCATAGATTTCCAACCTCGCTCAAATCAGTATTATTTTAAATTATGCACGAGACATGCGCCCACATCTCTTGCTTACTTAATTACTTTACTTTACGCGATCAGGCCCAGTGGACCGCGCGATGTCAGGACCAAGGCTCTATCCACTCTTCTCTTCTTTCGGCAATTTCCCTCCAATCTTCCCAGGCTTCTATTTGCCGTAGATCTTCTCTTATATATTATCCATCCATCTTTTCTTTGGTCTTCCCCTTGGTCTTTTCCCCTCCGGGCTCATGCAAATTGCAAGTTTAGAATATCGTTCATCGCACCTCCGTTCCACATGTCTTATCCATTCCAATCTCCTACTTCTTAGTAGTCCTACTATGGTGTTGTCTCGATAAAGGTCATACAGTTCCTGATTGTATCGTCTTCTCCATTCCCCTGTTAATTCGTCTTGGACTGGCCTATATATTTTCCTAAGCACCCGCCTCTCAAATATTAAGAGTTTGTTTGGATCTTGTTTTCGTGTGCTCCAGCTTTGGCACCCATAAAGAACCACAGGGAGAATAAATGTCTTGTACAATCTTATCTTAAGCTCTCTTGATACGTTCCGGGACTTCAAAATATTGCTCATAGCATAGAATGGCTTATTACCAGCTTGAATTTTTGCTTTTATTTCTACTTCATTTGATGCCTCTTCCGACAGAATTGCAACAATATACTACTTAAACTCTCTCACTCTCGTATAATTTTATTCATTTATTATTATCTGGAGAACATCCGGTAGGCGGTGCCTTCCTATAACCATGTATTCAGATTTATTTGGGTTTACTTTCAGGCCAAATTTCCCGGCTCTAGTTTGCAGTGTAAGCATTACACTCTTAAGTTCCTCCTGGGACTGTGACATTATTACAGTATCATCAGCATGGGCTAAATGGGTAATATTCTTTCCACACGATAATAAACCTATATGATTATGGTTATCAACTTCCATCATGATCTTTTCAATGACTATATTGAATAAGTTAGGTGATAGTCCATCCCCTTGTCTTAAGCCAGTTTTTACAGGAAACCCTTTAGTTATTTTATTTTCTAGTTGGATTTTCAGTTCTGTATCGGTAACACATAGTCCTATTAGCCCACATCTCTTGCAGTTGGGGAAATTTACTAGTTATATGGAACTCACTTGGTGTATCATGTTGGGATTCTTAAATTAGCGTTGCAGAAAAAAAGTTATAATTTGATAAGATAGGTAGAGAATACGTCAGAAAAGTATATTCCGTGTAACACGTGCCAAGGCAAACTTTCAAATCAAATTTATGCTCTACGAACTGCTTGTACAATTAATTATATTGATTTATCTCTTTCAGGTAAGAAACGTACCAAGATGGCGATCCAAGAACCCAAAATGTGATTTATCAGCATTTGTGAGTACTGATATGCTGTTATTCCTCTCTGTGACCGCAATACTGTATTGTTACGACCTATTGTGTTTGCAGAATGAGTATGGTTTGCATGCGCTTATAGGGATCATTTGACTCCATAATATTTGTGAATGCTGTTTCTCCATTCATCATACATATATACATATCCAAATCCTGTTCCACTGTAAGTGTGTCTAGGAGTGCACTAAGCCTCGCCATTGCCCTCTCTATCGTTCCTTCCATTCATCATCTTACTTCTATAATGGTGATTGGAAACCAGGGGCGTACTAAGGTCGGTGAGCTGTGGACGGCGGATCGCTACTTCCATAATTCCCGAGGACCACTATTTTTCCTATTTCAACGGGTGTTTTGTGACGGAGTTGGCCTCTTCTCCCCCGCATCTCCCTAATGCCATCTTGCAACTATCCTCTGTTTTATTAACTTGGAATCAGAGAAAATTTGTAGCATTTACTAATAATTGAGCCATCTGTCATGTCATTATATAATTTGTCATTGTTCTTAGAGTGAAATTGGTTGATAATAAGAATGACGTCGAATTTCCTCCTCAAAGTATAGGATTTTTGATTCTGTAAGTTTACATTTATTTTCTATGCTTTAATAATTCCATCATTACCTATCCCGGTGTATCTGATTGGTTTTACATAAATTATGCTTCATTTGATGCAGTATTTAATGAAATGGTTCCATTCGATCCAATTAGAGAATAGTGATAAAATAAGATAACCAGGTTGTTTTGGATACAGGTTCAATAAGTAAAAACTCGATGCTGTTGCCGTTAGTTAGTGGTAAAACGTTTGCTCAGTCATCTGTAAGATATTGAACCATGGCCATGAACAAAAGGCCTTAAGTTGGTGCTTCTATTTTATTGTTTCTCATGTCCGCTTTAGTAAGCAATGAAGCATAGGAGTACTCAATCAATGATTTTACCCCTTTCATATCTTCTACGTATTTTCGAACTTGTTTTTTTCTCAATTATTTCATTGCCATGTTTATATAACTCGTAGGGGAAAAATTTACCTCACTAAAAATGCGATTCGGACCGTTGGAATTTGTATGGTTACAATTGATTATTGGCAAGGAAAAATTTCACGGTTTTAGCGATTCGTTGTTATGAAGGTACCGTTACGTAGTTATCTATTTCATGTATATGCATGTGATTCCAAGAATACATGATAGGTTGAATGCGTGTTTTGAGCTAATCTACTATTTTTCCTGGCGAACTACTTGGCCTTATGATTACCTATTGGCCAAAAATCATCTATCTCATAGACTGATCCTATCTTGTTGAAATCATACCTTTTTTATTCGAATACAAGAGTGACTCCCGTCAAGAATGACAATTTGATTTGATGCGTAGAATGGTATATATAAATTCTCTCTAGATGTATTTTGGAATGTACAAATTGGTTAAGTTTTTTTTCTGTGATTATTTGAAAATCGTGCTTTTATTTGAAAAATTTAAATTTCCCTTACATAGAAATTGTTATTGAAATATTTTAATCTCCAGTTTTTACTTGTTCCTAAAAACCGTATTTTCTAGGATGTGGAAGTATTACGGATTCCTGAATACCATAATTTCCCACGGTCATTTGCAACCCCATATGGAAGACTCTAGCTAACAAAATACCTGCCAAATTAATTATAAAATACCACAGTGCAACTGATTATTTGATAATCTGTAATGCAAATCATTCCTATTTCTCTATCTAAGAAGCGTGAAATTGAAAATGAACCCTTTCTCCCTTCAAACAGGATGGGATTTGAATTAATGCATGGGAATTAGTGTCATTTTATCTTTGATATATTTTATAATGTACGATATTAGTAACTTTCGTGAATAGTGATTCTAGGACAAATATATTCTATTACTAACATCAAATAAGAAATTCTGACGAAAAACAGCTGGCTACGCACGAACAAATAGAAAACAAAATACAGACAGGAGGCAAGAACTAGGGGAGGAAAGTGTTAACGAAACAACACGGGACTAGAGAATTAGATGTAGGGAACACTTGACTAGAATGTACCTCGTAGAATCGAGGATACATTCAGCGTCCGCTCTTTTACGTTCGCGCCTTTCCCCTTCACTCTTGCGAACGGGCCGATACGTAAAGACGGTTGCCAAAAAAAGTAATGTCTCTTGGTGTTTTTCTCGAAAACTGTTTATTATGAAATATAATATGTACACATATGAAAGTAATGTTGTATCTACTCACCCTATTTTTTAACATAATCTTCTTCGAGTACAATTGCCTCTCTTCATCGATTCACCAGGGCGCGTATGTCTTGTCGGCACTAATCCTCGCTCTGGTAATGGAGCCCAATTTTCACTGCACCTATCCGCGTCGCTTCGTCGTCCAAAATGTAGTGTTGAAAAGAAATTAGTGTAATCATTCAAAGTGGATTAAAATAAAAGAAAAATTACGAAATAATTTACATTATTTCTCATCTTTAGTTTGTGCCAGATGGGTATTTGCGAGCCACATCTTGCAGTCTGTCCTCTACAGCGTCGAAAACATTGGTTAGCGCTCTCTGATGTAAGATACGTTGGAATCTGCATAACCTAATAAGGCTATGCCACCGCTATTGTGAAATCATAGCATGCGCCTCTCAAAGACCGATTCAACACACTAATATCTGTAATTTGGGTGTTAAAAAAAATGTGGGGCACCACTTTTCGGCCAAATCTCGAATGTTTAATGAGCATTCATATTACTTTTCATTTTAGTTGCTATAAAGGGAGAACGCTTTGAGGTGATTACTAAAAAATAGCAGGAACTAACGATGTTGTCGTATAGTTCAACTTGAATGTAATGGTAACGTGTAGGTATTCATGCTCAATTTAACGAAAACGCGAAAGCGTTTATGAGGCATTGCAATTCTCAAGATACTAAACAAGGGAAGGCTATGAGAAAAAGGACCCTTAGAAAAGGGACGTTGGGGATGCGTTTGAGAGAATGAGAGAGTAGAAGTTTTGTGGGCTGAAGGAGAGAGGAAAAGAGTGAGTGCTCAGTTGAAGAGAGCAAATTGCGGAAGGCGGCAAGGAGGAGGAAGGGGCAAAGGATTTGGTTTGAACCTCCAATGTGGGGAGGCTCTTCAAGTTACAGATTCCTAGCTCTTAAAATCGTCTCGTCTTGTATTTTTCCAGCGGTTTGACATTCATTATGATCATCAGAATCAAATTTTAACTCACCTAATATGTTAAATTATTTAATTTTTATTATTATCGGAAGTGGTCCATACACTACAAAGATATTCAGCAGTTTCACTCTCCTCTCGGTCAATATTTTCATTCCTACAATTTATTTCACTACTTTGACGTCCATCATAACGCTTTTGCTCCATGTATTCCATCCTTGACTTTTCTCGTTTATTTCCACCATTCCTAGCCGTTTCCATTATTGTTTTTATTGACAGCGCTAAATATGACCCAGAAATTTTGTCGCTGGCGATTTGATTCTCATTTTGCACGGAAACATGATAACTCAGTAGAAGAATGGAGCGCGATAGAAATGAAAGAAGAGGAGTAGAACGGAGTGGCGACAAAGTAGGAAGGATAAGAAAAAGGAAAGGAAGGGGGTGGGGGATGGGAAGTGAGGCGGTCTCATGACGGAGGTCGCGGCAGATAGAGCGCCAAAGGCACGACTAAAGGGAGCTTGCTGGAAAGAATGCAGGATATCAGAGGGCGTGGCAGTGGAAACAAAAGAGTCAAAGAAATACAAAAGAAACGAGGGAGAGACTAATGGATGATAACAAAAGCAGTTCGATGGTCCGCCCTCCTCCCATCCAACCTGCCCGCTGCCACTCCCCAGACCTTTCCCAACCCCCACTCAACCCTCCCTCCTTCCCTTCACACTCACCACTCCAACATTCCAAGGAATTCTTCATTTTCCTCCCCTTCCTCCCTTCCCACCCACCCCTTGGCCTCCGGAGACGTCGGAGATGCCTCCTCTTCCTCTGCGCGCACTCTGAATCTCGCGGTTCACTATGGGAGCCCACTCATTCCGGCTGCTGAGATCGGTGCTCGTCTGAAAGCATCGCTACCTTGGTTCTTCATCCCTTTCCTCTCCTTCGCCAAAGGACTGATGGTAGGACAAAGGAAAGCTCTCTCCTTTCTCTCCGTTCTCCTTTCGCACATGAGACGCCGCTTAAAATCACATAGAAATCTGAAGAATGATCGAAGGTTTTCCCGGCGAACTATGTCGTGGAAAATTATTCAGGATTTCCACCGGGTCAGGTTCTCCATTTCTGCCGACGTTTCGATGGACGAGTCGTCCATCATCCTCAGGGCGTGCCGTGTCTGGGATGTGGTCCTCCCTATATAGTGTTTGGTGGGCGGGTCAACTAGGGGAG